>OW388289.1:99995165-100360165 GCA_936450465.1 Gibbula magus | reverse complement strand
AAAGGTCAGGTACATCATTTACCTACACCTGTCTATATTGTTCCTCCCCGGGTGCAGAAACCTTTCTGGTTTAGTTCAATTACAACAAGACCTCTAGCTCAAAGGGTTATGATTTTTCAAGATAGCTCCACCTTTTGCCATCGGGTTCTGTAGTCTGGTTCATTGTCTGCTGACCAGGTTTCTCTCCCAAAGACCCCTCACCCCCATCCATAGCTCCAATGGATCATCTTCTCTCATTTCAATCATACCTTTCCTACGCAAGGCATAACTGGAGCCAATTTCAATTAGTGACTAAGTTAAGCCTTGCAGCGTTTACTTCACTTTCACGTGATAGCATAGTGGAGCGCTGCACCTGAACTGCATGATGGGCTCTGATTCGCCAGCACAGAAACATTATCGAAATGCGGCAAAGCTTAAATTAGCCAGTAAAGGTGATTAGCGCCTGTAATGCCTTGCGGAGGGGAGTTGATCATAACCATTCTGAAATAAAAAAGAGAAATATTATTTTAGGCTGAAAATTAATATTTCACATCACCCTAAGGAAATTTTCTTATCAACATGGCCATTGTGAAAAGGGGGTCAAATTACGTCACCATATACTTATTTGTGCAAATCATCCTGTGTATTGAATGAACCTCTTAACTATTAAACCATCTGTTCATGTTTTTAACTGGAGCTCACTAACTAAATCATTATCTCATATATCAATCGCGTTAATGTTACGATTGCATATAAATTGCATATAAAGCCAAGATTCACATTTACATAAATAATAAGGACTTGGCACTACGTCCAAACCTCAGTGGCGAGAGTCTCTCGTTAACAGTTAGATGGACACGGAAGGCATACTTGCTAAGCCATGTGGCTTACGTTGATGCCTCTGTTTGGATAAGTTTCCATAACACTGCCACCTTGCGTTGCTTAAACTGCAAGACCTAACACACATACTGCTATACCCAACACACATACTGATATACCTAACACACAAACTACTACACCAAGCACAAATATTGCTATACCTAACACACAAACTACTACACCAAGCACGCATACTGCGTGTGTTCTTCATCGCGCTGTCTGATATACACTAGACGCCAGCATGTAATCCATCTTTCAGAACCTTTGGCATAAATTATATTTTGAAAACTAATCAAGTCTATTGACATGTTTACAGTATATACACGGAGATAAAACAAAAAGTTAAGAACCTCCCAATTTTAAACAAAGTAGTTCATACATTCGCTAATATGATAATCCATATATTACTTCAAAATTGAAAATTGGCGCCATTCTGAATTTTTAGCTCATCAGGCAACATCGATATCAAGCCGAAGATAGTAGTAACGATAAAAACATATCAGAACAGTTTCAAGATTTGAATGAAATGTTTCAATGGCAAGGAGCACACGAAGGCGCTTAAAATGTAGCAACATGCAAGCTGAGGTAAACCTCAGAGAGAAAACCCCGTGTTAAAGCAAACACAGAAAATGTTCTTAGTAGGTTAACGTATCCATGATATATAAACATGTGTTATTCAAATACGTCTCTCTTATCTTCAAAGTTGTTTAGATGTTGTCATTTACGTTTCTCTGATGCAGGGAGTTGGTAACATATTCAGTTTGCCATTTAAGTTTCTCTGATGTGGGTAATCGGTAACATATTGTCATTGTCTCTGATGCTAAGAATTGATTTGGTAACATATTGCCCTACATGTTTCCCTGATGCTAAGAATTGGTAACATATTGTCCTACATGTTTCTCTGATGCTAAGAACTGGTAACATATTGTCCTACATGTTTCTCTGATGCTAAGAACTGGTAACATATTGCCCTACATGTTTCTCTGATGCTAAGAATTGGTAACATATTGTCCTACATGTTTCTCTGATGCTAAGAACTGGTAACATATTGTCCTACATGTTTCTCTGATGCTAAGAACTGGTAACATATTGTCCTACATGTTTCTCTGATGCTAAGAGCTGGTAACATATTGTCCTACATGTTTCTCTGATGCTAAGAAATGGTAACATATTGTCCTACATTTTTCTCTGATGCTAAGAACTGGTAACATATTGTCCTACATGTTTCTCTGATGCTAAGAACTGGTAACATATTGTCCTACATGTTTCTCTGATGCTAAGAATTGGTAACATATTGTCCTACATGTCTCTCTGATGCTAAGAACTGGTAACATATTGTCCTACATGTTTCTCTGATGCTAAGAACTGGTAACATATTGTCCTACATGTTTCTCTGATGCTAAGAGCTGGTAACATATTGTCCTACATGTTTCTCTGATGCTAAGAACTGGTAACATATTGTCCTACATGTTTCTCTGATGCTAAGAACTGGTAACATATTGTCCTACATGTTTCTCTGATGCTAAGAGCTGGTAACATATTGTCCTACATGTTTCTCTGATGCTAAGAAATGGTAACATATTGTCCTACATTTTTCTCTGATGCTAAGAACTGGTAACATATTGTCCTACATGTTTCTCTGATGCTAAGAACTGGTAACATATTGTCCTACATGTTTCTCTGATGCTAAGAATTGGTAACATATTGTCCTACATGTCTCTCTGATGCTAAGAACTGGTAACATATTGTCCTACATGTTTCTCTGATGCTAAGAACTGGTAACATATTGCCCTACATGTTTCTCTGATGCTAAGAACTGGTAACATAGTGTCCTACATGTTTCTCTGATGCTAAGACCTAGTAACATATTGTCCTACATGTTTCTCTGATGCAAAGAACTGGTAACATATTGTCCTACATGTTTCTCTGATGCTAAGAACTGGTAACATATTGCCCTACATGTTTCTCTGATGCTAAGAGCTGGTAACATATTGCACTACATGTTTCTCTGATGCTAAGAACTGGTAACATATTGCCCTTCACGTTTTTCTGATGCGGAGAGTTGGTAACATGTTACCCTCTGAGTTTCTTTGATGGATAGTTGGTAAAATATTGCCATTTGAGTTTCTTAAGTGACTCATTAATGAAATATAAATCATAAAATTACAAACTTTGTCCAGTATATATAAAGCGCATGTTATATTATCATCATCGTAATTGCCATATACGTGTCTCTGAAGTTGAATTTCGGCAACCTCATATCCATAATGTCTACATACAATTGAATGGGTGCATTCAAGAAGGGCACATGTTCTATATAGAACATGTGCCCTACTTGAATGCATACCTTCAATTTCAAAGTAAGCTGATATTGATATGCCCAGTTCGGATTCAGAATCGGAGTCTTTCATATACATTGTATCGCACACAAGCCATATCAATTATGATGCATGTTTCCCTCGCGTGAGAAGTTAGCTTACCTTGTTCATTACGTCTATATTACCTTTCAAAGATACCTGTCCTTGGCATGCCTCGGTCGGTTTCGGGATCGTATTCCTTCAAACAGCGCCTGGTGAATTATCTTCATCTTGTCAGTTAATTAGAATCCAATTATAGCAACAGATATATCTTACTCTCTCATAATGACAGAATCTTGCAGCGGCGATGATAAGACATATGAGTTGGTTATTATCGCCCTCATTACCGCTTCATCTGCATACGTTACAACGCGTTTTCCTCAATCGACGATAACGGGCTGTATTAACTACAAGATGAGGGATAACCGGTGTAATAAATAAGGTATTGCATAAGTGCAAATATCATTGTTACCTGGCAACGAAGACATATAGTATATGGAGAACGGAATTTAGTATTGATTGCGTACACAGTAAGAGTACACATCTTGGTAACACTTGTGGTGTACGAAGCTTTGTGGACGGTGGCGTAGTGGTTAGCGTGCTGGCCTCTCATGTCATAAGGTCGGGTTCGAATCCCGGTAGCGGATTCCACACGTTTGTGACATGGACCTAATACTCGGTTTTGTCTTTTTGCAAGAATTTCATCTACAGTTCATTAGCCCTGCAAATGGGAACGTGAACTCAGGAAGGGCGGACATGGCATCCTTTCACAAAGTACTTAGGTGATCGTAAGTCACTAAGGTAACCCCAGTGTCATGTTAGAAAATGGAAGTCAAGGATTACCTTAGTAAAGGTTGCTATGTGAAAGGAGCCCCTGAACGACTTTGTATGACCATCGAAGAGAATTAGTTTTGTTTACTATATACATGTAACTTGGAGTGATTAAAAAACATTATATATGTACATAAAATAAACATTTTTCATCTTGTAAAATCAGCTTTACATGATCAACATTACAAACTATTATATTTCCATTTAGAACTCATGAAGAGTGCATTAACAACGTTGTAATCGCGATAACGTTTTTTATTAATGATTAAGGTCACAAGCTACTTTCTCTAGTGAGTAGCTCGAGCAATGGCGACCCTGTTTAAATTGAAAGTAATTAATCCCCAGTCATGTTTCAAACCATGGGTGATGTATGACTAGTTTTTGTAAGGCAGAAGTCACCCGTCCAAGAATTGCAATCTATTACACCCAGTATCTGCCCACGGCGAGTCGGGGTTACTTGGATCTCGTTTACGCCTCGCTACATGGTGTTTACGAGGCGAGATCACGGACCTTACATTTGTCATGCTCCCTCCCAATTCCCACCCCTCCCCCCTTCCAAACCGTCGCAAGAAAAGAAGTGCCACTAGTACTGGTGCCAAACGTCCATGATGGCCCTCCAAAACAATGGTTATCATATACATCACTTGAATTGTCCAAAACCTTCCTTAAATCCTTTGGATATCTGTATACAATATACTTTTGAGACGGAAACTGCTACTGCTGCCAATAGGCTTCAAAGAACACTCTCAATGTTGCACATTCCCTAGATCCGGGGTTAACGAATATCTATATAAAATGTATTATTACTAAAATAAAGTGTTTTTCTCATATCATGTAATGCACAAAAACAAAATGCCGGATAACCCTGATCGAACTCGCTCTTTAAAGAACCGTTTCCTCCACCATTTGCTTTTTTATATTAAATTTAATGGTAATTCATCATACCCATAAGTTTTCCCAATGCTCAATGGCATATCGCCAAAATATACATATATACTTGATCGTATATTCAACACTTCACCGGGATTAAATGAACACGATCTTCGGGTAAGAGTTCAAACATGACGATAATTCAATATTAATGTTTCTTTATCTTTTAGATTCATTTTCCTTATACGTATCCTCCATTTTCGTAAAATGCAAGAATCAAAAGACCTGGGCCCATATTCTCGAAACGTTCTCACCCTTAAGAATTCGTAACTTTTATCGTTGCCAGTGTGGTAAGAATGGGTTTAAGAAGTTCGTAGCCCTACGAAGATTTCGAGGGCCCTGTTCAGCATGTGATGTGTGTTGACGCTGAAATCATGCTCAGCACGAAACTGAAATCTAATTAAACCCGAGAAGAGAACTGTTACATTACTATACCCCACGCCGAGTTTCAATAACTTATATTAATGTCTATCATGGCAGCCATTGTTGTAAATGTGACATCCCTATCAGATAAGGAGCCCGTGTCAATCTTGAAGTTTAACCCACATTATCAGTAAAACTTCAAAAGTCTCCTCATTTAATTTTTGAATCGCCTCCCTTCTCTCCTCTCGTGATAACATCAAACTGAATTTGCTGAACAATCAAGACTGACTGTACATAGAGATGGGTAGAGCAGTTGTTCAGTTAATCTTCAATATCGCTATTTGACAGATAATTAAACCAAACATTCTAAAATAGTGTTGGCCATGGTGGATTGTACCGGCATTTTCCAGCTCAACATCTCCTAACTATCAATAATATCAGAATCGGAGCAATCCCGATCGGATGTTATGTAAGAGTGTCGTAGTTTATCTTTGTTATATTGGATCACACTTTCTGCAATAGTGCACATTTTTGGTACGTTTCTTTACACATGTCTCTTGTGAGATTCAAAACCACACTCGCCGAGTCAGGCAACAATCACTGACTGTACCAACATAGTATCCACTCGGCCATCGATACCTTGCCTCGTAGTCGCGACAGTTGTGTTCAGTATGGTTGATAAACCAACGTTCAATTTCTTTTCACTCTTTATTTCAATAATATCAGACTGAACCGAACAATCCAAAGTGGCTAGAGGGATATATATGATATGTTGTGCAATATATGTTGTTACATTCTTTAGTACGGATATTTGATAGATCGCTGTTTGAGAGAGTATGCAATGAGGCAAACTATATTCAAATTAACCAAATAATCTACATCACTTCTCAAAATCTCATCAATTTTGTGTATAGTGACCTTGACCTGTGTGACAATTCAAAAACATCGTTTTCAAGATGACGTCCCTTTAATTGTCAGATCTCGTAAAGTCTCACGCCCGGTATTCACGCGAGAACATGAGGATTGGAAACGACAGGGAGTTATATTGCGTCCATCTCTTTTATTCGTTTACGTCCTTCGGGTATCTTACGGGTCACGGGTGGATGTAAACTTGGTCCGGCATTCATCTCTGTTATTTCTTAACGCCTACAAGAACATTATTAGCGAGGTGGGGACGTACCCGTGCTGAGAAGTGGCAATCAATGGGAGGCGATATGGACATTGGGAATTTTATATATTCCTTTTGAATGGAAACTCTGTTGGGATTGGTCATCTCACATAGATGGTAACTGGAGGTCACGTTTATTACGGTTGTAGTCTAAATTGATCCAATACCATTGAATTCAAATCTCTTTTGATGTGGTCATGAACGCAAAATGTGTACTTTGCAGGAGCCTGTGTGTAGTTAAAGGTACAGAGAAATATCTAACGTAACGATGGACTGGTATGTTCGTGTCAATACGTGTCAATACGTGTCAATACGTGTCAACGTGCATTGTTGTTTGGTGTCAATATGATACAACAGACCAATTACCCGATTGTTATTGCTATTACCGAAAATGCATCACTTACAACAAATGCATTTTGTCTAAATTATCATGTTTATTCATCATAAGAATGAGTATCTACAATGAATTATCAACCTTGAAGTTCGTCTATTATTGAAGATCTACGATATGAAAAAAACACGATTAGGTTAACATTAACTTAGGACAATTTAACCTATCCACATAATAATTTTACAATGATGGACATGGCGTTCAAAATTTCCTGTATTGGCCCGAGACACGGGCCTCGTATTTGCAAAGCCCTCTTAGTACTAGGGTGGATACGTACCATACATTAACATAAGCCTACAACTATCTTAGTGCGAAGATAGCTTCGAAATCTAAGCTATTCCTTTAATTCCCACGCTCTCTAGCACTAAGATATTCGCATGTATCAACACTGCATTTGCTTATGGCTAACTTAGTATTGAGAGAAATTTGAAAATCTTGTTCCACGAGTATAAGCAATTTTAGAGAAAAAAATTGGTGCTGCTTTCGTCCTAAAATTAAATGTCACGGTTTAGATAATTAATAATTCTCATAATTTAAATTTTATCCTTATTTTGAGGGCCATCAGTTGGTCTAGGACTGAGGGTTAGTTAGCAGTACACAGTGTACAAAGAGAAAAACGTGTCTTGAGATGTTTAGTGTGGGCACGATAACAAGTCTAACACGAAGAGTGTCCACAAGGACACGTGGACGGTGCTCAGATAATGACCAGTGTCACACAAGTGTCAAGCATCGTGTCCTGAACGTGTCTTACATCACGTATTGGTCGATCTTGGTCAGGAGGCTACAGATGACCACACGGACAACTTGAAGGATGGGGCTGTATGTAGAAATAAGCGTGTGTAAATCTAATTCTGCAGCAGGTGCCAGGGTTTGAATTAGGAGTGTAATTTCTGTAGCAGGAGTGGTCCCTATCACACAGTTGGTAGATGTACAGCTCGAGGCATGGTGTCAATAATTACCCAAAAAAGATATTCAGCTACAGACAAAAGTTCAAGAATTTAGAGAAAAAATAAAGATGAGAATCAATAGCAGACGATTCTAAATTTCCGTAACGACTGCAATGACTGAAAAACCAGCATCGACGTTTTCATTAAAAGGAAACTCGTTATTCAATGAGACATTATGGAGATTCCTATTCCCTGGAATGCGAAATATGTGCATATCTCCTCACTTGACTTGAAATATTCATTGTATTGTTAGTGCTGAGCCAAAGTTACTCTAAGACGTTACGTTAAAGGGACTGTAGCACGTTTTTTTGCCGATTTTTTTCTCTCTCAAATTTCCAATTTATAATAATAGTTTAATAGTCTATGTCATTTATAGAGGGTAAAGCATCTTATTACACAAACCATTTATCCGTAGTGGTAATAACGGTGTTGCTTATAAAGCAAAAATTGTGTGGCGGCCATTTTAATATAAACACATTTTATTATTTCTAATTACAAAAACGGTTATTATGGATTTAACGAACCATGTACACTCATGTTTTAACTTGGTTTCCGAAGAGAGACGGTTGTTTTACTTTTGGTGACATTATTTTTCATATACATTTCATCGAAAACGTGCCACTGCCCCTTTAAATTATCTTAGGAAAGGCTAGTCGGATCTTAATTTCAAACTGCATCCTTGCCTGATTGATTCATTTGATTCGCAAAAAGTCATATCCCCGTAACATGATTGTGATTTAACATTTTGCGCCATTCAGTACGTTGTTGGGTCACATTATGTTAAACGTTATAAATGATGTTATTTTAACGAGAAGTACTGACTGTTGAAAATTGGTCAAACGTAACTTTGGAAACTTACCTATAACAGACACTTGTGGGTTGGTAATGTTTAATGAGCCATATTAGTGTGCATACACACAACGTGTATTTCTGTTTCTGTACATGTTAAACGCTGTTGCTCGATTGCAATTGAAAACAAGTAATTATCAATGACATATATTTCGCCACATGAGATGAATACGCAAGTCAAGTGAAACTCTTTGAACTTATCCAGCACATGTGATCCTTCGGCACGTATGAAAGCCAAATAAATTATTATGAAAAATACTCAATGGCTGGTTAAGCAAGTCTAGCTTTAATTTTCTAGCAAGAGTAAAAACATCATGGTTCGCGTTTTTTCCCTAAAAAATACGTTATAATTCAACAAAAATTAAAATGCATTTATTTAAAACTTACCTACGTTCAGTTTCTGAAATGACAGACTGGTCTTTAAAGGAAGTACATCTGGATAATTTCACTCAATAATCATACAACGTTTCTTTGCTCACAGTAAGTGCCTCTCTACAGCCTGGTTATAAAACAGCAATCAGACCTAACGAGTTAAAAAATATCATTGCAAGATTAGGGGGTCTGCACTTTAACCAACAGCAGGTGCTTGCAGCAGCTCCAGGCCGGAGGGAATTGTGGGAATGTGGAATTATGGGAATGTGGAAGTGCGGGAATGTGGAAGTGTCGACTTATCAGTCCACGTGTCTAGTATCATACGCAGCAGTTAAATAAGCAGATATCCTAACAGGAACAATCAAACAAGAACCTCCTTCCTGGTTTCCTTAAGGCCCGTTTTCACATTACGACATGATGTTTCAACTTTTTGTTTTCGACCTTCACTATTTATATGTGATAATTTTGTATTTAAAAGGAGGGTTCTATCGGGGTATTTTTTGTGGAAACGAACTTCGAGACGATATTTCCGCTCACACATATATATTAATACATGAGTAAAACACAGGGAAATTGAAATAAATTAACGAAGTTAACATTTTGATGAATTAATAATTCACGGCATGTTAAAGTCAAGCGCACTGTTTTTGTTGAAAATAAAAGCAATGCCTCTCGGAGAACTGAAGCCATTCATCGGCGCTGCGTGTTTCGAAAACTTCGCTACGGCCTAACAGCATATTGTTTATTAGTTTTAGTATAAGTTATGTGTTATTTTGTAAATATTCTATCATTGCGTATGTTTTATTATTTAAAAATTGTAAAATTGGGTAAATATAGCATGGTTTTATTTCAACTGCCAAGAAACCAAGATGGCGGATGCTGCCAATAGATTGGTGGTAGAACTTTCCCTGTAATGTATTGATGGGTCGTTACGACTTGCTTGATCTCGTGTTGCAAGAGCTACAAGGCGTTACAACTAATCGCCGTGTGAAAACTGGGCCCCTATTGGATGAGAAGTTGAAGGGTAAAAATGTCACTGTATTACAGTGGCTCAAATCACAAAGCAGCCCCTACTAAAGTTAACCTGTAACCATAAACCAAGGCCTTTTTTCAAAACGCAAATGTATATCGACACAAGATGTATGTTCATCAGATAGTAAGTTAGTCTTGAATGTTTTCACAGTGCAACTGAAGTTGAGTCCTTCATGTCGGTACTACAAATCGTACCGTGAGAGTTTTGTTACAGGAGCCACATGAGGTGTTCGATATAATGACATGTCCTACCTTGGCGATTACATTTCCATTTGTGATCAGGGTCATTATAATATAATTATATTATAGCTCTTTTAACCATAACTTAAAAGATGACCTTAAGTTACGGTATAGCTAGGTCTTCAGATCTGGACTTTCTGGGCCTTGCTTTCTTAGTGCTAAAGAATGTTAAGTTAAAGTTACTATACATTAACGTTACTAGCGACTATTTTAAAACTAAGACAGCTTCGACAATCTCGACCCAGTTTCTTTTCTGCTAAAACAACCCAACACAATCTTAGTAATGTTTCAAAATTATCACAGCAACCATTTTGACGCTTGAAATATGCCTGCAAAGATTTTTCTGTTAAGTGTCTCGCAAAATGTAGAGGCTATGGCCTTTAATAACTTTCATGTGAGCAATTTATGTCTCAAGACTGTCTATTAATTTAATGACAAAACTTGAACGATGCAGAACACGACCGTAAACGCATTTAATGTTATAAGTTTGTTGATGGCAACCATAACATGCCTCGTTTATACTTAGAAAATTGTTAAAATACACATCTTTTTCCTAACTCGTGTTCTTTACAGTGCAAAAAGAAAGGAAGTAGACATTCACCTTGCCGAAGTCTAAGTTTAAGTCTGACTTATCTAATGGCCTGTATCACGGTACGACACGATGTAACGACTTCAAGTTGTTCATCTCAGTAGCAACGTGACAGTATTAGAGTTGTAACAGCTCTCTGTTATAAATTTGCAGCCACTGCAGGTTTAACCACAGCATTTGTTCCTACATGTCTTACCGTAAGAATGGTTCTTTCTAGTTTGCAGACTTGATTCCCTACGGCACTCATACAAAGTTTTCCCATAGTTCATAACTTGTAACCTTGCTGTATTTCGTGACCTTCTCTGTGTCATTGTAGTGCAATCAGAAATCGCTGGCACAGAAATGCATCAAGGCTGAAATTAGCCAATGATAGAACCTGCATTATGCCTTGTGGGGGACGTTTCTCTGAGACATGATTTCGGTTATTGACGTGTTACCTTGAGCAAGACTCGTGATTTGTAATGTCCTCACTTCACCCAGTAGTTTAACTCGGTACCTGATTCGTAAGTGAAGACCAGTAAGTTGCCCAGAGAGTTGGGGATTATAGTATGTTATTAGTGGCTAGAGAAGGAAAACTAGTTGGTCTACATACTATAACAAATTGTCAAAATAAAGTAAGACTATCATTATTTTCATTTCTGCATTTTGCGTATAAATTTTACAACTGAAAAACATATGAAAAGTACATTTCCTGAGTAATTGTCAAGGTTACTTTTCCAGTTCTGAGGCTGACCCACTCTCAGGGGCTGAGAATTACGTGTTTTGCCGTTAGACACGCTCCCCATATTTACGCTACCTGACCCCCGGGCCGACCCCTTAAAAGTAAACTCGACCCCCTTCTCACGTCACGTGCAGGGGCTCATTTTTGGAAAAAAAGGGTTTGAATGGCCTACTTTTCAGGATGATGTCATACCAGCTGTTGTTATGCAAATGTTACGTGTACCTGTTGTTAGTTGTGGCACTGTTTTCCTGACTTAAAAACATGACAATGTGTTTCCCTTTAAAATGGCCGTCTTCCTTGTTTTGTGTTGGACTGTATATAAATAAACATGACGACATGTTGATAATAATACACAAAATGCTGATATTTAGACCATAATCGGAATAAATGTTTGAGCATATAAATAATATGAAATATTTCAAAATAGTTTATGTGTTACTGGAAGACCTCGGAGAGTTATCTGCCCCTGATTAAGCAGACGATTTGTAAGTTGTTATCAAGGTCTTTAGATATCAAGACTGAAAAACGTGAAATCCAGACTGTATGCAAGGCGATTCTTTAAAAGACAGTCATGGTGCAAGATTGAATCCAGCCTAGAAATATAGTTATAATATTGTTGTCAATATCGTTAACATATTTTTACATCATCATTTCGCCTCAAGAGAAAAAATACTCAAAATAATTCACGGCAATAACATTAGACTAACGTTAAATTATCGCTAGGCTATATATCAGCTGTAAATTGGCCATCGTCACAGGGCTAAGAGCTACTAAAGTATAATGGAGTTTATACTGCCGTCTGGAGTGCCTGCACTCGATACGAGATAACGTATTTTATGCATGTGTGACATGGTTAACGGTCTCATGATGTAACTCTGTGATATATACGTGAATAGTGAGACTCCTGTCAACACACCTCGACCGTATGGATTCAAAATAAATTATTACTTATATGGTTATATGCACATATATCATAAGCGCAGATGTGCACATTTTGCGCAGCATCCATGTTTTTGCATGGTTAATGGTCTCATGATGTAACACAGTGATATATACGTGAATAGTGAGACCCTGTCAACACAACTCGACTGTATGGATTCAAAATAGATCGTTATTACCCATAAGGTTAAACATAACCCGTGTCATATATGCACGTATAACATAACTGCATATGTGCAAATTTTGCCCAGCATCTATGTTTTTGCAAGAGTTTTCGTTTTTTGCCGTCTGTGATCTTGTTTTTAGAAAAACCGAGATATATATCGATATAGTCAACTTCTTTACTGCACTGAATGAGACGTGTGGGTGTAGATACTAACACCGTTATCAAGCAAGTTGGTGGATAAGGGTGTAAGTAGATACAGAATTTGACTGTCCATACATCTTGTTTTTCTTATGACCGTATTGACCGTGGCGTCAGTGGAATGGGCTGTGCATGACGATTGTGTGGTCGTTTCCTCGATTCAAATGGATTTAATTTGGTTATAGAGAACGTATAGCAGTCGAAAATGTGCAAGTCGAGTTACTAACTTCGCTTACGCTCGGTAGATACAATAATTTTACACTCTTGTTATAACCTGTATAATTTAACTGATTTTCCTCCTGTATGCTGTATGTATATTTGAGAAAATTGAAATCTTGAAATGGCCAAAATCAACCCTATAAGACATCAAAGGCTTTGTTTTTGTGGCCGTTTCTCATTCTCGATGATGCAATATCATATTATACAGAACGATTTTGTATATCTCCTTTGATCAGTATTTTTTTTATACTTCATCTTGAAATAGTTAATGTATGAGGTAACAGTTTGATGAATGCTGTATAAATATAAATATTGATAATGTTGGCAATTACATACCCGGGTTCAAGTGGTACGTGACATAATGGGCAGATTTATTGCCTTAGAAATATGTGCCTTTATAATTGCATTGTAAATCTACACCAATACTTTGAAGAACCTAACAAATATTATCAATACACCTGTCAAATTATATATGTCACCTGGGAGACTTTATGTAGGTAGTTATTTGCCAAATCATACAAAGCCAATTAACAGTCCAGGTGTTATTTGTGTATATAAGTATACATTTACTTATATATATATATATTTGAAAAGGCGTTGAAGGTAATGATGTTCGTTGATCTTGATATATGATATCTTTGACTATCATATCAACGTTTGAATGATTTATTTTTTAAGTGTCAAGGGGGCATTAATTTGAAGGTGACAAAGATTGCAATCGCAGCTTCTTTGAAAATTACTGAAATCTGATTAACAAAGGACTGAAAAAATAAGCTTGCGTGATACCCACAGTGAGTTTCTCGTTAGCGCTCTGTGAATAGATTAATGACTTGTTAATGCATGTTCGCAGCAAATGTCACTTTGGGTGATATGAAAAACTTCACGTAACGATCGTTTAATGATGATAATGTTCTGAACTTGATTGATGATAAAAGCTAACCACTTCAAGTACATAGTGTGTATAAGAACTATCATCTTCTTCAGTCCGTCATTACGAAACTGAGGTGATAATAATTGATAATATTTTTTAAATTTTTAATAATTCTTAGAGTCAGCGGTGAGGCAATGTTGGGTTTAACGCCGCTTTCAAAATTAGTTCTCTTATATCACGGCTGCTAGTATTAATGCAGGGAGAAAGCCCGCAATTACATTTTTGCTATGCATTGCGGTGAAAACTGCGAGCAACAACTGGAACTAGCGAACCATGGGTGGTACTGCACTGAAATTCGGTGTAGCATTGCACTTAAACTTTACTGTATGTAGAACTGTTCTCTACAAAGTTGCCGTGCCCCTGGCGGGATTCCTCTTGATCTGAAGCCGAACGGCCTAACCACTGCCCTATCCCGCCTCTTTAGAGTCAGATATTGGGTTTAAGATCATTTTGATTATCATAGTACTCATCTAGTATGCATTATGAAATATTATTTTTCAAAATCAAATTTAATTGACGTTCTCTTCCTATGAGTAAACCTCAAATTCAAATCGAAGACGGCTACAACCCATATATGGTGTTAATGGTATAAATAAGAAATTTACAAATGTAAATGAAATAAAAGCAAGTGTGAGCGTTCTCTGTGTACATGTATGTGTAAACATCAAAATTAAACAAAAGTTTTCAAAACTCATTTATACATGTAAGATGCTACTATATGTATTATTCAAAAAATCAAAATCAAATTTAATTGTCGTTCTCTCCCCATGCATGACTAAACCTCAAATTCAAATCGAAGACGACCACCCCATATATGGTGTTAATGGTATAAATATGAAAATTTATTTTTCTCAAATAGGGTTCTGTTCATGACTTAATACAGTTTCAAAGCAGTGAATGTCAATATTGACATTGAAAAACTACATTGAAGGTAGTGTGAAAAGGTGTATTTGCTAGCAGCACGTGTTCAATACAAAGTTGATAAAGCTTAAGGGAGGGAGTATTTACCCATGCACGTAGATCTGGGCTATATAGGCTTGCATTCACCCAAAGCGGTATTGCATCACCAGAAAACGTGATTAAGTCTTATTTTCTCAACAAGGTGAATCAAAAACCGGAACATCGCCCCATGTTCTATACAATCTGTTTTCTTATTAATGACATATGTTTGCTTTATGATATCTTTTTCTTTGTTAAAAAAAAATTGGTGTCTCATAACAGTGTTATGCGACTTTTTTCGTGACACGTTTAAAGGGGCAGTAGCACGTTTTTTGGCTCAAATAAGTTGATGAAATGTATTTGAAAATGAATGTCACTAATAGTACAACAACCTTCTCTCTCGGAAAATCCAGTTGAAAATGAGTGTACATGGTTCGGTAAAGCCATGCGAATCGGTTTTTTTGTAATTCGAAATAATAGAATGTGTTCACATTAAGTGGTCGTTATGCAATGTTTGCTTTATATGCAACACCGTTATTACCAATACGGATAATTGGTATTTATCATAAGATGTTTTACCTCCTAAAGTAGATATAAGTGACATTATAAATGGGAAATTTGAAAAAAAATATAATTTGCATAAAACGTGCTACAACCCCTTTAACATGTTATATCGTTATCGTAGGGATATCAACTAGTTTTTATTAACGTGGTAATCATTTCGTATAACCTTGTGGTTCATTCCACAAATGTTTGTTTTCATTAAATAAACATCAATTATATGTGTCCATAGCTTATGTGCGTAAAGAAATGGTTTATTGTCGATTTCCCCAAAACTCATAAGTGAAATCGTATACTAATAAAGGGGTTTATTGTATAAATGTTATCTCATGTTTTGCCTGATCGTGACTATTTAGTAGATTGTGATCATTTAATGATGTTTGCACAATATAGTTCAAAAGCAATTGCGCTACTGTATATTCTCGGTGTATTACGATAAGTCACAGGTCAACTCCGTGTGTTCTCCAGGCGTATATTGTATGTAAGACCACACGGATAGTGGTCATATTTCATTGTTATCAAGAAAAAATAAAGCTTCGCTGATATGATGATAAAAAGCGGTACACTATATTGTATATAAAGAATAAAACATACTTTGTATATTCGGATTTATCTGATGCGTGAGTATATAAAGTTCACAATGTCTAACTCTGAGGAAATAAGTATGGGGAAAATAATGGATGAACCCTTTCACCCCTACACGCCTAAAAGTAGGCACATAAACGTATTAGCGTTCAGGGTTCTTATATCTTAATTAGTGGTGAAAGGGTTAAGAAATAGAAATCACCTATGCATTCATTGACGAGAGCTTTCAGCTTCACAGTCACTTCAGGCCACACATAATATATATATATATATATATATATATATATATAGTAAGTATATACAAGTAATTAGGTATCTTTAACGCACAGTAGCATGGTATTTATAATCTGTTAAAGATTATTATAGACATGTAATACGATTTATATACGATATATTTTCCGCTCATAGATTACATATTTAAGAACATTTATCACTTTGTATAGCGAGACTGAATGACAAAGATCAGAATCAGCTACAAAGAAACTTTCAAACGTTTTCTGTATCCAATTTTTAATTTATGTACTTTAGTGGCGTTCACATAAGCCTTTTAAAAAATAAAACACTTTTATGAAAGAAACTGTCAATTACGTAATTAAAAGCAGTATCACTTCAATGTAAACAATTTAAAAATATGTAATCTACTTTAAACCAATATGCATCAAACGTAGGCTGTCAATTATGTTATGAAATGACGTATCAGTTCTACTTAAAAACTCAGAAAAGATTTACAAACTTTCACTCTTATTATCATTTGATATATTTGGCGTGTCATGTATTCCATTTTCACCTGTATTACCTGAGAAGGTGAGTTTCACGAGACCCCCTGGGGTGTCATGCCGTGATATACACATGATGTCAGGTAAAACATAGACGCTTTGTTCTCCAACATAAACACGATATAAGGGGAGGTAACCCCGTCACATTACGTAATCCAAGCAGTGGCAATTGCTTCTTCCCCCCTGGGGATGTGTTTGATCAAAGGGGGTCATCTCAAAGGTCTACTTTTATTTTTTAATAATTTTTCCTGCTGTCATAGTTTCGCATAATAATGACGCCCAAATCGTGGGAATGCCTGGGGACAATTTTTGACAATTTTGCATAAACAATCTGAAAAATGACGGAGATGAAGATGTATACTTCATAAATTCCTTTGCATATGCTCGATTTGGCAAACATTGGCGGTCTTGGACAAGTAGTTGAACATCCTGAAAAGTTTTATCTCTGATATTTATCACATTTACATGGCTCACAATGTTGTTATTGACTTTCATTATCAAAACACAAAAACTGTTTCTGTTTATTTACTTGTAGGGGTGACAATTGTATTTTTGGGGAATTGTCCAAGGTCTTGAAACAGAGGGTTATATCGGAATGGTCGTCATTTTGAACTTATGCGATTATTTCAATGAAATAAACACATGTAGTTTGACAGATCTTTTTCAATGTACGTTTGGACAGAGTGTCCACAAACACAAATGTATTCATAAACTGTCTACCAACTGAACTTTGACACGTTTGGGATAGTTTTCATTTATTTCATACAATCTTAAATTTGAAAATTTGTTTGTATTCTTGTCATCTGTCAAAATTCCCAAAATGGCATGCTTATAGCAATAACCCATGACTCCAATCTTTAAAATGTGGTTTGTAAGATGTTCGAACCCAGACCTGGTTTAAATATTTATTTCAAAAGAAAGGGAATTGTAAACAGGCTAGCAGCCTATATCTTAATACCTCTCCCAAATTTCCCCAGACCTCACATCAGAATTAGCACATATATGTAAACATTTATAATGTATGAACGTTATTCGTGATATTTATTGTCAACGTAACAAACAACTCATCAAATCCCAAATCAAGACGGCCTTTGAAGCGTAAATACGAATCAAGTAAAGCACACATGTACATTATGTATGAGGCTCGCTTCAGTGGATCCAAACTCCTGAGCACGGATGGGTGAGATTCGCTTTATCACGGTTTATAAAGTGAGAACACAGTGGGAATACTTTTAATCCCACATACACGCCGATACCTGGTGGTTATTGCATTATTTACCTGGCATGGAGCCCCTCCCACCCCGCCCCTACAATTATTCTGTCCAAACTGACGTATGTCTCACCTTGAGACTAACACCCTGTCGTCACCCCAAGTCTCCTTGCTATGTATATGACGTAATTATGTCACGCATAAGTCACACATGGACTCAAGGGGCTGATGTAACCATGCTTGATTGCTGTTTAACGCCTTGCGTCCTTGGCACGTCTTTCATTTCAGCCGTTTCCAGGAATGTCTTTTGCTCCTGCATTGTTTTCTGACAAAGAGCGGCGCTCGCTTGGCGGGACCTTTACAAATCTCACAGCGCGTTCCCTCACACCGGGTATCGGCCCTCTATTTGAGGCCCTCGCTGAGCGGGGACACCATACTCGCTATTTCAGACTAACATTTAGTCTCAGAAATAAGTAGTTTCCTTATCAACAGCAATATTTTACAATTAGTTGAAATAGTTGTTCAAGGAGCCCTAAAGATGCCTTGATTTCTGAGCTAAATCTAGACTTGCTTATTTGTAGACTGGGCTGGTCGTCATTTGAAAATTTCGCTCTTGAATCTGAAGGACAGTCTAGAAATATTTATGTTGGAAAGCACATGTCACGACATTTTAAAAATATCATCCTCGTCAAAATAATGCATTTTTCAAATAAGGGTATAATTGTTAACAAAATCTCAAACATGTCCCAGGCCTCTCAAACATCGTATCCTATTACACAGAGAAAACTTTTAAGATTTAATAAACAAGCAAGTCATCTGAATTCAGGTATTTAATAGTTCAGTCAGTATCTTCTTAACACGTTGAATTTAGGTACCTGTTCAGTATTATAGTAAAGCGTGACTGTAATTTAAAGTTGCTGTGCTATGATGTCTCACTGGCGACAGACTAAGAACAATGCCCATTTCGAGATCAACAGAACTGGATACGGAAATGTCAATTTCAGTTATAACACACCACTGAAATCGTAAAACATCTATGTTTCAATTTCCTTTGGTTTAATTTCTTTCTTTCTTTCTTTCGTTCGACGTCAGATCAACATACAATTTTGTTATTACCCGAACAAGAATTTCAGTTTTCCTCGCTTACGAGTGTAAGAACATTATTATTCAAATATATACAATCAATGTGATAACACTTGCCCCCGGCGACAGTGCAAAAAATAACACGTACAGATCTTGCATCACGAAGGTTTTGCGGTTTGACGCCTAAATCCCACGTGCGTCTCGTGAAGAGTTGACAGTTCTTGAACGTATGGAAAACTAGCACGTGCAGCTCATGCAATCTGAGGAGTGTTGTGTCCACTCGCGACTCTTTGACTCTTTGACTTGCACGTGAAGATATATTACACAATTTCACGTACTGAAACATACGAAATGTGTTACGTTCCATCGTATTGATAATTATCATAATAGGTTTTAAGGGATTTCTCGTGAAAGTAGTATCCAAATTCAACCATTCGCACATGTGATTGCTGTAGTTTTGATGAAAAGATATAATTCTCAAAAATGATCTTACCATTTCAAATTCATCAGGATTTCCGAATTTCAAATATTTTTTTTGAAAGAAAAACATAATCATTAAAAAAATCTTTTTAACTTGTTCTCAAATTCAGTTTACTTCTTTCGTTATGAGGACAGACCCAATTCTGAATCTCTTGACTCGTTAGACATCTGATTGACGCTCGTGGGTTAAGACAGGACATCAATGAAACGGTTATTTTGGCGTCAAGAGATTACCCTTTCAAAACTTTCACTTTGTTTATGACTTATATAATGATGGGGCATCTGTATATATTTTACTTGACCCCTCAGTGACCCCGAGGGAATTGACCCATCTGATTATAATACTACCTCTTTGTCCAGGCTTTGTATAGAACTCGCCAGTAATGTCATATTGAACAGCGGGTAAATCTGGGTAAATGTTGACACAATAAGATGATGCCGGTATAAGCGATACACTTACTGGAATTGTGAGATAAATTACAGCAATAAACACTGTCTATCTAATTTGGCGATTAGCGAGCCGATTAAGTGGATCATCCCCGTCTGAAACTGCTGGGAAGAAGGGCACGCTTCAGTATTACAACGACTGATAATATGAACGTGAAGAATATTCGTATCTTTACGCCCTTCTGGGTGTTTGCTTTATCAGTTGGACATTCAGTCTAATCTGCCTCGTGTTCGAATCCATCGGGGGCGAAACAACTTCGTGCACCATACATCGAGGGGCAAAAGAAACGTTACAAAGTTTTCAACATAGTCAAACACACACTATTTCTTCAGGATGAAGTCGATGGTGAATTTGGGGGATGAGGATATATCTTGTAAAGAGAGCTACAGCATTTCGTTCATGAGAGTATGTTATTATATATTTCATATCTGTTCAAAAAGACATGGTGTGCTGAAGTTGCTATTATCAACGGTTTTTTCCCGACATAATGTTTGTATTTAAGGTTTAAGGTTTATTAAATATTGATATTATGTGAGTGTAAGATCTTATCGGCATAATCTACCTTCTTGGACTTAAATTTGTTGTCGCATCATTACCGTACGACGTCATAAAACAAGCAAACACGCCCCTTTTATCCACCGAGCTCTATCACATGGCCATAGGATATACATTTGAAGTGGTCCTCTCAATAATTTTCTTTGGATGACAATAAAACTTATAAATTTGAGTTAAGGTAATTGTATGCTTCTCGTGAACGCACCACTCTTCATTTCTGTATCCTCGACGGATTGGTTCCATTTATTTCCTTGGTTCTTGTAGTAGTTATCTTAAATCCTCTATGCTGTTCGCTTTCGTCTTTCAACGTCATCCCGTTGTTTCTAACTCTGCCAATATAATAAAGGATAAGGATAGTAATACTGCGTTGAAATCCACACAACCTGGTGTAAGGACCGACATCGTTCCTTTTTCATTCTCAACTCACTGGGAGTATGCAACCTAGCTACCACGTAGGACGCTTTAAGGTTATCTCTCACATTGCCTTCACCAGGTACCCAGTTGTCCTGTTGGGTGAACAGAGGTTTGCCCAAGGAAACGCCAAACTGTTCACAACCCATGTTTCCGTGTGGGGAGGGAATCAATGGAATTGAAGCAAATTATGGTGGTGATGATGATGATGATGATGATGATGATGATGATGATGATGATGATGATGACGATGACGATAATGCTGATGGTGGTAATAATGATGATGATGATGATGATGATATTGAAGTGAATTATGGCAATGATGATGATGATGATTATGTTGATGATAATGATGACAATGATGATGATGGTGATGATGATGATGGTCATGAGGTGAAATATGGTGATGATGCTAAAGGTAATGATGGTGGTAAAAATTAAAGTAATGCATTTAATGGTAATGATAATCATACTGAAGGCAATACACAGCTTAACGTCAGTTTAAGCGGAAGTATTTTCATTGACAGTCACCCATGGCATTTGTGACTTATTAAACACAGTATTTACGCCAGTCAAGGGCAGGTAACCCATTCTCTGTCCGCGTTAACATCCCCATCCCGACCGGTGTGACAGCAGTGTCCTCCCCCTGTCAACCAAAAAGGGTGTTTATGGTCTACGATTCTTTTCTCGGCGCTTCAGACCAGATGTCAATTATTTCTGTCCTCTCAGATTTCATTCAATTAGAACCATGTCCTACGCCCACTGATGAAGCTAACGTTTACCGACAAGTGCGGTGTACGTTTCTCTTCGTTTATCACCAGCACCGACTTAATAGTCCATCCCTTGTCCATTCAGCTAATAACCAGGGTAGGGAATGCGTAGTGGACAGTGGTCACCTCTGGTCAGCCACAAATATCCTGCTATCAAAGTTATGTCCCAAATAACACATATTTGCTGTAAGGTCACGTGTAGGTGGACAATGGTCACTGCAGTTTAGCCATAAAAATCCAACTATCAAAGTTTTACGTCCCAAATGACACATAGTTGATGTTGGGTCACGTGTAGGTGGACAGTGGTCACTGCAGTTTAGTAAAAATGACATGCTATTAAATTTATAACTCCCATGTCACACATATTTGCTGTAAGGTCACGTTGGTGCTGGACAGTGGTCAGTAAAGGTTAAAGTTTAATATCCCTTTATCAAAGTTATATTTCCCTTTGTGTCGGTTCCATTCTTTGTAATAACATGGGTAGGGTGATGCGATGTTTTATACCCCATAATTGGCAATGGACTTTCTATAATTTTCTACAATTGTGTTAGTAGCACCTCGGCGATTACCAGATTTGGAAACAAAGAAACATTAATATAATTTGCATTTTAATCAATTAATTAATTAATTAAACTGGCCCTTATTATTGATCAGCCATGTGAGTATATGATGTTAATTTCGTTTCTATAGAATCTAGTTTAAGAATGAAGAAGCTTACGCCATGACATGACGTCGTCTCAACCACCATATTTCTCCAAACCAAAATATGTTTTGTTTTAATATCTATGTCTAGATTGTTTTATGTTTTTTAGGATTCAGATATAAGCTATTACAATGAATTACAGCATATATGTATACTGGTCGAAGATCTCCGAACGTGTCTCAACTATATACAATTAATTAGTATACAAAAACTAGAGTTAATTATTAAAAAGAAGCCTTGATCGGTAAAAGAACTGGAAATGGAGAGACCTTATCTTATGTTACAAACGCCATCTGACCATCTTTGGAAATAGCTTCATTGATATCAGACTAAACTGAAGCAAGCAAAGCCAAATAAGCCCACGCTAGAACTTCTGAAAATGGTTTAAACGTATTTTATTTCATAAACATGAAAATAGGATTTGCGGACAACCCACAGGCTTATTTCAACGCCGCTCCAGTACATATATATTTAAAAAAGCTGGTTACAAGACCAATTCAATGAGACAGAAAAACTGAAAAATAACATTTTTATTAAACAGACTTCTGAAAATGGAGAGGACTGTCTTCCAAAATGCCTTTTTCGTTTTTTTTATGATAGTTTTCAGTATGTAACTTTTTTCGGAGACTACTCGGTTGTCTAGATCGTATATTACCAGCACTAAATCTGCTAGTCCGAGATTTTCAAGAAGTAACGGTAATTTATAAACTCTTGCTTTGCCTTGGGACGTTATCACCGGTGCGTAATTTAGGGAACGAAATCGAAAAGATGTGAAATGCATGATTGAAATAATGGTTAGAAGACTGTTTGATAAACAATAGAAAACCTTGCATAAATGCCCTGTTGATTCCGCTCGATATGTGGTCTGTATCGATCGCAATGTACCTTTAAAACCTTCTTAGCCCTTAGAGATATTTGGTAATCTGGCCCATGTGGGTTTTGGAGTGTTCGTTTCGTCATATCTTGACCCCTCCTGTGAACACGTCTCAACCACATGAGTTGACACCTCCCAGCCATAACTGTCATGTGTCCAGTGAGTGACCTGTCCAGCCTGTCACATTGGACATACGTTATTGTCCGGAGAAGCTCGCGTAGTCACATATATGTTGTCCCCATAAGGACCAATAGCTTTTGCTTTCTTTAAATTATTCGTTTTAACACAACATGCCGCAAGGCAATAACCCCTGCCAGTCTATCACTGGCTTATTTAGCCTTGCTGCAGTTCGTCGCATTTCCTGTGCCGGAGGTTTTTGATTGCACTGCCAAGTTCAAGTACAGTATAATTGTTAGACTAAAATTTAGTATATGGAATTTTTTTAATTACTATACCTTCATACTTATGATCATATTTCGTCATAAAACGGAACAGTTTTCACAGCTCTTTGAAGTGACAGTGGTCAAATTTCCAAAATCAGTTTTTATTTTTAAAGTTCCAGTAAGTGATCAACTGCATCACACATTAGCTTTACATTGTTGTCTTCTATTCATTCAATGCGCTTTGGTGTTTTTTTCTCATTAGTCGAAATGGATAATTTTAACAAAAAATAAATAAGATAATGAAAATTTCGAAACGTTTACCCCTTCTGTCAATTTCATTTGGAACTTGGAAAGCTTGCACCACTGACGTGAAGATCAGATATTAAGTTTGTGAATGATTAGTATACTCCGTAAATGCATGGGCCATGTTCAAGAGAGGTTTAAAAGTAATCGCTCAATTAGCGATTACTTTTCAACCTCTCTTGAACGCGATTGCTCAATGTAGCGCTACGTAGCAAAGCGAACAAACCTCGAGGAATCGCAACGTGTCGTTCAGGAGAGAATGCGCTACATTGAGCACTACATTGAGCGATCAATGAGCGATTATAAGCGCCTGCTGTTATGGAACGGAGCTCGGGTAACACATTCAGTTAATTTGAAAAATGTTCTTATAAAATCTATTTTCAAGACAAATAGACTGAATTAGTACCAAATTCGCAATAGAAAATTCCCCTTGAATTCCTCAGCAACCATTATATACTGGTTGAACTGTCGCTTTAACGGTTTCGTAAAATGTCCACGTGGAAATCTATGACAACTATTCTGTTCATTCGAATTATCCCTGTCCTGAATAACATAACAAGCAATAAACTTGTAAATGTTTCGAGAACAAAGAACAATAGCGGGAGTGTGTGTCCCCATTTCCCCTTTTCAACTCCAGGTAATTCTTCACCTTGCCCAGGTATGACTGATGCGTCTGTTCACGCAAGAGACCTATCTCCAGCCAAACCATAAACACACCACTTAATATGGAAATTTAGAAGTTAGTAAAATTTATGGTCAATTCTGGTACCATTACGAGTAATTCAAACTTCCATTAGTTTCGCGGTTATTATCTCATTTTTTTCGTACCCAATTCAAACATTGTGTTCCGATTTGACACAGAGAGGAAAAAAAGGCCATATCAGCCCGTTCACGGTAATATATTTACAATTTAGCGCTGTCTTTTCAGGTAGATATTGTTGTAGACCGGATGTCTTCAGATTAACGCGTGTATCAGGCCTGGGGCTGCGTCAAGGTGTGCAATTGTCACCTGTGTGTTTTGCAACGTGTGTTCTTCTGTTATTGTTTGTCGTCACGTGACCTCGCATTGTCCGTGTCACTGGGTGGTTTACAAGTACAATTACAAGCTTGTCAGGGAGATTAAAGCATCCTTAAACTATAACTTGATGCACTCTTTGAGTCAACTTCGAAAAGAGGTTAAATCTGGATTTAGAACTGTGAAACAAGATCATAAATACGTGCAATTTAGATTGTGGACAAATGTAACATTGTTATATTTGGGAGAGCACTTTTTTTTACTTCGAGTGGCGGATTGGATAAGCTGTTTGTACAGCCTGTGCATGCTGGCGATTGGTGCCTGACTTAAAGGGTGTGGGATTCGACCCGAAAAAGATACCAAAATACTATTGCTGATCATGTTATCCCAAATTTTACAATTTTATAATTTTTTACACAATACCGAAATAAATTAATTGAATTGATGCAGAGTACAGAGGTCTGTGTGTGTGTGTTCTCTTCTGTTCTCTGATGCTAGTTTTCACATCAGTGTTCTCAACATCCAATTCTTCTTATACGTAAAATTTGACAGAAATTTGACTGAAAAGAGGCTGATAATTTACAGGCTATAAATAGCTATGCGTAACCAGCTGATAAGCTCTACGAGCATTTTCTGCCTTATACATTCAGGATCGTAAAGGGGCTGCAGCAGGTATTTTTGCAAATTTTATTGTTTCAAATTTCCTATTTTTAATCGTAGTTTATGTCATTTATGTTTACTGTATAGGGTAAAACATCTTATTACATTATATTATTATTACGAAAACCAAGTATCCGAAGTGGTAATAACGGGGATGTGTATAAAGCAAAACTTTCACGGCGACCATTTTATTATTTCGAATTACAAATATGATTCCCATGGCTTCACCGAACCATGTACGCTCATTTTTAACATGAATTTCCGAAGAGAGAAGGTTGTTTTACTATTATTGGTGGCGTTATTTTTCAAATACATTTCATCGACTTCTTTGAGCGAAAAAAACGTGCTACTGCCCCTTTAAGTATCAAAACACCACGAGGGAGTAGAATGGTATGCTCCATTCAACTGTTCAGGTTCGAATCCGAGTACCCCTGTACTCACGTAGAGTATAACCAACACTCGACCCAACTGCCTGCAGCATTCTATACTTCCTACCGGCCGTCCACTCGACTGCATGCCGTATATCACGTGAGATATGTTCTCAAGATTCTAGTGTCTACTAATATACGGTCTTCTTCCCATCGGAATGCTAGAGGCTCCATAATTATCATTTACGATATGTGAGTGCTTCTGGATGGGACCGACTGGCTCCACACTACATACACTATACAGTATACACTCAACCACAAAAGAAACGTCAACACATTTTCAACAGTGTAAAGAACGAAATACTGCTGCCGGAGAAAGTCGATTTCGAATGCTTTTTATAGGTATAAATGTACATGAATAGTTAAGAGGTATCCGCAATTTCATACACCAGGTTATATTTTTAGTTTTATGTCAGTTCAAGTACACCTGGGGTGTTGAAAACGCTTTCTCAAAATGAATTTTGGCCAGAATGTGTGGCATTTAACTAACCAAATTATAACTTTGATTAATAAACGATGATGTCGACATAAATAACCTTTTATATTTGTTGACGAGTCGTTACTGTAGGACGTCGTAAAACAAGCCAACATGCCTTGTTGACTCTCCTATCTCGTCTAGTTAAATAGATTCGAAACCGATGATTTCTCAGAACGGGTGTTTGTCAGAACAGATAATGTTATGAACATTCGAATTTAGTGTTTATCACTCGTGGATTGAATTATCTTGTATCTTCTATGGTAACGTTTCTTTTGTTGTTGAGTGTAGTTTCTAGTTGTTGGACTGTTGGAGACTTCATAACATTAATAAGCTAACGTTTATAGTTTTCTCCAGATCGATGAGGTGATAGAAAGAGGGTAGCGTGTTCGGCATCGGATCAAGAGGTCCAGGGTTCGAATCTCACCACAAAAGAGCTCCCCAATTATCTGCTGTAGAGAACTGTTGTACAAGCAATATGTTTTGCGTGAATTTCAGAGCAGTTCGCTAGTTCCAGCCGATGTTCGAAAGCATTGTCACATATAGTTCAGGCTTTCGCCCAGAAATAATACTACAACCGTGATATAAGAAACGTACTTTTGGAAACAGCGCCTCCCAGCGGAATTTTGGAGTCTACATAATTATCATTGCCAAGATTCTTATGAATGCGTCTGACCGACCTTCAAGCTTTGATAATACATCTACCTGTCTTACAGAAGACCAAGCCAAAATGCCTTATCTAAGCTTCGCAGCATCCACATATAAACAGTCGAGAGACTGCTAATACAGCTAAAGAGAGAAATGATTAGTAAAATCGCTTGAAGCCATCACCTATCAACAAGAGAAGAACATGAAAGTAGGGCCATCGTTAAATCACGGCTTTCTCATTGTTCCCTCAGACAGAAGGACTATGCAGGTAAACACAGGTAAATACAGGTAAACACGGGCTCAACCTGGAATCAAGCCTGTCATACGTAATTTATATCCAACAAAAACAAAGTTGATCTTCTCCTCTGTAGCCGATAAACTACCGGGCAAAAAAAAGTACTCATTTCTGTTGATGTTATCATATGTATGATTTTCAATGGCAAATATTTCCAGTTTTCGATGTCATAATCTAAAACTGAAAAGTACAGGTGTGTAGTCAGCAGTCGAAAAATACTTCTACATAGTTTTTTTTTAAGAAGATCTTTTAAATTTGAGATTTCTTCAAAAATTATTTTTGATGATACACAACTGTTCATCGACAAACATATAAATATATATAATATTCTATGTGAAAATTAATAAATGAGCCTGATTCTGTACACATTTACAACATTTTTAACATGGTAGAGGTCATGTTGGTGTAAATTTAATTTCTTACCCCTGTCTTCGTTAAACAAAGATATTTTAAATAAAATACAGTCACCCATTAGTTCATTCAAACTACTGCAGATAAGTATTGTTGTATCGTGTCATAGTCAAATGCATCTGATTTCTTTTAAATATTGAAGTAAGCGAAACCAACTGAGGTGAGTACTTTCTTTTGCCCGGTAGAGCAATGTGTGGGTCCGATTTTGTCGGCGACTTGCTCAGTGTTTGACTTAGCACGACCCGGGACCTATTAGACAGTATAAATCGCGTACTTATCGTGTTCTTACGAAATTAACAATGTCATTGTTGATTATATCGTGAAGTTAATGTCAAGACTAACGACGATATACAACCGAGTACAATTGATATGCCCTTTCAAAAATGTTTGCATGGGCGGGTATATGGGGGAACAATTTTTAACCCCCCTTTTTCCATTCACCGCCATATTTAATTGAGTTAACACATTTGTGTCAAACTGTAAGTTTAGCGTCATATTTCGATGGCTAACCGACAGGGCAAACAGAAGAAACAACCCATGACAGTTAGAACAACACGTGCGACAAGTGTTTGGCAAGTTTTTGCTCCCTCATCTGGCAAAAATGAGGTTGCCCTAACCCAGAACACGTTGACACGTGATTCTCGTCGCCGTTACAACCTGTCGCACTGTTTACCATAAACACAACCACACTGTACCTTATCAAACAGCGTTTATTCAAGAGATTCCTAATTACTTATAGCTGTTACCAAGTATTCGCCATTCGCCGTGACGTCACTTTCCATCCGGGCATTTGAAAATACCCCAGGTTCTGCGACAGCGGACGGTAATTCCTGTCGCAGTCGGACATATTCTTACCACATGTACCTTTCGATTAGGATTCTTGATCAAATACCGTGTAGACATTTTCATATTTAATATGTATTTATATATGTGTTCAACCAATGATAGGATTTAAAGTCTCGTTTGTCTCGTAAGGTGTTGGCAACATGAAAGCTATTAGGTGTATGATTACTGTCGAATTTTAACCACATGTAGATTTATATCAGCTTGGTAAGAGTGCTGAGAGATGTACTTCTGTTGAACACAAGTCTCAGCAATTGCCAAGATAACACTCAGTCGTATGGTTTTCAATACGAATCGAATGGCGAGATACTACTTATTTGTATGTCTCAACAAAAAACACATATTATATGCATTAAGTAACGAATAACAAGATAACACTCTGACATATTACATGCATTAAACAAATGTAGACATTTAACACTCAAAAGTTAAGCGAGTAGCAGGTTAACACTCAGTCATAGTTATGCATTAAGCAACGAATGGTCAAATAACATTAGCAACTTTTATATCATTTAGCGACAAATGACAACATAACATTCAGTCATATTTATATCATTTAGCGACAAATGTCAAGATAACACTTAGTCATATTACCGGTATATGCATTTAGCAATAAATTTATCATTCACTCAAAAACTGAGGTACAAAAGAAAGTTTCACCTCACTTGGTTTTATCAAATGTTTGATTTTCAATTACAAATATCTTATGTTTTCGAAGTCGTACTCTCAACCTGAAAAGTGTAGGCGTTTAGACATCAGCTAAAGAATATGTGGTTTTAATTTTTTTGGGAAAAATGAAATTTTAAATTAGTAAATTCTTCCAAAATTAATTTGGAATAAACACAACTGTTCTTCGACATATAGACATCTGCTAAGTGAAAATCAATAAACGTACCTCATTCTGCACACATTTACAATATTATAAACATGGTAGGGTTCATGAAGGTTTAACAATTATTTTATACCCCTTGGTCCTTTCAGTGACTCTAACTCTGCATGTTTGAAAAAAACGAGTATGATTGTTTACCGAATCAGTCAACATTGAACATTAACTAATATCCCGGTTCTATCATATCAATTTGTTGTGTTACGTTTACTGTATGAGTGAAACAATAGGGTGTAGAGTTCTTTTGTACCTCAGTTTATATGTATGCATTAAGTAACGAATCAAGATATAATATCATTCAGTTATATTTGCGTTAAGCAACGAATGAGTAAATATAACACTCAGTCAAAGTTTATGCATCACAAGACGAATCACAAAATATCATTCAGTCATATATGTATGCATTTAGCAACGAATGACATGATAACATTAGCCAAAGTTGATACATTGCGAAACGAATGACATGATAACACTCGGTCATATTTGCATTAAGCAACGAAGGAGAAGATAACATTTAGTCAAATTAGATGCATTATACGTATTAAGGAAAAGATGGCAAGATAACGCTCAGCATACCTGTATGCATTTAGCAACTAGATAACGTCCAGTCACATTTGTATGCATTAAGCAACTATAGTAACAAGATAACATTCAGTCACATTTGTATGCATATTAAGCGGCGAATTGCAAGTTTAAACTCAGCATAATGGTATGCTTTTAGCAACAAGTGACAAGATAACACTCAGTCATCTGTATGCATTTTGCAACGAATGACAACTAAAATCCCCATTTGATCTCACGTCGTCACGTGTGTCCCCTGGGTAGATCGTATAGGAATGTGGGTGCGTCTCACCCCAGGGATTCCCGGCAAATAAAGGGACATTCTTTACAGGGCCTTGACAAACAGCCCAAATTGATGCCCCCTATTTGTGGGTGCAGTGATGCCCGTATATAGCGCGGTGGTCCTGTCTGAAGTTACGCAGTTGCCGAGCTTCGAGGATAAACCTTTATTCTCGATGAATCGAGTGGAAAGTCGTAATTCTTGTAATACTAACCTGAAACTAAATACGCATAGAGGAGCTTAGTAATTCTTTAGGCTAACCACACATATTAAATTTTGAAATAATATTTGTAAACAAGACTTAGCTGAAGCTCTTACCCCCGTACCCTTTTGTTGTGCCGTCAGTTGAGGCTATGGTTCTTCGAATTCTTGTCATAACATTCGAGGTGTTACGTATCCCGCAAAAAATCTTGTTTCTTATCAAATAGGTGCATTGAGATCTAACTACGGTTACATATTTAGTCTCTTGGCAGTTTGGGGGTTAAGTATTATCAGTTTTGTAATTGCGTTGATGACGTGATAAAGATAAATCAAAGTAAACGTCCAATGGAATGTGTATTTACCGTTAAAAGGCTTTACCATAGCATGTCATATGTTGAAAATATATACTGTATTTCGTCGTCTTTTCTGTGTCAGCGGTTTCTGAATGCACTATCAAGTCAAGGTGCATCACGTTGATACGCTGATACAGAAAGTTGATGAAATGGTGCAAGGCTTAACTTAGCCAGTGATAGAGCATGGCGCAAGTTCTGCCTTGTTTGGGAGGTTGGACAACAAAGAGGCAATGGAGGGTGTATTTACTGTGTATTGGTAGATTGGTATTGGATTGGTAGTTGTATTAAATGCGTCATAATTACGTCATCATATCATCTTTACGATCACAACTGCTACAAACCCATGTATATATGGATACAAGTCATGCAGTTGTCCCAGGGGGCGGGATAGCACAGTGGTTAGCGCATTCGACTTCGGATCAAGAGGTACGGGGTTCGAATCCCGCCAGGGGCACGGCTACTTTGTCTGCAGCAGAGAACTGCAATGCTACACTGACTTCCAACTGCAAGTTCCAACCGATGCTCGTAGGTTTCACCATAATACATAGCCACATGGCGTTTCGGGCTTTGTCCCTGCCATAATACTAGCAGCCGTGATAAAAGTGGAATACTCTTGAAAGCGGCGTTAAACCCGAACTCACCTCACCAGTTGTTCTATGTGTCCTTACAGTTAAAGCGTTCATTATTCCTTATTACACTTATAACCACACTCCTTCAAGTCTCTCAGTATGTATACAGATCTATGTACATCAACATACACTTCCATTAGTGTTCATAAGTACTATATATACACAGGTCCGTGCATTAATAGATACAATGTGTGTACTTAAACTTCCACTTACGATACAGGTGTATTCATTAACAGTATACATATATCCATTTATTTTAATATGTATACAACTACTTGTAGCAGTCATTTGCTTTAAAGGTACCGTACCACGCAGCCTCGGAATTTATTTTTTAAATAACACAACATTTGATTTCTGACAAAAACATAATATAGTTCTGCATCATGGCATGCCTGTTAGAAAGAGCCTTAATATAGTGTACAATTTTCAGTCATCAAGCTTATAGAAATGTGAATAAATGTGAGTAAAGGAAACCAACATGGCAAAGACAATATTTGTCTGTTAAAAGTGAGGTTTCTTACCCAAGAGGGAAACCGAAAACGGCAACACCTATTAATGAGAAGACTCTTCTCATTGGTGAAAATAATCATCATTCCAATGGTGGATCAAAAGGAGGAAGTGTCCCCTCCCCCTTTTGGAAAAAAATGAATCACTATGTTAATTTGAAGAAAAGATGTGTTCCAGAACTTCATTATTATAAGATATTATAGTTTGTGTTCGTATTTGCCATACGTTGAAATGTCTATTGAAGACATCCTTAGTGCAGCCGTTTTTGGTAATTCTCTTTTACCAATTTGTGTTTCACAGTCATCATTTTTGACGGTATAACTACCTCAGATTTCCAAACATCAGTTACAAGCCACATGCACGTATAGATGTAACAAATATTTAGTTTAATTTACCACAGCAATAAGAACATTTAAAGAAGATATCGTTATGCAAAATAAATCCATTATATTTTCCTCAATTAAATTAAAATTGAAACTTTGAATCAATACGATTATATAAATTATTAAATATTCATTACTATCAGGGCTCTCTTTGGAGTAAATCCTAAAGAATAATCAATTTATATTTCATCAGTAGGATATATTTACCAATAAATCTCTTCGTGCGAAAACGCCGACAGTGTGCCTTTAAATTACTGAACATCACATTAACACGACAGGAGCATATAACAAGTAGCTGATAACCATGTATTTATACTACGACCTTACAAGGGACACCAGACCTGACTACCGCTATTAAGGATCCAAGCTTCTGAGGAATCTGGACATTCAAGGGTCAAAGGTCATGACAGGTGGACGCGACAGGCTAGGTAAATGGTTAAAGGGTCATGTAAACTCGGCCCGATATCACCTGGCTTTCATTGGCTATAATCTGTCATGATGTTTCGACGCTTGATGCTGTTCGATGTAGGAAATTTAATTTAGTGGTCATTGACAATGCGATTATTCATATTGCTGTCTTGTAGTTTTTTGTATAAGTGTTAAATTTAGATCTTTCCTCGTTATATATGTCCGTCATTTTCAGTATCACATGACGAAAAAGTGGTGGAATCCACTTGCTGGATCCTTCCGGATTCTCCCAAGAAGAATCCGAAAGGATCCAGCAATCGGATTCCACCACTTTTTGTCCTGTGTATATTTTACGGTGAGGTGGCTTCTGATATTATAGCAGGGAGAAAGCCCGCAACGCCATGTGGCTATATGCATTGCAGTGAAACATGCGACCATTGGCTGGAACTTGCGAACCATGGGTGCTACTACGCTGAAATTCAGTGTAGCATTGCACCCAAATCGTTACTGCATGTAGAACAGCATACAAAGTTGCCGTGCTATGCCCCTGGCGGGATTCGAACTCCGGACCTCTTCATCCGAAGCCGAACGCGCTATCCCACCCCTGTATATTTTAAAATGTTCTTGATAAAACGTCAGTCGACATAACTTCACCAACAAATCAGCCCATCAGATGTTCACAAACCTTAAATGTCATTGAGATCATGTTCCAATGTACATATAGTTGTAACGAAAACCGGACGACTGCAATCCAAGCCATGTTGTTGTTTGGTTTCCTAAATGAGCTATGCCTATTAAACGTGTTTCGGTGTATACTCGTACTAAACTGAACAAGTCGATACCTACATTCTACATACTATCCCCACCCTCGAGATGTGACACTCGACATACCTGCATAATTAACGCACACCTGCCACAGGTAAATTTCTTATTGGAACTCTTACCTTTCCACCAACATTTGTCTTTTAGGGGCCGTCTCAAAACACACTAAATAAGAGATGGTAAATTGCTGTCGATCGGAAAAATACAATCAAATTTTCATCAACCATTTATTTTGACTGTCACCAAAAAGGAAGCATAATAAAGAAAACTTTAAGGGAAGACACAGTGGTTTACTTATTAAAATGTTTACTTTTCCATCCATATTTTTCTTACAATATAGGGGTCGTATCAAAATACAGTAAAGCAACTTTAGATGAGGAAAGTGCTAAATAAATTAATTCATGTGATCTTTGTACACAATGACCCAGGAACTTAAACTTAATTGAAACTAAAGCATGAATAATTGTTTATCAAACTCTTAATTTCTTCAAACGAACACGACTTAATAACGTAGTTTTCTTCATAGTTATTAATTTCCGGAAAGTTGACAAATTTTACTTTTCGGAGACACAATGTAATTATTCTGCATTATGAACAATAATGATGTCCATGTGTCATAACTCTTTCAGAAGAACACTTACAATGGAACCTTAGGTTAAGGTACAGGCGAATTGCAAATAGGTAGCGCAACAGAAATAAATTACCATTTATTCATCTAAAACTGCTCATTTAGCTCGGGTGCGCAACCTATTTGCGCTTAAATTTGCCAGTGCGAAAAGCCTTTATCTAAATCATTTCCTTAAATGTAATCAACTAATAATTCACCGGTTCAATGTTGTAATGTTAATAAGTGTACTATTTACATTTAAGGTAGTAAGTCAAGAGAAGTTCCACTGTATCAAGTATTTACTCTGAAAACATGAAGGTTAACCTAAATGTAAATAAATAAACGTTGCATATCAAAATGATAAATCACCAGCGAGTGGAGACCTGTTTCTGTTTGTTGACACGTGTTTACATCCATAATAATTACATTTTAGTACCATAATTCATCAAACTTGACGCTGAACCGAAACATGTCAATCCCAGCGCCAGAGTTGGTTAAGTATATTGCTTTTAGACGCCATAACCCTTACGTCACAGCTAACATGTCAGGGAGAACCACAGGTTCCATTTAACCTCGTACAACACGATATTTCGGGCAACATGTTGGCAATACTGATTCATTTATGTCATTGAAGGCTGCATCCAGAAAGTTTGTTCACGTACGTGTGTAATACGTGCAAATATCATGTAAATTGGCTTTCATTGTGACGTAAATTTAATTACACCAATTACAATGGCAAAGAATCATCCTATATCCTTTTGTACAATAAATATTATAGAAGTTCTCAAACTTACCATGTGATCGTCACGTCAGTGGTGCAAGTTTTTGAACAATAAATCGAAGGATTAAATTTTAAATTTTAAAATCCTTTTTTCTTTAAATACAAATTTCCATAGTGATTAAATGAGAAAATATCATTCCAAGTGCATTAAATAAGATTAAGAGGAAATAACTGATCTATGTGTGACGCCGTTAATAACTTTCTGGATAATCAGGTTGACATTGGTCACTTCAAAGAGCTGCACATACTGTTGCGGTTTACTATGAGATATAAGATTATAGTATATTATAGAACATTAAACTGTCTTTTTCTGAAGCGAATTTGCAAAATGTTTGGTTTCGTTTTCGCGTTGATAGGATGTTTTAAAGACCCGTATTAAAGGATTTTTGCAAGAAACACAAGTAGGTGAACGAACTTTCGGGGATGCAGCTGTATAACGAGTTTTATCCATGTACGCCAAACATCCTTATTCTTGTAACGGAAAGCCTTAAACAACTTAAAACCAACAATTTCATGTTACTGTTTATCTAAGGTTTAATCTCGCCTCCTCAGCTTGTCCTTATTTGGACCTGGGGGTTATATTCCTATCTCCTGCCATGTTCAAATAATATTATAATTCCTGTGATTACAAGTTAGTCCAAAGTCAACACGCCTGGGTCCAAACTCGGACCAAGGGGTGGCAGTGAACAAAACAGGGATCAGTGTGCCCAATCTAGCACACGTTAGTCGACAATCAGTGGACAGATAGCGGCGGTCTAGGGGGTATATACACAAGAAACTTGAAAATCCTAAACACTAAAAGCGTGTCCACGGCGATAAGCGTTATCGTTGGACATTACCGGTTTACGATATACTGTAGAAATGGTATACAACAAACTGGGTTCAGATTGTCGAAGCTCTCGTAGTCGTAAGTGTCTTTAACAATGGTTTATGGCTATTTTACTAAGAGATATTTCACAAAGTGGATCTTAGCTTCATCTATCTATATCGCTAAGAGCCCTTTGAAAGTCTACTTGTAAGAATACTTAGTAGAAAATGCAATTCGGATGTAGCAAGAAGTTAGGTCTTTAAAGTCCATAGTCAGCGAGATGTTCCCTGCAAGGAGATTACCTTTAAACTAATCTCATAGTTGTATATTGTTTCATCAAGATCGGGGCCTGAACACCATATAACAAGTAATTTTATTTAGAATGAGCTGAGCTTGAATCAAATATTATTAGACATTGTGATGTGCATCTTTCAAAGCCAGAAGCTTGCATAACCGATGGAAAGAAACTAGACAGAATGTGTGCAGTTTTAAAAGCATACCTTGATTTGAAACGAAATAAAATATATACTTTCGGGATATCTGTATTCTCTGCTTTTTCAGGATATTTAAAGATCTCTGACGTTTCAGTCATTTCTGCAACAAAAGTCATATCAGCCCTGCGTTCAGTAACACATTGATCGTGGCGGGCATCCTGCTTTTAACACTGAGTGTTCGCGAACGCTCACGAACGCTCGCGAACATCACGGGAATTTCGTGTTACTGAACGCAAAGCAGGGTTTTATCACTAACGTTGACATTCGTTGATCAAGGTTACACAGTGTTCCACAGTGCAGCAGATATTGGTGGTATAACTGAATTCATAATTGTGATGATGATGATGATGATTATTATTATCATCAATTTAATTTTTCAGATGTTGACGATAGTGAGAGGTGACCACTGGGGGAAGTGGACAGAGTGGAGCGCGTGCTCAAGAACATGCGACGGTGGCGCCACCTACCAACTCCGGAAGTGCATGAGGAGTTATCGTTCTCACTCATACTACGGCTGCGCAGGAGAGAGTATTCGATACAATACGTGCAATAATAGCGTGAGTAGTTTTTTTTAATGAACTTATGAACCGTATTTACTTATTTCAGCAAATTCGCCCATTGTCATTCGCAAAGAGAGATCCCTTAGCAATTAAACGTTCTTTTTTGGAAAGTAGTTTAAGGGATGAGAAGAATTACAAGTTCTATAGAATATTTTATATTTATATATATATAAATTTATATTCAATTGCCTATTCAATTGACTATCAAAGAAGTCAAGTTCTATGGAACTTTGACGTTACCAGCATAGGTTTTTCAAGTCCATTTTCTCAAATAAAAGCTAACGCAAACTATAAACTGTGATAGCTTAATGTGTCCTGCTCCATCAGGGTATTTGTATCCACAAGTTTCTTTAATCTCCTGATTAAACGACTTTTGCATTGTATCGCGTTATGAAATACAAGCCAATAAAATGTTTTGAATCGAGCAATATTGGCATTGCCCAGATGAAAAGACAATATTATTAAATAAGACATTTCATTTGCGTTAACAAAATACATGCTGTAAATAACAATGAATATTCAGCTTTAAGGCATACGAGGCGACATCTGCTTAGATAATCAGGGAATTTTAGGAGCCTTTCGGATACAAATACCCCGATGAAGCACTTTCATGATTATGTCCCCCGCAAATGTTTTCGCCTTCGTCCGTGATTCTGTAATGCCGTCCTTCCGAAATGCTTTCGTTTCCGGGCCATATTTTAAAAACCGTTCAATATTTATTTTTACGAAATGTGGTATGTGGTTAGACTTAGTGGTGCAGTGGTGCCTTTTGCTACTTCGGTTATTCTGATTTTTATATTTGTCTGGTTTCCATGGAAACAGTTTTAACAAAGAGGCCAGAAAAGGGACACAATTTGAACTAAGAGGTTACATGGAAACAAGTTATTGTTTTCTATAAATATTAACCTTTTTGGATATTCCTTTTTGGATTGTCTCTGGCATAAGTGAAAAATAAGAATGAGATGACTAGGTTGGATTGAAAGTTGGAGCGGGGGACATCACAATTTATAACATGCACATGAATGTATTTCTAGTTTCTACAAATCGCAGTATCACTCAATGGTATCTGCAAGATTTGTGTGCAAATGAGTTGATAAATCGATAAGACTTGATGTTATTACAATGCAACTACAAGTTGCAACTTTAAATCGTGCATTGAGAACAGGCCTTTAGTCTATATAACATCAGTAAATATATGAACGCTCAAAGGCATTTGAATCGTATGAAACAGATAATAAACTATAAGCTTATTTTGTTGAACTTATCTCACATGTATCTCGGAATAGCTATCATAGTTTCTGTGGATTCATTCATTCCAAACGCTCTTGTTCATATACAATCACAGTAACATGTTATCACTAGGTCTGCTGCAGTACATGCTGAGCAGTATTGTTGTGGTCAAACTGACCACCCAGATGATAGAGGAGCCAATTTACCCCCTTTACTATCTCTCCCCAATTAACAAACCCATTTCCTGGCTCCTCAATATTCCACTGAAGCTCGGTAATGATTTACTTAATTGGAGCAATCTGTTGTCGATATGAAACATCTTGGTTCCGGACAAATATTCCTAATTAATTGCGAAATAATGGTTCCTGTTGAGCCCTCATTACAATGTTGGACATCAATTAACTTATTTTCTTCTACTCCTCTTCGGTCTTCATTGTCACTAGCAGAAGCGTCGCTTCCATGTACAGAGGCATATATAAGATAAGTGCACTGGTGGTCGTACATCATCCTTGATCGTATATCATTCTTAATCGTATTTCATACATGGTCGTGTTTCATCTCCGGCCGTATTTCACCTGTTGTCGTTTTTCATTATTGGTCGTATTTCATCCTTGGTCGTATTTCATCAATGGTCGTATTTCATCATGAGTCGTAGTTCATCATTGATCGTATATCATCTTTGGTCGTATTTCGTTATTGGTCGTATTTCATCATTGGTCGTATTTCATCATTGGTCGTATATCATCATTGGTCGTATCTCATCTTTGGTCGTATCTCATTTTTGGTCGCATCTCATCTTTGGTAGTATTTCATCCTTGATAGTATTTAATCGTCGATCGTATATCATCATGAGTCGTAGTTCATCGTTGATGGTATTTTATCATTGGTCATATTTCATCTTTGGTCGTATTTCACCAATGGTCGTATTTCATCATTGGTCGTATTTCATTATTGGTCGTATTTCATCATTGGTCGTATATCATTATTAGTGCTATTTCATTTTTTACCGTATTTCATCATTGGTTGATTTCATCATTGGTCACATTTCACCAATGGTCGTATTTCATCATTAGTCTATTTCATCATTGGTCGTATTTCACCAATGGTCGTATTTCATCATTGGTCACATTTCACCATTGGTGGTATTTCATCATTGGTCACATTTCACCATTGGTGGTATTTCATCATTGGTCGTAGTTCATTATTGGTCAAATTTCATTATTTGTCGTATATCATCATTGGTCGTATATCATCATTAGTGCTATTTCATTATTGGTCGTATACCATTATTGGTCGTATATCATTATTAGTGCTATTTCATCATTGGTCGTATTTCATCTTTGGTCGTTTATCATCCTTGGTCGTATTTCATCATTGGTCGTATTTCATCATGCCAATGCCTTTAGTTCCACACAAACCACAGAAAGTCCTGACAATGTCTTCAACTTAATAATTCTCGTTAAACTCAGACGTCATAAAGTGGCAGTACTTTGCAAAGTTTACTGTACTTATTCGACTGATTTTAATGAGACTGCGAATAAATATGTTTATATCTACAATATTTTAGCACCAATTTTAGAACTAAAATCATCTTCAATTTAATTACAGCCATGCGCATCAGGAGACTGGAGAGAACAGCAATGCGCAGCTTACAATGATGGAAGCGACGGGAAATATAACAAGTGGCTACCCATCAAAGACCGGAAGAACCCTTGCGCGCTGTACTGCGTTAAGGCGAATACACGCACTGTGGCAAGACAAGCCCCAAAAGTTCTGGACGGGACGAGGTGCCGTGACAATGAGCTGGATATGTGCATTAATGGCACCTGTGTGGTAAATACCTTTTGGTGATAATTATAATGTTCATCATTAAATCAAGTAATGAAAATAATCTATGAGAACCCCAGCAATGACTAATAATACTGATCTTAAAAGACATCCTTGAACATAGTCGTTTTAAAGACGCCCTGGATGCATCGTTTTAAATTCATACGACAAATTATAAATACAACGATTCATCACAACAGCCTACTCTGTTCGTAAAGCCAATAAGAGCATTCCTGCATGTATGGTCATGACTTACTAAGTGATATATCTGTTGATTGCAAAGTCATACATAACGTATGAAAATTGAAGCTTGATCCAGGGCGTGGTTGTTTTTACAAAACATGTAAATTTAAAGATTGCATCATTTCCAGGATGGATGACTGATAAAACCTCATATAATGTTATGTAACCTTTGACTTAACAATGGTTCTCGTCTTCAGCCCGTCGGTTGCGACCACAAGCTGAACTCCAAGAAGAAGCTGGACCGTTGTGGAGTGTGTGGGGGGAATGACGCCTGTCTGAACGTAAAGTGGAGGTATCAGTGGGTGGAGGCGGGTCTCTCCCCTTGCTCCGCCTCCTGTGGTGTAGGTAACAACCTTCATTGCTTCTCTTCACGTGGTTAGTTAGGTGGGCGGGGTTTAACATAAGATGGTGCCATGTCTGCAGCATGACTCCCCTGTGGGCGGGCTTAGTATCAGTGGGTGGAGGCGGGTCTCCCTTCTTTCACCGTCTCTTGTGGTGTAGTCACAATGCAACCTTTATTGCGTCTACTAATGTGGTTAGTTAAGTGGGCAGGGCTTAATACTGTGTGGAGGCGTGTCCTTCCTGTGTTGTCAGATACTGGTAACACTATTCGTTGTTTTTCTTCGCGGGTTTTAGATGGGCGGGGCTTAATACCATTAACTAGAAGCGGCTCTTCCTAAGGCGTGGATTGTTAGGTGGGCGGGGCTCAATAACAGTTGGTCGAGGCTTGTTTCCCCTTTGTCCAATGCTTCTCTTCCCATGATTATTTGAGTGGGTGTGGTCTAGTATCGGTGAGTTGAGGTGGACTTTTCTCTTTCTCCTCCTCCTGTGGGGAAGTTTACAGTCGTTGCTTCTCTCCATGCGGTTAGTAAATAGTACACCGTGAGATGGACAGGGCTTAGTTTTTTAATGAGGTACACGACCTTTCATGTGTTATAGCTATTCATATACATGTATTCATTCTAAGTATATGTACTTTCTCGTGTATGACAGCCGATAATTGTCAAAATACAGGTGGGAAGTGTATAATTTAGCTGAAATAAGGAAAGAAAAATGCATACGGTATGGTAATCATTTAGTCCATTCGTGTATATGGTGGCTTACATTAAGCATAATGCGATGAATAAAAATAAACAAATACAAGAAAAATGTCTATAAAAATACATTGACATAAATCTGTCACATTGAACGGTCAACGCCATTGTTACTACCGGCCACTCGACCCGAGATTTCGTTTACAAGATCCCCTATGGTTTAACATTAAGTCAACATACACCTCTCACAGGAGTCCCGTGGCTTAACATGGCTTTGGACAAGTAGTCCCGACCACCAATAGACAATGGTCACTTCACGGGACAACGCTCCGCCCAGTGGCGATAACATCTCGGCGGTGTCCGGGCGTATTGTTGTCTGCTCCTGGGAGACGGACTGTGGCATTGCATGACCCACGATTTATCCACTACTCTTTACACTCCATTAAATAAGTAACATTTGTAAAGTTTAGGAGATTTAAGGCTCACGACTCCTCAATAGACGGTTGTTTGTTGTATTTACACATGCTTCCCTTAATAACCTCATATATATCCCTTCCGTATAGATTATGTGGTTTATCTGTAATATATGCTAACGTTAAGGGCAGTAAAACACTTCTTTGTGGAACACCTTTTGTAGTTGTCTGTCATCACGACACCTAGCAAACACCACAGGTGTCACCAAGAAGAACATAGGTGTCAGAGGAGTTTTACTTACAAGGTAGATGTGTGTTCTGTTGCGGCGTTCACACGACCTTTGACCCAACCTGCATTAAGTGCATACTTCTATACCTTGCAAGACGTGTGCAAACAGTCGTAAATATTTTGTTCCTAGATATAAGGTGTTTTCGGCGACTTTTTGTGGTTCTCTTGCAAATAAGGCACGTGGTTCCCAGACCGCAGCCAATCCCCATGCAGGGCAGTGTAGATAGAGGACCGCTTACATTGGCGTCAGTCATGTTAATTAGATTTGGTAATGTTGACAGTTTAAGTCTCGATGTTAATTTCACGTTAGACATTCAGGGCATTGACCTCATTTCCGCATGTCTTCAAAATGAGACATGTTATCATGTCAACAAGATATACCTTGAATTGTGTTGATAACATGCGGCTCCAGGGTTGGGGAGGGGGTGGTGAGGGAGTGGGGGAGAAGGTTGGTGCGATAGCAGCCTAACCACCGTGCTCTTTCCACAGAGGTTACTCCCATCAGATTTTCAATTGTAACCTCTGTTCTCGGCTAGAAATAGAAACTCCTGATTTGTTGCATCTGAAGTAAGTTGTGCAATCAGCGATGTCGTTTTAAGAGTGACATTTGCCAATGACGCGTCAAAATGCTATTTTGGCAACAGAAACGTAGGATAAACGTTTTCTAGTTTAATGTATTTTCCCTCGATGTATACTATTTGAATTTGTGAAAACAATTGAACACAAACATGCTGATAAATGAATTAGACCAAATCAGAGACAAAAACTGAAAATAGTTAATTTGTAGTATGTATATCAGACATATTCGAAGGACACATCCTAATTAGACAAACCTTTTACAGCCAAAGGGTAAGATCGTTGAAATATCTCGATCGATATAGTCTATGTAAGATGAAATTTCACTGGATACAAAGCAAGGATATGGTATGTGGTAACCTTTCACGCCGCCGGGGTTACGATTGAAAGTCTGAAGGGAGTCCAATATGTGGATAGGAACAGTCTGATTAGAAATGGACCTTTAATTGTTCCGAGGAATAAAGTATGATAAATAATACATCTACCGGGATACGAACTGGTTCCGTAGATTTCTTTCCACCAAGGTCTAAGCATACCCCATTTTTTGCGCGTGTTCTGTACCAGTTTAGTGCAGAGAAAACCCAGTTACATAGCTGACCAATCAAATCATGATTTTAACGGTCGCCATTTTGAAGGCATTCAGAATCATTCGTTAATACGTTTTATTGTGGAGTTATGATGATTTAACATATTATTTGAATATCTGAGCTGAATTTTCGTCGAAAGATTTTCCTTTAATCATTCACAATATATACGTTGTATTGTGAAATTATGATGATTTAACATATTATTTGAATATCTGAGCTGAATTTTCATCGAAAGATTTTCCTTTAATCATTCACAATATATTTATGTCAAATTAACTTATTTCTGTATCTATAATGGGGATCAGAAGACCAGATACAAGTCAATTATGACGGATCGCCCTTCGCAGCTTGATATCGTACCTCTCGCTCTTGAGCACTCGGAATCCTTCGGTTTTGCACCTGGATCCACTCGGAAAAGCCGCCGCGAGACAGTAAATATAAGATTCATCTGTGCGCCTTGCTGTTCGAGGGCTAATGATTATCAGTAATGTTCTGAAGTCCTGTTGAGCGGCTGGTAGTGTTTTCTGGACAACTGCTTAATATTTACACACGCATTCCAGCTTCGAGTAGATAGATATAACGACTTGTGTATATAAGGCAACACAAGTGTGAAAGAACACCTTATTTGAGAGAGTGCGGTGATTATTAGCACCTTGTTACTGAATAGGTGTTAACATCTGACACCTATTTGAAAAAAGGTGTGAAATAATAAAATATCTTGTCACTATAATAGCTTATGTGGTCAAAGTTCTCGTGGGGTAGTGTTAAAATTCAAACTAACTGATTTCGAGATATCAGACTTTGAATTAAAACTCTTTGATAAGTATATACACTCAACTGCAAAAGAAACGCTATCATACAAAAACAATTATACTTATAATAATTCAAACCACGTACGACTGAAACAGAGATACATCATGTCTTCAGAAGCCAACGAAACTAAATTTGAAATGTCTAAACATGATCTGTTCATATTTCAGAGAAACACACGTCTTCTCAAACGGAGTCCAATATGAACGCATTGCATCACTGCAATTAAGCCTTCGTAAGCCTATAAACGTTTCGAGAATATCAGAAATGTAACTGTCCAGTGAGTGAATATGTGTGTGTCTGTGTGCAGGTCAGCAGAGTTCGGTGTTCAGATGTCGGGATAGATCTTCAAAAAGACACGTCAAAGACGCCAAGTGTCAGCGCAGACATCGTCCAAAGGGAAGGACAAAACGTTGCTACATTCGTCAGTGTCCAGCACAGTGAGTTGATTTTTGTGTCTTTCAATAGTTCAATAACTTTCGTTTCTTTGTTTTAATTTCTCAACTACGTTAAACTGTTTTCATGATCCTCACCTAAAGAAAAGTTACCAAATTGGCATACATTGTACGCTTTATTGTCAAAAATGACGTAAGTTTACGTGAACATTATACCGTCAGTCTGTTTTGCATGCTACGCATATAGACAGTGCCCTGGAAACATGATATCAGTTAACCACGACAGGCTGACAAATCGCTAAAGTTAGACCATTAAGTTTACACTCACCTTAAAGATGGTGGTTGGTTGTAGAAGTGACTGAAGGTCGTGGATTTCCCTTACCAACCTCACCATTTACTGGTGAGATAAGCTGATTTGGGGTTTCAAAAGTCAACAATAGTAAATCACTTATTATTAGCATCATTGCAAAGAGCAGGTCATCGTTTCATTGTCGTTAAGCATTGGGTTGAACTCTGAAAACCTATACCCTCACGCGAATATATCTTACCTGTGCGCTTTACCTGTATCTTTATGCTAATTGCAGGTGGAAGATGCTGCCGTGGAGCGCGTGCACACACACGTGCGGGGGAGGGTTCGAGTTCAGAGACGTGCGATGCGTGCAGACGACATCCACCGGCAAGCTCGCCCGTATAGAGGACCGATTCTGTCCCCACCCTAAACCCTCCACGTCTAAACGTTGTAACACACTCATCTGTCCCAAGTGGTACGCTGGAGAGTGGTCGCCGGTAGGTTGAACGGTCCATTCTCTTCCCTCAAGGATTACTCCGTTCAGATTTTCTATCGTAACCTCTGTTACTTATCAAGCAATTTTCGGCTAGAAATAAAATAAGTCTTAGCCTGTAATAAAATTGACTTTTGATCAATCTTTTGGCTAAGATCGGTTAGTGGAACGGCTCAACGGTCTAACTTAAGTTTCATTTACAATCTGAGGGTTTTACATTGCCTTCACTACGTATAATTACATATATATTATAAATATTGTCACTTGCTCAAAATAACACTCACAAAGTCTCTGAACTCACATCTCAGTAGGTCATCAGTATACCATCATGATAGCCATGGTTAAAGGCCCGTTCACGCTGTACGATTTGAAGTTACAACTTGTAGATACAACTTGTAGCATCTACTTGAATTGTATGTACCTGAATTGATAAATTGATAATGCACAAATGTTTTCACCGTGCAACCGAAGTTGAATGCAACTAGTCGTAACTAATGAGAACGGGGCTTAAACTCAACACATTAAGTAGTGGACATTTTGTTAGATCACAAAGTTGAGCAAAGCGAAATGAGAGTTGTTATAAGTATTTAATTTGCGATTTATTGTTTTATGGATCTATCTTATTTCGGAACGACTATCGTCATACATGTATATGGATAGTACTACGCATTCAAGAGGATTTTGATTTCCTGGCTTGAATCTAATTTCAAGAAGTTGACAAGCAAACGAAACGTGAAATTGAAGATCATTTTGTATGTTATCTGTTGGAACTCCTTCGAAATAAATAAAACATTTTGGTTTATGTTCCCGAGACATCAATTTACAAAGAAAAAGAACTTTGTTTGAAATTCTCTTTAAGCAAATAAGATTTTTATTTTTTAAAGTTTTATTGCCAACATTTCAATTTAAATAATCAACGTATCTCTTGAACAATGGTATTATTGTTAAGAAGTGTTCATGTCCCATTACAAAATGCATTCAAAACATATACAAGCATTCCCTATGAATGTCACTGATTGTTCACGTTCAAAGAAATATTGTTAAATACAGTATTTAACGGCTAATCATTTCGGGAGAATTCAAAATTCAAAACATCAGATGGATAAAATGATAAACGTGTATATACCTGAATTCCCAAGAGATGTATTTTGATAGAGTCGGAATTTGAATTATATACGCCATTTGAATTCAACATCTTTTACAGAAAAACATTTTAGTAGTACAAGTGGATGTCTATATTCCTACAACTGTTATTTTATAAAGGTATCGTGCGTCATTGCGAAATGTTGTGCCTCATTTTGAAAATAGAAAATAACGCCGCTTTCAAGAGTGTTTCACTTATATCACGGCTGCTAGTATTACTGCAGGGTAGGGCTGAGTATTGCAATATATTGAACTCTACATTCAACTTTTATACTTCTGTTTACAGTTTAAACATTACACAATGTGACATTTAGTAAAAAGCCTTTCAAATATATTTCGATAAATAGACCATTAGTCAAAATGATATTATTAAGTTAATTTTGATGGCATATACTTATAGAAAACATAATACAGTTAAACTCATATTCTTGCGCCCCAAAATAATGTTGTAACAGGTTAAGCTGGTAACTGTGCCTAAAAAACAAGTTTTATGAATAAATTTAACTAAAAAAATTGTAGTTGCAATATATTGCGTTATGAAAAGTTGTATTGCAATAATTGTATAATGTTCAATCTTTATTGCAATATATTGGTATCGCGGTAATATTGCTCAGCCTTTTTGGTTATGCATTGCTGTGGAACCCCTCTTGTATCTCTCAACCTTAACACAACCTTAACACAACCTTAACATACAATCGTCCTCTTCCTCCTCCACCCTTCTCTTCCTTCTCCTTCTCTTCTTCCTCCACCTCCTTCTCCTCCTCCTCCACCTCCTCCTACTCCTCCACCTCCTTCTCCTCCTCCACCTCCTTCTCCTCCTCCTCCTACTCCTCCACCTCCTTCTCCTCCTCCACCTCCTCCTCCTCCACCTCCTCCACCTCCTTCTCCTCCTCCTCCTACTCCTCCACCTCCTTCTCCTCCTCCACCTCCTTCTCCTCCTCCACCTCCTCCTCCCCCACCTCCTCCTTCTCCTCCTCCACCTCCTTCTCCTCCTCCACCTCCTCCTCCCCCACCTCCTCCTTCTCCTCCTCCACCTCCTCCACCGCCTTCTCTCCCTCCTCCTTCTCCTCCTCCTCCACCTCCTCCACCTCCTTCTCCATTCATTCACACCCTGCTCATTCCGATTCTCCTACATCTCCGCAGCCCCTTCCTTCTCTTCCATCTCCTCACCCTTCTTCTCATTCTCCTCCACAATCTCCTCAACCCCCCTCTCCTCATTTTCCACCCCTTCATCTCCTCATCGCTCCTCCTCCTCAACCTCCCCATCTCCTCAACCTCCCCATCTCACCCTCCCCCTCTCCGCATTCACCCACTAAGTTTCCTCTCTCTCTGTTCCAGTGCAGTGTGACGTGTGGCTGGGGGTACCAGTACAGAGAGGTTGTGTGTCGTCACGAGGGGGACACTGTCTGCAACGACTCCAACAGACCTCTCACCCTGAAGAACTGCACTACCAATTTTCCCTGCTTCGACTCCGGTGGTAAGTGCAGTACTCTACAACTATTCAAGTCTTCGCTCACCATAGACAACAGACCACCTTGATTACCTGGCTTTGTCTAAAATCGTGCCCTTGAAATATACGATATCTTTTTGTGGACACATTTTACATTGATCCGGATATATTTCCCTTCATCCTCTATGGTAGGCGCCCAACCTATGTCCGCAATATGTGGCAATTACAAGTTAGGCATTGCAAAGAATAATGTCACTCTGTCGACAAAGTTTTGGCCCGAGTCTCCTTAAACAAAAATATCGTAGCTTTAAATAAATCATAAATTTTACCACTGTTGATATTTAATATCGCCAGGAGTAAATACATCGAGGTTCACATTTTCCTAGATACTCTATGTACCGGTATATGCTCAAAATATCATATCACATAACACCTTGGTAGTGGTAAATAGGAAAAGGTAGTATATATAATCACTAGGTTGGAGAGGTAATTTTGCTGCGTTTATCTAATTCCAAAACTTAAAAGCTCAACAGAGCATTATATTCCTGTCTATAACATGTTATGTTTACGACAGTCATGTATATACCTCGGCATTTCCCTCGTACTAACTAGAGAAATACTACAGTCTTGTTTTGTAAAATAGTATGACAAGGGCACTCAAATAATATGCTCTATATAGCTACCATCGCTTTGAGAAACTTGACCTTGGTTTCGAAGATGTCAATGATATTCTCACAAAGCAGCCAGACAATTTAATATCCAACGGATTTCAAAATTCACTCGTAAACACATTCCTTTAGTCAAGGACGCATGTAGTTTATGGTCTTTTTAAAGAGCCTTTACTTTAATAATCTCAAGTTTGTCAGAAAAACAAAGAGATTTTAAAATCTTGAGCATTGTCACTTTTCGGTCCGTTTAACAAGTATGCATTCTTCTATAAATAAAGTTTGTTCTTTGTCAACGCCCATTGACATCAACTATACATGTAAGGCGAAAACCTCGTTATAGTTTGTCAGTCTTCTTCCTCGATCTATGGCTTAATGTTCCGATACTTTACACTATATCATCCCTGGGGCTTTTTATCGCGAAATTAATACTCAAATTACCTACATTTGTACCTACGAAACTGCTACGTTTACGTTCTGCGAGCCACTCAAAAGACACTATACGGCACAATGGTTGACGACATTAGCTTGCAATTAAAAGTTCATATTTATGGAGTTTTGCCTTTGAACGGTCCTTGGACTTTCCGCCTTGAAAACATGTAAATTTGATGTATCCATGAATGACTCCCACCCCATAAATGACTCCCACCCCATGAATGACTCCCACACCATGGATGATTCCCACCCCATGGATGACTCCCACCCCATGGATGACTCCCACCCCATAAATGACTCCCACCACATGAATGACTCCCACCCCATAAATGACTCCCACCCCATACTCCAACCCCGTGGATGACTGCCACCCCATGGATGACTCCCACCCCATGGATGACTCCCACCCCATGAATGACTCCCACCCCATGGATGACTCCCACCCCACGAAAAACTCCCACCCCATGGATGATTCCCACCCCATGGATGACTCCCACCCCATGGATGACTCCCACCCCATGGATGACTCCCTACCCATGGATGACTCCCACCCCATAAATGACTCCCACCACATGAATGACTCCCACCCCATAAATGACTCCCACCCCATGAATGACTCCCACCCCATGGATGACTCCAACCCCATGGATGACTCCCACCCCATGAATGACTCCCACCCCATGGATGACTCCAGCCCCATGGATGACTCCCACCCCATAAATGACTCCCACCCCATGAATGACTCCCACCCCATGGATGACTCCCACCCCATAAATGACTCCCAACACATGAATGACTCCCACCCCATAAATGACTCCCACCCCATGAATGACTCCCACCCCATGGATGACTCCAACCCCATGGATGACTCCCACCCCATAAATGACTCCCACCCCATGAATGACTCCCACCCCATAAATGACTCCCACCCCATGGATGACCCCCACCCCATAAATGACTCCCACCCCATGGATGACTCCCACCCCATAAATGACTCCCACCCCATGAATGACTCCCACCCCATGAATGACTCAAACCCCATGGATGACTCCCACCCCATGAATGACTCCCACCCCATGAATGACTGCCACCCCATGGATGACTCCCACCCCATAAATGACTCCCACCCCATGAATGACTCCCACCCCATGGATGACTCCCAACCCATGGATGACTCCCACCCCATAAATGACTCCCACCACATGAATGACTCCCACCCCATAAATGATTCCCCCCCCATACTCCCACCCCATGGATGACTCCCACCCCATGGATGACTCCCACCCCATGGATGACTCCCACCCCATGAATGACTCCCACCCCATGGATGACTCCCACCCCATGAATGACTCCCACCCCATGGATGATTCCCACCCCATGGATGACTCCCACCCCATGGATGACTCCCACCCCATGGATGACTCCCTACCCATGAATGACTCCCACCCCATAATGACTCCCACCCCATGAATGACTCCCACCCCATAAATGACTCCCACCCCATACTCCCACCCCATGAATGACTCCCACCCCATGAATGACTCCCACCCCATGGATGACTCCCACCCCATGAATGACTCCCACCCCATGAATGACTCCCATCCCATGGATGACTCCCACCCCATGAATGACTCCCATCCCATGGATGACTCCCACCCCATGAATGACTCCCACCCCATGAATGACTCCCACCCCATGGATGACTCCAACCCCATGGATGACTCCAACCCCATGGATGACTCCCACCCCATGAATGACTCCCACCCCATGGATGACTCCCACCCCATCAATGACTCCACCCCATGAATGACTCCCACCCCATGAATGACTCCCACCCCATGGATGACTCCAACCCCATGAATGACTCCCACCCCATGGATGACTCCAACCCCATGGATGACTCCCACCCTATAAATGACTCCCACCCCATGAATGACTCCCACCCCATGGATGACTCCAACCCCATGGATGACTCCCACCCCATGAATGACTCCCACCCCATGGATGACTCCAACCCCATGGATGACTCCCACCCCATGAATGACTCCCACCCCATGGATGACTCCAACCCCATGGATGACTCCCACCCCATAAATGACTCCCACCCCATGAATGACTCCCACCCCATGGATGACTCCCACCCCATAAATGACTCCCAACACATGAATGACTCCCACCCCATAAATGACTCCCACCACATGAATGACTCCCACCCCATGGATGACTCCAACCCCATGGATGACTCCCACCCCATAAATGACTCCCACCCCATGAATTACTCCCACCCCATGGATGACTCCCACCCCATACATGACTCCCACCACATGAATGACTCCCACCCCATAAATGACTCCCACCACATGAATGACTCCCACCCCATACTCCCACCCCATGGAAGACTCCCACCCCATGAATGACTCCCACCCAATGGATGACTCCCACCCCATGAATGACTCCCACCCCATGGATGATTCCCACCCCATGGATGACTCCCACCCCATGGATGACTCCCACCCCATGGATGACTCCCTACCCATGAATGACTCCCACCCATGGATGACTCCCACCCTATGGAGGACTCCCACCCCATGGATGACTCCCACCCCATGAATTACTCCCACCCTATGAATGACTCCCACCCCATTGATGACTCCCACCCAATGGATGACTCCCACCCCATGGATGACTCCCACCCCATAAATGACTCCCACCCCATGAATGACTCCCACCCCATAAATGACTCCCACCCCATACTCCCACCCAATGAATGACTCCCACCCCATGAATGACTCCCACCCCATGGATGACTCCCACCCCATGAATGACTCCCACCCCATGAATGACTCCCATCCCATGGATGACTCCCACCCCATGAATGACTCCCACCCCATGGATGACTCCCACCCAATACTCTCACCCCATGAATGACTCCTACCCCATGAATGACCCCCACCCCATGAATGACTCCCACCCCTTGGATGACTCCAACCCCATGGATGACTCCAACCCCATGGATGACTCCCATCCCATGAATGACTCGCACCCCATGGATGACTCCCACCCCATGGATGACTCCCACCCCATGGATGACTCCCACGCCATAAATGACTCCCACCACATGAATGACTCCCACCCCATAAATGACTCCCACCACATGAATGACTCCCACCCCATAAATGACTCCCACCCCATACTCCCACCCCATGGATGACTCCCACCCCATGAATGACTCCCACCCCATGGATGATTCCCACCCCATGGATGACACCCACCCCATGGATGACTCCCACCCCATAAATGACTCCCACCACATGAATGACTCCCACCCCATAAATGACTCCCACCCCATACTCCCACCCCATGGATGACTCCCACGCCATAAATGACTCCCACCACATGAATGACTCCCACCCCATAAATGACTCCCACCACATGAATGACTCCCACCCCATAAATGACTCCCACCCCATACTCCCACCCCATGGATGACTCCCACCCCATGAATGACTCCCACCCCATGGATGATTCCCACCCCATGGATGACACCCACCCCATAGATGACTCCCACCCCATGAATGACTCCCACCCCATGGATGATTCCCACCCCATGGATGACTCCCACCCCATGGATGACTCCCACCCCATGGATGACTCCCTACCCATGAATGACTCCCACCCATGGATGACTCCCACCCCATGGAGGACTCCCACCCCATGGATGACTCCCACCCCATGAATGACTCGCACCCCATGGATGACTCCCACCCCATGGATGACTCCCACCCCATGGATGACTCCCACGCCATAAATGACTCCCACCACATGAATGACTCCCACCCCATAAATGACTCCCACCACATGAATGACTCCCACCCCATAAATGACTCCCACCCCATACTCCCACCCCATGGATGACTCCCACGCCATAAATGACTCCCACCACATGAATGACTCCCACCCCATAAATGACTCCCACCACATGAATGACTCCCACCCCATAAAAGACTCCAACCCCATACTCCCACCCCATGGATGACTCCCACCCCATGAATGACTCCCACCCCATGGATGATTCCCACCCCATGGATGACACCCACCCCATGGATGACTCCCACCCCATGAATGACTCCCACCCCATGGATGATTCCCACCCCATGGATGACTCCCACCCCATGGATGACTCCCACCCCATGGATGACTCCCTACCCATGAATGACTCCCACCCATGGATGACTCCCACCCCATGGAGGACTCCCACCCCATGGATGACTCCCACCCCATGAATTACTCCCACCCCATGAATGACTCCCACCCCATGAATGACTCTCACCCCATTGATGACTCCCACCCCATACTCCCACCCCATGAATGACTCCCACCCCATGAATGACTCCCACCCCATGAATGACTCCCACCCCATGAATGACTCTCACCCCATTGATGACTCCCACCCCATAAATGACTCCCATCCCATGGATGACTCCCACCCCATGAATGACTCCCACCCCATGGATGACTCCCACCCAATACTCCCACCACATACTCCCACCCCATGAATACATAATTGTAGTTTGTATTGAATATTGGAAAGGGCCATCAACGAAATGGGATTTTTAAAAACAAATCTAGACTTGCACTTACATAGGACATCATGTTTAGAGCTGGGGTGAAGTTACGGGTAAATAGGATTGGTATGATGGGTTAAAATATATGTAATGTCTTACGTTAACCCATCTCTCCTTTTGAACAATCAAAAACTTATCTGAAATATGACCCTTTTAATTCACTCAGTTTAACTTGATATAATAAATCAAAATGAGTGTACAGTATGTTAGATTTTACATTACTTCGTGTATAAACTACTTTGAAACTTGGAGAAGTTAAACAATCCTGATAAAAGAGTAAGCATATACCCCGAAACGTCGTGTTTGTACACAATAAAGAAGTTGTTATCAAGAAAATCTAGTTTTCTTAAATTTCTTTAAATTTCTTAAAATCCTATTTGATATATAAAATCTACAGAACTGACGGAAACTATATGTTAAGATAAACGTAACATTTAAAAACTAAAATAGAAAATGTGTGGAATTTGTCCTACTTCCAGTGCGTTTGAAATGGGAAACTCACCATGAGTTTGTCGGATATCTTTTAATGCGTTTCCTCTGTATATTTATATAGCTTATCTTGTCTTATATGTTACAGATCGGCATTACGTCGCGGAACATGATGAACACGGTAAGTAAAACATACGTGTAACTCTATCTTGTATAGACTTACCTTGGTCTGGAAAAAAGTTAAAAATTTGAAATTTGAAATTTTGAAAAGGGTCCTCTTTAAAGCAACATGTCCACAGCATGCATACAAAGTTCTCAATTGGGGCATATATATCTGTATCCATATTCATATCTTGTATACGGTTATACAAAAATGGAATATTACTTCGAGTTTTGAAAAAGGAGTCTCTGTAAAGGGGCTGTAGCACGTTTACTAAAGGAAATAATTCTCGGATAATGGACAGGAAAACTTTTACCAATTGCAAAATAAGAATCCTAAATTAATAAAATAGAAAAACGAATGGTTATGGTTCGGTTAATCAACGCAGATCCATTTCCCATCCTCGAATTATTACAATAGGTGTTCACATGAAAATGGCCGCTAGCAATATTCGTTTAATATGTATTTGGAAAGAAGGGGTCTTTAAGTATGGGTATTCGTAATTAAAATTTAAGGATATTGAGAATTAGATATACATATAGAAAATGTATTTAAAGAGAGGTTTCTATCGTGGTATTTTTTGTGGAAACGAAATGCAAGGGGACATTCCTCTATGTCCATATGTTATTAATACCTGATTATAACAAAATGCAGATTAATAACCGAGGGTAATATTTTGATGCCAAATTGATAATTTGAATAGCCCATATTTATTCAAAAAAGAAAACCACGAGAAGTAGACGTATTCATCCGCATAAGCATGATCATTCGTAACTTAATTTAATTAACTTAATTTATGATTAAATATTTGATGAAGGAACAGAGAAAATGATTCTGGGACTGTGAGCTTAGACAGATATAGAAGACGTATTTGAAGAGGGTGTGTTGAAATAGCGTACTTAAACAATGGATATGTTTTATCTAAAAAGGATATTTAGACACAGATATAGAAAATGTATTTTGAGAGGATATTTTGAAATATTTTCTTCAAGCATTAGATGGTTTTTATTCTTAAATTTAAGGATATTTAGACATAGATATAGACATGTATTTGGAGGGGATATTATGAAATAATGTATTTAAGCATCGAATATTTTTATCTAAAACTTAAGAATATTTAGACATAAATATAAAATGAATTTACGCAGGCAAAAATGGAAAATAATTCAGAAACTGTGAGCAAGTCTTATCTCACCCACGACAAAGTGAGATGTTGTCTCACACACAAAAAAACAGGCATCATTTTCTGATTAATATTGATATAGCTAATAATGTAGAAATTCTGTTATCATCATGGCAAGTAAGGTCTGGAAACTCTAGCAACCCTCGTCTTAGATAAACAGAGGTCATTAAGTGTATTGTATAACTCAGTTGAACTGAAGGGAGGAGGAAATTCGGGGCTTCACTGTCCTAAACTATTATTGTAGTGTGATAAACAGTGTAATATCCCGGTAGACCGTTGTCGTCCACACCCTACCCCATATCCCATGTGTGGCGGGGCGATTATCGTTATATCGCCCTTGTAATCACAGAGGGGGATAGCGTTACAGACGGCATGTTCCGCCGTATTATTTATTCCATAGGCTTGTCTGTGTCTTATATCACATTCACAGCAGTAAATGTTTGGTATCTTATAATGCTATGAGCTATCAAAGGAGAGACTTGTTGTGGCCTCAGACGCGTGCAGTTTCCGTGCGATTGCAAGGAAGTAATTCTGGAACAAGTTGTGTTTTGTGATTTTTATACGCGGGTCGTAAATTAGCCGTCTTGACGGTACGGATCACCACTCACTGTTGACGTAAAACTAGAACTCTGGAGGGCTCGTGTTTCCAAAACCACGCTGTATCAGGTTTAGAACACCCTTCGCTTCGTCCATATTGGACGTGCTGTGATTTCGGAGAGTCGTACTCTCGACCGTACACGACACAGTTACAATGCTGATGGTGTAATCTTTCTATGTATGAGTCAAACGGGTGCATGGACTGGATGGTGTGTTTTGGATAATTGACGTGATTATTTCTGTGATCTTGTGTACCCTTTTGAATCTTTGACTAAGAACACGAACTTGGACGCTTTGGATTTTGCAACCGCGATCTTCCAATGTCAGTGCTCAAACGTAACCAACTATCTGAACCTTGGGACAAACGCTTGTCCACAACCCAACAATCTTGATCCTTTCAATCTCATATTACGGCACCTTCAACCTCCAACCAGTACCCCTACAGGAGAGATTGTGTTTATGGTAGTTTGCAGTGCTCGTGACTACGAATACCTCTTCCTATCTGAACCTACATGTATGGACAGCCTTAGTTCAAAAGCCACCACCATCTTTGGATTTTGCAATTGGTTACCGTTAGTTCCAAATGGCGCCAAGCACCATGTAGCCTGATGTTTGGACATCGTTTGTCTTAATGCCTAACTCCTGCTCTTTTTGAACTTTAATCAAGCACCCTCTGACAACATATATGGTAAATTACGTATCAGGTCGTATTGCGTATTGAAGATGTCCAAGGCCTACAACTCTTAGGATCTGAACTTGTGGACATTGTTTTACAAATTCTACCAACATTCGCGCCTCTGGAGCTTAAGGCATTAGCAAATATTGGTTCTAGGGCACATACTTTGAACTTTTTCTAAAAACTTGATACACCAATAAGTGCGGTGATACAAAGCTACAGTAATGATACCAAAGATGTGTTATTGACGATGAAAGTGTTATCATCTGACGATTAACCTTTATTACATTATGACAATGCAAGCAAACAAGCTCCTGGTGACACTACCATTGGACTGTTTATCAGAAGATTGTTAACTGTTTACGTCATTATACTGAACTATGACGCTGTTGACGGTGTTGATGACGTCAGTGGTGATGTGTCTTTTAGGGGGCGTTCAGGAATCATCCCTCGGTGAGCTCAGACGTGCACAGGACAAGGAGAAGAACCCGGAAGCAGAGTTCCAGGTCCTTCACGAGGATGACGTCAAGAATCATGACATGAGCACACCAAGGTGAGGGTCACTTTTGTCAATGTCAAGGTCATATATCTCATCTTTAGTAAATATTGGTGAGTTTTCTTTTTATCTTGGTGCCAATAACCGATCTTAGCCAAAAATCGATCTTAGCCAATATTAATAATATAACCAATGGGATTATTGTTGACTCTCGGGTTATGTTCACTTAGCATTAAGACATGTAACCATGTAACTGATGTCAAATTCATGTGTCAATCTGACACTTTTACCGTTACGATAGTTCTCATGAAGTCCTTGTGAAAGGCAACCAAAATGTCGGCCCATCCGCTTATCGTATCAGCAATATCAATGATCGAAACCACTTGTTTTTTAAACTAACCGATATTAACCGTACGAACACTGTAAGCCTTATCCCTGCGATACAAACAAAACATACTATAAGCTACACTGTATATATGTCATGCCGGAAATATTGAATGGTATAGTTAAGTTTTCGTTGTTTTCTAGTTTGAAAAAAAGGTGTGCTTAACTTCTTTAGAAAATATCCAAGATATTGTTTATCTTGAACTATTTGTTGTAATGAGCATATATAATACAATTTAATGTCAATATATTGAAAGTAGGTCAAACCAACAACGTTATTTGCTTTGACAAAAATAGTTTATCGTCAAAGAGATAAAATATCGTGAGTATTTAGTATAACAGACAGCATAGGTTATCATCCATGGGCGTGTTCTGTAGTCGCTTATTATCCACCGCCACGAAGTGGAAGGGGGATATAGGTTTGGGCTCCCTCCGTCCGTCCGTGCGTGTGTGCGTCCGTCCGTCCGCTATAAAGGGGACGGCTTTTCGTAGAAACTATTTAAGATAGGACAACCAAATTTGGTGTGTGGCTTGTGGACATTAATACCTAGATGGAGTTCGAAAATAAGAACCGTGTGATTATTTTTTCATGAGTTATTGCCCTTGTTACGTATTTTTGGACTCTGTTCATGGTATCTCCGAAGGGGACAGCTTTTCTCAGAGACTTTTAAGATAGAATTACCCAATTTGGTGTGTGGCTTGAGGGCATAAGTACCTTGATGGAGTTCGAAAATGAGAAGCACACAATTAATCTTTGCGGAGTTATTGCCCTTGTTCCGTATATTTAGACTCTGTTCAAGGTATCACCAAAGGGAACAGCTTTTCTCAGAGACTAATTAAGATAGGAAAACCAAATTTGGTGTGTGGTATAAGGCCATCGATACCTTGATGAAGTTCGAAAAAAAGAAGCATGTGATTATTTTTCCGGAGTTATTCCCATTGTTCCGCTTTTTCGACAGTGTTTCAAGTATCCAAGAATATAGCTTTTCTCAGACATTGTTTAACATCAATTCAGTTGTTTCGCTTGAGGATATCGTTACCTTAATTGTAAGAAAATGAGAAGCGCACACTTATTTCTTCTTGAATTATTGTCCTTGTTCTCATTTCTTGTGTCTGGCGGGGGATGTTGATGACTATGTCTTCTTGTTTGTTCAAATCTTGTATCTTATTTCCCACACGTGATTTTAGACTAACATCTAGTCTCATAAATACGTTTCTTATTAACATCAACAATATTTTCAAACAATTCAAATAGTTAATTAAAATGGAGCCCTAAAGATGCCTAGATTTCTGAGCTGAGGAATTTAGAATCCGTATAATTTTCCAGACTGGACTGGTCGTCATTTGAAGATTTTGATCTCAGGTCTGGAAGACTGGTAGTAGATATGACAGTAGATATGTATTACAATCAAATCTCCGAGGCTTGTGGACTTTGGATGTTACCGAGTTGAACTTCACTGTAGCGCTGAAACCAAACCTTACTGCATACACGAAGTTCTCTAGTCCAGAGTCGTTATCGAGTCCCTGGCGGGATTCGAACCCCGGAACTTAATACTCCGAAACAGGGCGCTTAAAACACTGTACTTAATTGGATCCCCTGAGAAAAAAACACAAAGGAAAGGGAAATTTTTAGGAAACCACGTTTCTGTGAAACAGGGGGTCATTGAATAAGCAGTGGCGGTCCCAGATAAATCCCCCTCCCCCCCCCCCCCCCCCCCCCCCCCTCCTTTCTTGAAAGTTATCGCATGAAAAGTGTTGATGGACCCAAAAGTGAAAACCCCCTCCCCCCTCAACATTATTGGATCCGTTAACGATGCTTCTTGCTGCTTCAATACAATGTAACCTTCATCGCCCAGACTAATTAGTGTTTACCTCATGTCTTATCTCACTTTGTAGAGCGCAGTACTCCCTTATCTTTACACATATCCGATATACAAGTGTCTCACAGTGCCAATAAAAATCTTCGAATTTTTTTTGTCAATTAGTTGCTACATTAAATACGGGATATTGGCTTCATTGAAATTCGTGGGTATCTGTTTAATGGCGTGTTTCTTAGTTACTTGTCCATTGTTCATTCAAGGACAGAGTAGCGCGGTGGTTTGTGCCTTCATTAGTTGCTACATTTAGTACGGGAAAGTGGTCTCATTGAAATTCGTAGTTATCTGTTTAATGGCGTGTATCTTGGTTATTTATCCATTGTCCATTCAAGGACAGGGTAGCGCGGTGGTTTGTGCCTTCATTAGTTGCTACATTTAGTACGGGAAAGTGGTCTCATTGAAATTCGTAGTTATCTGTTTAATGGCGTGTATCTTGGTTATTTATCCATTGTCCATTCAAGGACAGGGTAGCGCGGCGGTTTGTACGTTCGGCTTATGATACAGAGGTCAGAGGTTTGAATCCCGCCAAGTTCCCTATACTAGACAAGTTTATCATCTCGAATAACCAGGTCGTACAATCTAAGTAAGTCTTACTCTCAAACACTGAAAAAATGTATTCGTAAAATATTACATTTTGTGAAATATTGAAAAAGGAGGTTATGAGAAATGGGATTTCTGAAACCAGCCCTGTGTTCAGTTCAGTAACACGAAATTTCCCGGGATGTTCGCAAGCGTTCGCGAACACTCAGTGTTAAAAGCAGGATGCCCGCCGGGAACAGTGTGTAACTGAACGCAAGATAGAGGTTCCTTTTCAATATTTAATAAAGGTGATGTTTTCAGAATAAATACTCTTTTCAGGGTCTAAGTGTTAGATTAACTCTTATTCTGTACCGCGTGTTCACAAAAGCCTTCGTGGGGAAATGTTCTTATTGTAAACAAAATCAAATAGTTGTCCTATGAATGCAATCGCTTTACCACATTCTTAATTTGATATTGTTTCTAAATAGGAAAATCCCCGCATTAAGTAATTATCAACAGTCTTAACAAGTTTTTCTTCAGACAATCTTCACACACGTAGGAATTGTTACTGATACCACTAGACTCGCAATTCAGAATCATTCAACTTCCCTTATAAATGTTTCACTCGTACCTTTTATTACCTTGAAATCCGCGTCATCTACCTTCAGTTGGTTCTGCAGTGCACAAATCGTGCAAGGTATGTCGCCTACCATTCTCTCTTCACACAAGATACTCAGGTCATTTCTCCCAACGTATCCTTTGTTACAGATAGACCATGTGTTTGTTTCCCGGCAAAATTCCTTGGCGGTAAAAATGTTCAACTCCGATGACGTCATTATTTCTTTTCAACCAAATTCGGCTCACTAGGTAGCTTGTCAGATGACGAAGTTTTTTTATTTAGGACGTATTGTTTTCAGCAATACCAGCCCCTGTGATTCGGCTCACATCTCCGACCGACTTCTGTCTTGTAAAAGTATGTGCGCATCGCATAGGTGAAGGAATGCCAGTCAGTATATTTACTAACAGCAAAATAGAGAGAAACAGAATCATTCATTAATTTCTTCAACATTGACATGTATCTGTAACGCATTATCTTGACCTTCGTGTAATCCATCTTTAGTTGTATTTAGTGCACAAATCGTAAATATACGAAAGAATGACTATTTTTTAAAGCATTATACATACTTATGTAAGTATGTGATGAAAAGGATGAAATAGAAAATGCAGAATCACGCATTAATTTCTTCAACAATAAAAAACGCCATTCATGTATTATTTAAAGAACGTGTACTTTTAAAGGTACATCCATTGTGTTGTTAGGGGTCACATATTCAAAATGTTATAAATGGTGTTACTTTATCAAGAAGTACCGACTGTTACCAAAAAACACCATTTTGATGATAGCAGACTTAGCATATTGACGATATGAAGGTAAAAGTAGTGATTTCTGATCGAAAACCGGACAATGCACAGCGTGTGGCGCGCGCCAATGAGTCAAACGTAATTTTGGAATCTCATTTACAACAGACAAAAGCACAAATTTGAATTGATAATGATTAATAGGTCACATAACTACTGTGCATATAAATGGGACGTTCAGTTTCGGTTTCTGCACATGCATAATGATGTTACTCAATTTTAATCGGAAACTAGTAAATATTATATATTAGGCGATTGGGAATAAATATGCAAGCTAAATTAATTTATTTGTATTGTAAACAGCACATATGGTGAGTTGGAACGTATTAAAGCCAAATACAATTTTATTAAACACAATGGATGCACCTTTAAATACTGATATGCAGTGCACAATTCGTGAAAAGCATGTTGGCTGCATTGCAACAGTAACACGTCCATGTTGCGCTTTCTCTTGAGACCCGTGTAATCTACTTCGATTTGTGTCTGCTATGCACAATTCGGTAAGGCATGCCGTTTACGTGCGAGCAGGTCGTTCTTTATGCATTCCACTCACGTGTAGGTAATTAGACTGATAGGGCGCCTAATTTGTCTGATGGTTGTTTAACGTGTTAACATAATAAAGTGCCGCGTGCCTCCTCAATCAAGCTCGAGCCCGTCCCCTTCAAACAGATGGCATGGGGACCAGGTAAGTCGTTCGGCTTTATTGTCAGCGTCTTAGGATTCCGGAGGATACACGACAGAACTCGTTTCTCCAGTTGTAGAAATATAAACGTGTCTGTGAACTTACATTTTCTTCCCACAGAGGAGACTTCTGACTACATTCTCCCTAGTCTGTCACCCAGATCCTAGATCAATATATTCAATTGACAACCAGCCAAGTCTATAAACAATTATAGCAGGTCTAGATTATTCAGCAGAATTAAAAAAAAGTATTAGGGCTCCATTGTGTATAACTATTTGAATTGTCAAATGGTGTTGGTAAAAACAGAATATTTCTAAAACAAAATGTTAATCTAATACTCCCTACTGATTTTCTATCTTAACCTCTGTTGCATGTAGGCGATATATCAATATTCTCGCATCATCCCCTGGCGGTGAAAGTTTGCAACACTGGTAACGTCCTTATTTTTGTCCAATCAAACAGCCTTTACAGCTGCGACTGGATTCTGTCTTGTAAACAATATGTGCGCATCGGACACATGAAGCAAATCTAGTCATTTCGACTGTTACGGAATGCTTTGCTTGTAAACTAACCTCTAATGCAACCAATCAGGATTATCTGTTTCTAGCCGAAAAAGTGATCGATATGTAACAGTTGTTACGATAGGAAATCTGAAGGGAGTAACATTTGTAGAAAGAAAATGGGGATATAAATTGTATGCTGAAAGTTTTTGTTGGTTTTATGACAATGCATTACCGCAATTGTGTCGCAGGAGTTTTCCCTACACAAGTCCTTCGTGATGAAAGTTAATACTTCCTTCTTTACACGAATAAACCTGTACATACGAAGTTTGAACATGTATTTATTTTCATGTATGTTTTTAGGTCCTTCATTTATAAATTATATAATTTTCGAAATTAAAAGTCGAACATGTTTCTCAACTGACCTAAACTAAGCTGCCAGGCAAAAGAAAGTATACTCACTTCTGTTGATTTTATCATATGTAAATATATGATTTTCAATTGCAAATATCTCAAGTTTTCGATGTCATAATCTTAAACTGAAAAGTACAGGTGTGTAGCCAGCAGTCAAAGAATACTTCTACATATTTGTTTAAAAAAAGAACTTTTTAATTATTTTGATGAAACACAAGTGCCCATCGACATATAAGAAAAAAATATTTTTAAAAATCCTGATTCTGCACATATTTACAACATTTTAAACATGGTACAAAGGGGTCAATTGTATTTCTTACCCCTGTCTTAATTTAACAAAGATATTTTAACTAAAATTCAACCATAGTCACTATTTTTTTCATTCAAACTTCTCCAGATAAGTATCACTGTATCGTGTCATAGCCCAATGCATCTGCTATTTTTAAATATTGAATTAATCGAAAACATCTGAGGTGAGTACTTTCTTTCGCCCGGTAGTTTATATAAACCATATGTTAAATTTAATTTGACCGTAAACAGGTATTAGATATATAGTCAAATGTATTATTTCATATTCAACTTCCAACACATTCTTGAAAAACGTGTACATAATTAAATCGCCAATATTGGCTAAACACGCATGTCTTTCCAATTCAATTTGAGTCCATATTTAATCATAGTTCTTTCATGCATCTTTTCAAAGCATTTTTCTTTCATTTTCAACTAAACTCAACTTGATAAACTCTTATTGTTGGGAAATGTTTTCTTTCTTTTCAAATTTGAATGAACTTGTTAATAGCTTACACTGTAGATGCGAAGTTATTGTCAATTTTATGTTTAACTTGAATAATTTTCGCAAATACGCTATTCATTTCAGTTTAAATGTGTCGTAGCATTACAAGACAAAAAATCTTGCGTCGGTTGCAAACGTGCACCTCTCTCAGTTTCCACTTAAGCCAACATTAAAAGGAAACTGTTCATATCTTTGCGAACATGTTTTAATTTAGTTTTCAACTTGAGAAAATCATTCAAGTAAACTGTTAATGTCGACAGTGACTATGCTTTTCTTTCATCATCCATGTATTAAGTAAGCTATTAGCAAATATTTTCTTTAATTTTCCTTTTGGGTTTGAAGAACAGTCATTGCTTTGTAATAATTTTAAATTGAAAATTGATTATTTTTCTTCTATGTACTTACATGGCATCAGTGAACCTTAAATCCAAACAATGTCAGCATAATTTGTTGCATTTCATGAATATTACATATGAAAGAAATCCATGATCTCAAAGGACCAGTAATAAGTTTCATCAATGTAATCAAATAAAGTCTGATAAAAAAAACGACCCTGTTTCCTTAAATTAAAAATGCAAAATATTGCATTCATTTGAATGTAGAAAAAGCTGATAAACTTCATCCTACTGAAACTAATTCCGAAACTAAGAATTTAGTGAATTGACAATCAGTATCGCCGTGTACAGAAATTCCATCAGTCTGATTAAAATCGACGGTTTTCCGAGAAATAGAAATTCCAAAATAGTGCATGTACCGGGATACGAACTCGTATTATTCGAAGGCTTCGTCGCAAAACCATCTGATAACAGCCCGTACGTGTGCATGTTCTGACGCAATTCAGTTAATCAATAGCAAGACCTCCAACAAAAGCTTTCGGGGCGAGAAGCTTGGGGCAGATAACTCCAAACTGCTATCCTTTCGTCTGTTCCGAATGCTTTCAAAACGGCGAGCGTTTAAAAACTATTATGTGATTTGTCCGTTAATTGACTGGGCTTCGTCTGCGCTAAACTGGTTCGAAACACACGCCAATACAGGGTGACCTCAGACATTGTACAGAATCTGTTCGTATCCTGATAGATGCAGTAATTGTATTCCTCGGAACAAGATCGATTTTAATCAGACTGAAATTCCACCATATATAGTTGCATGTTTGGGTTCCATTGTAGTGTTTTTAAAATTGTCATACTGAACTTTATTTCGAAACAAGAACGATTTATGAATTGACAATAAGTATCTCCATGTACTGAAATTCCATCGAATACAGTATATAGTGTACCTTTGTGTATCAAAATCATCGAGGTATACCTAATTTCGAAACACCAAGAATTTATTGAATTGACAAGGATCAGCTTCTTGTACTGAGCTGTAAGGGACATGATTGAGTTCCACGTTGGTCTAGTTTTGAAGAGGAAGTACATTATTTACAGAGAAGGAGACGAGTTGACACCTTGTAAGTCTTCTACATCCGACGAATCCTGGAATCCGACAACGTGGGGCTGTTTACCTGCCGCTTTTAGGATCTTAAAACCATTTGGCATTATCTTCAGTCCACATTTCAGACTTATGTGGTTGTTACACTTTCAATGGTCAAGTAACCGAAATCCAACGTTAACAGTGCTCAAGCACTACGCGTACAGGTATCTTGGACCGGTAGCAATGTTTATATGGTCACATACGTATCTTGGATAGGTAACAATGTTAACCTGTTCGTACAGGTAACTAGGATAGGTAACCATGGTCAGATGGATTCAACACCAACAGTCTCTAAAAACTACGCGTATAGGTAACCAGGATAGGTAACAATGTCGAATTGGTCAGATAGGTTACCAAGGTAGGTAACAATGAACCATGTGTCAAACTTACCTGCGACCTTGGTGCTATCTCACCTGACAGGTAAGGGGATACCTGAGATGAAAGAGATCGCAGCGAACGCTACCTGTAGCCGGAAAATAGCCATCATTGTTGCGGGATTAATGGAATATTTCACTTCCAGGTCACGGGTCATGCGCACTGAGATTAGACACTGTCAGAAACACTGTTACGAAACGGTGACATTACCAATTAACCTTTTTGTCCCTATCCGTTATGTTGTCTTAAATCTCGTAAACTATATATTAAAAGGGAAATAAACATAAGAACAAGTAATGAAAGTGCTGAGAGACACTTGTCAGTGTCTGGATAATGTACATGATATATCTAGTTTAATTTTAAAGGGACATTACGACTAAACGGAAAACCCTTTTTTGAAAAGAATTACGAGAGGATATCTTTGTTTGTACGTTTTCGCTATTGTTTAGAGTATAATACATTAGATTCAAATATTTTTGGTTGTAATGCCCTTTCTGGTAAAGTTGTAAAAACGAGGTCAGTTCATGCTCGTGCAAATATTCACCAACCCCATATGTGTATTCTATGTATGTTGTTATATGCATTCATGTATACTGAAATTGTAATATGGGAACAAATAAAAAAAGAAAAAAGGTTCATGTGATAATAAAAAAACAAGCTGTGAAGACCTTCATCTGAGAAAATTTCCAATCGGACTGCCCCTTTAATTAATTCAACAAGGACAAATGAACCTTGTACAACTATGAAACGAATTGTTCTGAAATGATGATATTAAGCATACCATAATATATATATATTATTCTCATAGATGGTAAGGAAATATGTTCTTGAGTTTGAACGTTCTATGTTCAGGCGTTGCACTTTCCCTTGAATACTGCGACTTCAAGCACGTTTGGTAGTTAAACCTTTGTTACAGCAAAGAAAGCTTCGTCCATTTGAAAATGTATACGTCATTCACTACACACACGGGCAAAAGAAACGATACCAACACAAATTCAAGATAATTCAATCAACTAGGGATAGATACTGAAATTGAAACTGTCTCATAATGCCAGCTAAACTAAATTTCTAATTTTTGAAACATTATATCTGTTCATGTTTCTGAAAAACACGACTTTTTCAAACCGTCGTTTTGAAATATCCTTAACCAGGACCAAATAGGAGGGGAAATGTTGTTTTCTGGCTTGTTTTATGACATCCTGCAGCAATGATACGTCATCGATTTAAAGTCCAAGAAAGTACATTATGTCGACAACATCTGCTCCTGACATACTTTACATATTTCAAATAGTTTCACCTTAAATACCAAACATTATTACCAATTTTCCCTGAGTGTACTATAACTAATGGCAGTCTGATTAAAATCGGCCTTGTATATATAAAAACATAATTTGCAAAAAAATGCATCTTCGATACGAACAGGTTCTGTAGATTCCTCTCCATAAAAGTTTGGCGAGGAGACTTCCGAACGGTATGAGTTCGTATCCCGGTAGATGCACTATTTTGCAATTTTCATTCCTCTGAAAACGGTCGATTTTAATGAGACTGTAACCAATGGTATATGTCCATGTTCTAACAGCATGTTCTCTGTCCCAGGTTCGTGGTGTCGAGCTGGGGGCCGTGCAGTGCGACATGTGGTCCAGGTGTGAGGAGACGCTATGTCAGGTGCCAGGTGTATCTCGTCTACCTACAGGATATCACAGACCTCGCCGACACCGAGTGTGAAGGTAGGAGATAAACTACATGAAATTCTATAACGGAAAAGACTTTAATGTCAAAGCTGTTTTAACACACGCCATCACCATCCCTATATAACGGCCTACATGTGTGTTTACGACACGAGTGCCTGCATATTAGTATCTCCCGAGCGAAAGCGAGGTGTATATGCCTACATTCAGACACGTACTATGAGTCACTATGACGTTCAGGTGCAGCGCGCTGCTACGCTAGCACAGAAAAGTTAACGAAATGCAGCAAGGCTTACCTAGGCGAGTGACTGAGACTGGCGCGAGGTGTGACTTGTGAGGGAAGATGGAACATAGGGAACTGAACCAAATAATACAAAACCAAGTTGATACATTGGTGGATGTATTGACTGGTGTTAGATTAGCGAGATGGACGAACCGCTACAACAGATCTCGAAGAAACATGACGTGAAGACATTATATAGTTTGTTTCAGGAATCGGTAACGATGTATATGCTATAGATGAGTGGGTGGGTGGATGGTTTATGATTGATAAGATGGTTGAGATAATGATGGATGGTTACATTTATGGATAAATTAGTCGATAGTGATGAAGGTATGAAGAAGCCAGTGGTGCCCGACTAAACGATATTACTATTTCTTAGATTACTTTTTCTAATTCTAAAATTTAATCATTTGACTAATTTCAAATCAATAGGGACATTGCAATTATCAACTTATTTATTTGCCAAAATATCATTTAAGCATCTGTTTCCTCACAAATCACCACGTTCTATTTTGCCGACGATAACCTATTGAACAAACTAGGTCTCGAGGTACAATGACCCATTTTCGTCTGCATTCCTGGAAAAAGATGCGTTTATCTATGTTTTCATAACATAGAATACAGCAATACCCTGCCAGTGTCAGATAGCCTATAAGATAACGACACATAGGTTGAAGGTTGTGTATGAGATTGCCGAAAGGGCATGTGCAGTGCCGTTTAACATTTGCCGCGATGAAGATACAATTCTCAAAGATCCTTATGAAAATGTTAGTGGCAATGCGATATGTGTATAGTTGAGTTTGGGGAGTTTCTGACTGGCTTCTTCCTTTCATCTACCTACCCGCTGTAACGCTGCTTATATACGAAGTCACTTTTCGTCTTTGATGCGATGCAAAGTGTTTCTATGTCTGCACGATATTCGACCTTTTTGTCTATTTTCCTCTTTGAAGATGACCTTTTACGTTTGTATATACTATTGGTTGTTTTCACACGATTTGATCCGATCAACTACATTTAATTCCAATGAGTATATAGTACGCCGCGTTTAATCTAGACCGCAAAACATTACAACCCAAGTTCGTAGTAGATCACCTTTATCATGGCATCTTTATTTATTCGTTTTCATTTTGACGATCTTTTACGAGTGAAGGATATACTTTCTCATCTTACGCATCTGAACCGTTATGATCTTGTCAGATCAGTTAGGATTCAATAAGGTCTTTTAAGATTCCATGATATGCTTGAGGATTCCACGAGATCTGTTAGGATTCAATGAGATCTATTAGGATTTCAAGACATCTGTTACTAAGGATTCCATGACATCTGTTAAGATTCCGTGAGATCCGTTAGAATCCCATGAGATCTCTTAGGATTCAGTGAAATATGTTAGGATTCTAAAACGTTGTTTCGAGTTCGTTACGACCATTGAGATTTAATTCAACGTTCTTTTACAAGTTTTTACTAAACGTTCATCAATATTAATAACTTTTATTGATTTACTTTCAAAATGAAAAGGGCGATTAAACACGAATTTGGCAATATTGGCATAAACGACATAATCTAGCAAAATCATATTTATCGTAAGTAAAGGTAGGTAAACGTAACGTAACCTTCTACTCATAATAAGTACAGTAAACCTGGCGTAAATGTAAAATATTAGCAAGATCACTGGCGTATAGTTGAGTTCTCCTAAGACCTAACCCACATAACGTGTTGAAAGCACCACACCATAAAACAATCTTTCCTGTCGTGTCATCACTAACAATAATATTTGTTAGTTTTCTTCACCTAAGCTAAATAAACAATGCGGAAAATAGAAAATGTTTTGAAACGAAAGCCTTTTCGATGCCACTTGTTTCTAAGCATGACAGCAGGTCAACTTGTTTGTGCTTCTGGGGTGATGATTATGGTTTATCTGAATGATTGACCCACGAAGATAAACTTAAAGTTGTGTTTGAGATATTAAAATTATTTTCTCTTTTCAAATTGGTCGAAGTCGTTAATGAACTTGTGCAACGTATCAAGTGAATTACCATATGTAACAATGATAAAAAATGTATGTAAATTGTTATTTAGTTGACTTTTACACATTAACACATTTAACTATGCATAAAATAAGGAACAACCCGGTTGTTGAAATTTGATTCTTTTTTCAACAATTAATCACAAGAGGGTTATAACCATACACTTTTTAATTCATTTGGGTTCAAACCGTTCAACAACTTCCCAATGCAACGCATAACTCTTTTCCAGTCTCCATTACTGGCTGATTTAGGCATTGCAGTATTTCCTTAAGAAATCTGTGCTTAGAGATCCAGGCCCACTATATATGCTTTTCAGGTGCAGCGATTCACTATCTAGGCACAACAAAGCGAGGGAAATACCGCAAGGCTTAAATCAGCCAGTTATGCAGACTGGTAAGAGTTATGCCTTGCGTTTGGAAGTTGTCCGTTCAAAGGCTTCTTTCTGCTCTAGAAACGTGGATTAAGTTAATACTGATCAGATTTCGTCATAAAGGAAATTTTAATGAATTATCCGTTTCCAAAATGTATGGCTTTTGGTGTTCATCCTGCTTTAACCAGTGACTTTTGCAAAAAGTTAGAAACTTAAAATGTCTTCTATGGTGCTTCTATTTATCTCTCAAATGCGATATTTCCATGGAATCATATCCTAAAAAATGTTTATAATTATAAATACAATAAAGCATTGTTAATTTTTAAAAGTGGGTTGAATAATTTTGGTGTCCAGCTATTGAGGAGAGATCGTGTTAATGACGATTCACAAACGCTCTGCTCACTCTGTAAAGTCGTCGAAGATGAAGTCCATATTATATCTTACTGTCCTATTTTAGAGGAACTACGTCAACAATGTCAACCTATTCTACAGTCTAATTAGCTCATCAGGCCTGAAAGGCCCGATGGGCGTATGGCATGGGATGGCGTCCGTCCATCCGTCCGTCCGTCCGTCCGTCCGTAAACTTTTCACTTTTTCGACTTCTTCTCCAGAACCAAATAAGGGCCCCAGGGGTCATAACCTTAAAAGCTATTTTCATCTTCTTCTCCAGAACCAATGACTCCAGAGAGCTGAAATTTTATGTACAGACTCCTTGGCCAATTGGGATTCTAAATTGTAGATTTGGTGACCCTGTGACCCCAAATAAGGACCACAGGGGTCATAACCTAAACAGCTATTTTCATCTTCTTCTCCAGAACCAATGACTCCAGAGAGCTGAAATTTTATGTACAGACTCCTTGGCCAATGGGGATTCTAAATTGTAGATTTGGTGACCCTGTGACCCCAAATAAGGGCCTCACAGGCCATACCTAAAATCCTGTTTTCATCTTTTTCTCCGGAACAAAAATATCTAGAAGGCTGTAATATTGTATGCAAACTTTTTAGCCAATGGGGATTCAAACTTGTAAATTTGGTGACCCTGTGACCCCAAATATGGGCCACAGCCTAAAAAAAACCTTTGAAAATGAATTTTGAACTGGTATTTTATGACACTTCAATCACAATGATTTGAAATATATGTCGACTTTAGATAACAATCTACATTGTGGACATGTTTGTCAAATTGATGAAATCAATGTGAAATGAGAACTATTGAATAGCCTATGAACTGAAAATTGTGACAAGGCATAAAGGACTAAATTGAAGAGGAGTTAAGAATTTATATTTTACATGAGATATGTGAACTGCATATGACTGGTGATGAAATGATAAGATAAGATTATTTTCATCTTCTTCTCCAGAACGAAAAGACCTAGAAGGTTGTCATGTTGTGTAAAGAGTCTTTAGCCAATGGAGATTCTAAATTGTAGATTTGGTGACCCAGTGGCCCCAAATAAGGGCCTCGCAGGCCATTACCTAAAATCCTGTTTTCATCCAGAACAAACTAGAAGGAATATTTTGTTCAGAATGTTTAGATGTTTGGATGACAAGGCTTAGAACCGAGATTGTTTAGCCAAGGTGATTCTAAATTGTACTATGTACCATGAGATTCATCACATTGCCTGTTCTCTTTAAGCCTTATACAGTTAGATCAGTGCTGCCAGTGTTTAGTGCAAGCAAGAGTCTATTACATAATTTGGCGGTAAAACACAAAAAACACAGCTGGCTTGTAACCAGAGCCAAGGGGTCAGAATATCTCCTGTGTGTTGACCTTGCTGAGTGCTCTCTCTCAATTTCAAGAATAAGATTTGTCAGGGTTAGGGATCGTACATTATAGTGAGACAACATATTTCTGTCTTCATCATCAAACAAAATAAACTCTGATGAGCTACAGAGCCCATGGCTCTATTTTTTTAAAAATTGAAAAAGGTGTCAAAATGCTCCGTAATGATAAAAACAATATCACTCAAATGTCAATTGCCAAATATATTTTAAATGTTTTCACGATCCGTGGAGAAGATTTTTGATTATTATTTTCTCTGTATCTGCATGCACAGTATGTACACAATATGTAGTATGGACCAGTGGCCTTGAATTCTCGAAATAAAGCTATTCTATTCCATTCTCCTATATGTACTTAAAATAATTACATTACTCACATTACAGCAGCCAATACTGACTTTCATTATCCTGTAAAACTGAGCTTCACCTTGCAAACCAAAACACCAGCATTTTGTAAATCCAAATATCCAAACGTAATTCAACGTTGATTGATTGACATGTTTTGTTAAACTGCTTGATATAAAATATAGATATAATTCTGTCATATATCAAATTCACTTTTTTTACACATCCTTTTGGACAAGTTTTACTGATGACAAATTTTGCCGTTGTAAGCCTTTCTTTGCATATGCACACACTTTCAAAGTTGTTCGACCTTCAACTCCATTTGTTAATAAGCGATGTCAGAAACTGCTCAGCAGATGTTCTTTAAGCAATTCCGTGTTTCATAACTTGCCCAGTCGGTATCCATACGAGTTGTGTCTGAAGCTCACAGCCTGCAGACTGGTCCCTGCGGGATTGATCCAAGTGTCTATCAGTGGATCTGCCCGCGGGGAACGTTTAGACTACCGACAAAGGTCGGCAGACACTACGCGCTTGTAGCGCAAGTTCCTAGGTTTACACACAGTGCAGTATGTGAATGATTTCGTATGACCCTGCTTTATGGCTGCGTATCACAGGTTACGGATCTTGCAGACAGTCTAGACTGCATAGTCTAGTTATCTGAAATATGTCAGATTTATTAAAAACATTTGAAAAGTAAAACGAAACATTGAGTTTTTAAAAAGGCATTATTATTGGTGTAATGAAGAAGACACGGAATTTAAAAAGGATCAAGTTCTTTATCTAACAACGGCGACGTTTCGGCATAGATGCTTAATATCGATATAAGGATCTATAACGAAACGTTGTAACGATATAAGGATCTATAACGAAACGTTGTAACGGTTTAAGGATCTACAACGAAACGTCGTAACGGTATAAGGATATATAACGAAACGTCGCCATTGTTAAATAAAGAAGCTTTTCATGCATAAATTCCTTGTCTTCTTAAAAAATGCAGTTGTTCGTTGAAGAAGTTGACTTTAATTTACAATAGATCACAGTTCTGTCTTATTTTGGAACTAAGCAATTTGATATGTTAAACTAACATTTTAAGCTTCTGAACAAAACGTCGACATTCTAACATAAAAAGTCCCAAAAATGAACCTTTGAACCTGGAATCCAATCAACTTGATATAACGAGGTACTTATCTTTATACATGGTTTTTGCATGATTTCTTACTGAGCAATGAGATATGATATAACAACAGTTATTGACTCTGAAATCAAGTTTTCAGAACAAAATATCAGAATTAAAATTCAGAAAATCAAAAACAAAGTCAATTCGTTCATTTCAGTAAAAGGTCTTTTTAGCCCCACGTACAAAACATATACATGCAAAACACAAACATCAGAGAGAAGCGTGAAGTATACAATGTTATTGTGCAATTGATGGTAAAATAATAGAGCGGAGGGCAATTGCCAATTGTAGCTTAATTCATATTTATAACTATAACCTTGTAAAAAGAAGTTGTCGGAGCTCCCGTTTACGGTTAGTTGATTAGCCTATACAGTGTATAATCCCTGAAATTAAAGTTTCAGATCAAAACGTTTTCATTTTTAAATTCCACCTCCAATGTCGTACTTTCTCATTTCACTATTCAAAATGTATTTGGTTCAAAATACCACTCTATCAGTTAACCTTGGCAGGACAGCTATCAAATCGTTGTCGTCTATTCATTAGTGGTAATTCAATATATCTTTTGGCTTAAAATGTACTGACATAAGCATCTCTATTTACGATAGGTTTCTCTGGGGCGGATAATTACTAAAAGGTCTTTAACTCCATGAATCTCTTTCACAGTTCAGAAACTCTAAACGGCAAGTCATTTTAGGTTACCAAAACAAAGACGATCATTAGCTGCAAATACTCATGCTGGTTAAGTTTAACGTTACAGAAGACGTGTTTATATGACAGTTGTCCTGGCCGTTTGATTTAAAGTAATTTAAGAAACTTCTGGCTAATTATCCCTATAACCATAAGTGAAGAATTCCCACCAAGTGATGAATTTCTGTCTAATTATCAAAATAGGTTTTCTGCCTCCCGTCGATCCAACAAAGTGGTGGAAAATTAGGTCAGGTCATGTTACAGGCATGACCTAGTATTCTAAAATTGAAACCATATGGGTTTTTTCATTAATCATTGTTGATATTACTTGCTGGTTTATTGTAGAATGAAATCGAATCTTTAAGTTTTAGTTCATCAGGCCTGAAAGACCCACTGGGCTTGTGACATGGCATGTCTTTCTGTCCGCCCCTAAACTTTTCGCTTTTTCGACTTCTCCTCCAGAACCGCTGACTCATCTTCTCCAGTTCCAAAAGATCTAGAGAGCTGATATTTTATGTGCAGACTCCATGACCAATGGGTATTCTAAATTGTAGATTTGGTGACCCTGTGACCCCAGTTATGAATAACCTATTATTTGCTTGTTAACAATATATATTTAATGCATATCTGAGATATTCAATGAATCCCTGATGAGCTACAGAGCCCATGTTTGGTTCTGAAAAGGCTAGATCTATGGTGCATTTGAAATTATTGAGTATTTGATCGTTTGTTACTTCTTTTGTCAAAAATGTTATGTTTAGTAAAGTCCTAGCAAAATAAGTGTACATTGCCAGATTTTGTAATACAATCTGTTGACAATGATGATATTTTTCTTTTGTTTGATACTTATAATCATAATGGTTTTCGTAATTTTTCGTAAAGTCGTAAAACAGACATGTTAAAAGTAAATGTAATTCATTCTATTATCTGAATTATTACTGTTACACTAATGAAATGTCCAATACAAGATCAATTATAGTAAATAACGAATTAAAGGGAGAGATATACGACTTATCTTTTAAAATTTTTGTTAAATGGTCTTCCAAACTCATATCTGATTTCCTTGGTTGTGAAGTATATTAGTTTACATGACCAGTGCTAACTCTTTTTAAAACCAGTATGTTCTATTTCTAAAGATGTAGGTCATCGGTCAATGATATGTGTCATTGGTTTATTGAGTGCTTGTATTTATTTGCAAATACTATAATAAATAAAGCAGTACGTTTCATCATTACCACACTATAGCGTTGCACAAGAACAAATTAAACAGCATGTATGTTGTATATAGAGATTATTACTCGAGGAAGTGTGTCATATGACTTTAACGAATCGAGTGCGTTTGTTTGTGTATTGGCCAAGCGAGAGTGAGGGTTATACACAAATTTCACGCGTTTCGTAAATATCATATGGCAAACTTTCGAGTTTAATAATTTCTTTATTACCCATTCCTTTTCATTTCATTTCGCGTAACAATAGCTAGGACACGGCCCAATCATCTTGGGACGGACAGTTACAGTGACGTCTTGAATAATTATTGTATGACGTCATACGGGAAAACGCTGAAACAATGGTTGCTAGCCAACATGATGTGCACATGTTTTGTATCGAAAATATTTACTATATTGGTAATAAATACTGTTTCGCATGATTCATATAGACATTTTGTCCAATTAGAATTGTTTTTATTATTTTGAGAGAAATGTTCAAATGATCATGTAAGAACATGTATTCCTATGGATTCTACCCTACTACTAACTGATATATAAATGAAATCGTTATTTGTATTAATAGTTTTTAGTTGGATTTCATTTCAATTATTCCTGATTCTAAACAGATCCTAAACCGCCTGCAGAGGAGCCGTGTATGTTGGAGCCGTGTTACGAGAACTACGAGCTCCGTGCAGTAGGACTCACTCCTTGTAGCAGGAGCTGCCTGGGAGGTGAGAAGTTTGTGAAAATATACCCAAACAAAATAAATCTACGAAGTTTTCTTGTGACCTTTAAATTTATATCTGGTGGCCGGGCGAAAAGTATATGCATGAGATAATAAACCCCATTTAAGAAGCCCCTCAACAGAATGGTAAGAACCAATTAAGTTTGACTACACTGAGGGTCAAAAGACACTCATTTTCAACAGAGTCACACAAAATATTTCTACCGGAAAAAGTCGATTTTGCATGTTTGTGATGAGGGTATATTCGCAAAGAGATATACACAATTTCATTCATGAGAGTATGATACTTTTATATCTGTTCAAACACACATGGGATGCTGTAATTGCCATTTCAAAGGATATTTGGACATAATGTTTTATATTTAAAGTAACATTGTATGAATTATGGACATGATGGTAGACTAATTACAAGATGTTGTTGGCAAAAGGCACATTCTTGTACTTTAAATCGATGAATGCAGGATATCATAAAACAGGCCAGAAGGCCATATTTCACTCTCTTGGTTAAGGAGATTTAATCAGATTCTGGTTTAAAGGACATTTCAGTTATCAAAATTAGTACAATAGCGTCCATTGAGCGTGTGCAATATGACTAAAACATTACGAACATTGCAGGCACCCAAGAAACTCTACTGCAGTGCATGCATAAGGAGAACGGAACAGAAGTGGGTGAGGAGTTCTGTGAGAGAGCAGCCCAGGTCCCCATTGAGAGGAAGGTCTGCAACGACTTCCCTTGTCCTCAGAGGTGAGCCTGGCATAGGGACGACGAGTAAAATTCGTCATCATTTAAAGCTTATGATTCGAAGCAGAGGGTTCGGTTCTCCTTTTACGGTTGCTACTTCTCTTTTATTTTGTAATGATCCTAAATTTGACCCTTCACCATAGTCGCAGCTAAAAGTTCTTGCTCACCCTAATTTCAAATAGTAATAACAATGGATGTTCTTTATATAACACGCTATTCTCCTTATTATTGACGTTAGAGCGCTTCCAATCTTATTATCCTTGTCTAACCTGAGCTGCCGTAGCGCTCGAAGGTCACCTCGACATCTTACACCATGTATCCACTTACTGCTGGATGAACAGAGGCACATGTTGAATAAAGTCACTTACACAGGGTGACACCATAAGTCTTTCAACTCATACCTCAGTGTGGGGCAGGGAAATTACCCTTCAAACTCTCATGTTACTTCGTCAATGAAACAGGTCACCCATCCATGATAAGAACCGCGTTCATTGTTGCTTAACTTCACTCTTAGCAGTCGACTGAGCTATGCACAGGACCACTTGCCTACACCACGTCCCAGCTAACACACAACGTAATCCTGACGTTGTGGGAAGGTCGTATTTTGGTATGGTAATTTCTTGACGTTGCTGCGACGTTTATAGTACGTAAAACCTAACGTAAATTCCCAACGTTGTGACTACGTTGTAGATTACGTACTTATCACGTCACTAAAACGTAATAATGTAACGTTGAGCCGTACGTCCTTGCAACGTCATAAATACGTACTTCATTCAGAATATAAAATGATAAAATTATCTAATATCTATTCACAGCCGTTCTTTAAATACACAAATATATCAGTATAAACAGTTAGTTAAGACCAAACAGTCGTTAAATGTTGTTTTTCTGGTAATGTGATTTCTGGACGTTGCTACGACGTAGTAATTACGTAAGTCCTAACGTAATTTCTCAACGTTGTGACAACGTTGTAGTTAACGTACTCATCACGTCATTAAAATGCAGTAATGTTACGTTGTGCCTTACGTCCTTACAACGTTAAAAACACGTACTTTATTCAGAATACAAAATGATAAAAGTAAGCAAAAAATATCAAACATCTATTCACAGTCGTTCTTTAAATACACACATATATCAGTATAAACAGTTAGTATAGACCAAACAGTCGTTAAATGTTGTTTTTCTGGTAATGTGATTTCTGGACGTTGCTACGACGTAGTAATTACGTAAGCCCTAACATAATTTCTCAACGTTGTGACAACGTTGTAGTTAACGTACTTATCACGTCATTAAAATGCAGTAAAGTTACGTTGTACCTTACCTCCGGACAACGTCATAAACACGTACTTCATTCAGAATACAAAATGATAAAAGTAAGTAAAAAATATCAAACATCTATTCACAGCCGTTCTTTAAATACACACATATATCAGTATAAACAGTTAGTAAAGACCAAACAGTCGTTAAATGTTGTTTTTCTGGTAATGTAATTTCTGGATGTTGCTACGACGTAGTAATTACGTAAGCCCTAACATAATTTCTCAACGTTGTGACAACGTTGTAGTTAACGTACTTATCACGTCATTAAAATGCAGTAATGTTACGTTGTACCTTACGTCCTGACAACGTCATAAACACGTACTTCATTCAGAATACAAAATGATAAAAGTAAGTAAAAAATATCAAACATCTATTCCCAGTCGTTCTTTAAGTGCACACATATATCAGTATAAACAGTTAGTAAAGACCAAACAGTCGTTAAATGTTGTTTTTCTGGTAATGTGATTTCTGGACGTTGCTACGACGTAGTAATTACGTAAGCCCTAACGTAATTTCTCAACGTTGTGACAACGTTGTAGTTAACGTACTTATCACGTCATTAAAATGCAGAAATGTTACGTTGTGCCTTCTGTCCGGACAACGTCATAAACACGTACTTCATTCAGAATACAAAATGATAAAAGTAAGCAAAAAATATCAAACATCTATTCACAGTCATTATTTAAATACACACGAGAATCATTATGAATATTTACTAGAGACCAAACGGTCGGTGGAGCCTTCATTTTTGTAACGCAATTTCTTGACGTCGCTACGACGTTGTTGTTACGTAACATCTTACGTAAATTCCAAACGTTGTGACAATGTTATGTTTACATACTATCACGTCACTACAACGTAGAATTGTAACGTTGAACCTTACATCACCACAACGTCATAAACATGTACTTATTTCAGAACATAACATTTTAACAGTAAGTAAATTGTATCAAACATATACACATGGGAAAAGTTTAGCGCGGTCGCATCCCCTGCGTTTTTTAACAGCAAAAGTAAGAGAACGGTATGAATCGTAATCTAGCAATTTAAGGAAGATGATTTAATTCAGATAACGTTTGGCTTCTTTTGGTTATTTGCATTTATAGGAATGTTGGTATTTTGTCCTCCAAAAAACCTGTTAGGTTATTCTGAGAAATTTAAGTGAATATTGGTTGCTCTAATGTGAGCAATTCATTCTTTCAAGTCAACTGGTCAAAATAAGTCATTAGTTAAAGCACTATGAACTATCAAAATCACGAATTTTGGAAAATACAATTTCAATAAAAATAGCCTACTGACGAAATCTTGTCAGTGTTTACTGTAATAGCCTACAGCATAGAAATGCGCTTTATTAACAGATTGAACCGGAAAGAATCCAATATGTATTGAAAAAACATATGAATACGGCAATTTTTTTCAATGATAGTTAAAACAATTTGCACGAAGAAATCTTTCATTTAACCTAGGTTTCTCGTATCAAAAGTGATTAATACAATTCAAGTACAGTAACGCTCTCACAACATCACATTTCACTTTAGAATACGGAGGTGCTTGATTATTTCCATGTGTATATATGCATATTAATCATTCTTCAAATACAGACAAGGTTCAGAATAAACAGTTTGTATAGCCCACATGATGGATAAACTCTTTATTCTTGTAATGTTATTTCTCAACATTGTGGCGACATTGTAGATTGTGTACTTATCATAATTATGTACTTATATTGTAACGTTGGGCCTCACGTCCTTACAACGTCATAATAACGTACTTATCTCAGAATATATAAGATAACTCATTCCCAATGAAATTACTCAATTACTAACAATAAAGGATGTCATCTCCATCAAAATCTCCATCAAATTTTCTGTGAAATCTTTGATTCAATGCCACACTTAATTTATTCCATTTAAATTAATGCAAGTAACTCGAGCATTTGTGAGAAGAAAGGTAATTCAATAATATATCAAACATATATTCATGGTCATTCTTAAGATATACATAGGAATCACTATAAACGGTTACTATAGATCAAACTGCCGTGTAAAGCCTTTATGCTGGTAACTTCAGTTGACATCTGGACGTCGCTGCAACGTATTTAGTACGTAAACCCTAACGTAATTTCTCAACGTTGTGACGACGTTGTAGTTAACGTACTTGTCACGTCACTAAAACGTAGTAAAGAAACGCTGGCCATTACGTCCTCGAACCATCATAATAACGTTCTTTCTGAGAATATATAATGAGAAAAATAAGTCAATTTATAATATATTGTGAATACATTTCCACGTGTACCTTATATATATGCTTAGTGATAATGAAAAGAGGCTCATGTTGATTAATAATGAAATCTCGTATTTTTTGTCTAGAGCATGTCATTGCGAATATAATCTTATAACAATGTAATTTTCTTAATATTTAGAGTTTACGCAAAATGGAGAGTTGTAGTTACTTTTATGTAAGCTGTGAACACGAATAGAATGTTGAAATTACCCTCATTATGAATTTGTTTTAAAGAACATTCTTTGAATGCCGTTTCCATGGTCTGATGTCATAATATGGTCAGTTGTTTTGACATCACAAAATTGGAGCCATTTTCACATTTAATGGTCCAGGGAAATGTCGATGATTTAGAAATTGTTTAACTCAGTCTTTACTTCTTTATCTCAGAATATACAATATGAAACGAGCTAAATGTGTTTCTTTGCAATAAACAAGCTTTCGATCGTTCGTTCTGTACAAATCAACTATTTCATAAAAATGCCATTGAACATGACACCGTTTAGTATTATCTCTGAGTTAACATGAGCTAACTGAGTTGACATTTATAATACGAGCACAAACACAAATATCACGTTTTCCATTGTAACCTTGTAACAAAACAATTAAAATCCCACTTGTTTCGTACCAGTCGTGTAAAGTATATGATAATATAGCATACTTTCTAGGTTAAAAATCTGAATAAATACTACACACAACGATCAGTGTCTTTACGAATCCCGTATTATAGGTTATGTTTCCTCAAATACCGAAGGAATATTTTCGTTATGTGTAATTGGAAAACAATGAGATCTCATACAACATGTCTTCTGTGACAGGTATATGTATATTTCAACGTCAAACACATAAAAAACATATTGTCATAATACTTTATCATATACTTTGGTGTGAGAAACTCAGTGAAATAAACCTTGTACCTTCTACAGTGATGAATACCTTTATCGACACTCAGCAGAGTGACGTGTATTTGCTAAAGTCGTACATTTACCATTGCAATCATTCATTTTCAACATAAAACACAAAACTTATATGATAAATGGAATGTCTGTTGTACTATGTTTGCAAAATACCATGTTTATCTGATCTCCTGATGTGGAAAAGTATGTATTTCACTCGTGGCTTCGCCCCTGAAATAAACATGGTATGTGGCAAGGGAAGACAGATATCATCTACATACTATAGTATATAGATCATCAATGAATGACTTGACAATATTATTCCATCGCTGAGGGCACAACTATAACACTGCTGCAAAGTTACAATGTAAACATGATTGCATTGCCAATATGATATTTACACATAACATGCGTTTGACAAGAATGCTTTCCTCCTTGTGAATGGTTGGGTATCAAAACGAACGAAAGTGGTACGTATTGTCCAGAGTATTGTTCGTAACCATTGTACTGATCTTATATCATTATGTTTAAATGGTTTCTCATTTGTTTGGAATAGCTTGCTTGTTGCAAACTCGCGTTATTAACGCGTTCACATGCGTCAGAATATATGGCAGAATAATTACACGACACATAAAACTAATTTGTCATTTTCCTCAAGTCCAACCCCCACAACGATTTAATAGTTGATTATTGCAAAACTAGTTGTAATTCTATATTTCGGTGCCATAGTTTTCTATCATCCTAATATATTTGAAGAAAATACTTGGAACACATATTCTGGTCATGGCATATGTAATGATTATTATTAAAATGAACTTAAAATGAATCTAAGCGAAAACACTTATGTGAAACAAAGTTTCTAAGATCTATTTTATAATGTGTTTTCCTTAGGACGCCAATTGGTAAAATACAACATTGTTTTAATTTGTTATCAGAAAGGTAACTTTGAATCAATGTGTGTGATTTCAGTGCAAAATTACTGTTCTTTTCAAAAGAATTATTAAGTACGAACAATCAGCGTATTATCTTAATTTCATAACGAGATGAATACTAAATGCATTCAATTCGTCATCAATTATCGCTGCAGGAATTTCAGCATGATGTAATAACACTAGCATATATACATTCAAAGAATTAACTGAATGATGGCTTTAAGATACACATGTATTTTGATTTTGAATGCAATCAATGATAGTGATGTTTTTTGTTAAAAACTGGATACGATTTCTTGTTTTGGTGTAATATTTATTGTTCTATCCTCTGACAATTTTAGTAAATACAAATGTTGGTTTCTTTCTGTTATATCTCAATTACCCTACATTCGGCAGTGCAGGGCATCGCATTTTCACAACACCAAAAATATACACATTGAGTTGCAGTGAATGGCTATACTTTGAAGATATCTCCAAATAAACGCAACAATTAAGATACATGATGGTGAAATACAATATTTATGAAAATCAACAATACTTTACACACAATAAACGGATATGTTTAATATGTGAGTAGGCAATTTTCAAGCAATATGCCGTCATCTTCCTTCAATTAATATTTCTGATGGTTTTTAGGTTTTAGTAAACACCTTTCACATGACATATATCATCTGATACATGATGGCTTTAAATATAGATCCATTGTTCTAATCGTATCGGGATATCCAAACGGACTCCACATGTCCTATCTGATTTCTCAGACATTGATTAATGAATTTTGAAAACAAATATGTGTATATATATATATATATATATATATATATATATATATATATATATATATAAAAATTCAAAATGTGATTTAAATATTAGTTTTTAAATATAGATCGTTAGAATGACGTAATATCAGTTCGAATTAAGTTCAATATACCGTCGAATCACGTCAATCACACATATTTTCACTGTGGTAAGAAAGTTATAGTTCACTAAAATCTCAATCATTATTTCATTACTCATTACATACTAGCGGTCATATCATATTTTTTATAATATCATGTTTATCTCATCGAGTGCGCTATTTGTCAACAACTGACAGATATTTTATTTATCATATGTAAAGAGTGAAGATTTGTGTATTTCATGTATCTGAATGTAACACAGCTCTGTCCAGTTTACTCGTGAGAAATGGGTCATGCAGTAACACAGGTCACAGGGTCACATCTGTTGCACTCATCAGCCCCCTATGTCAGCTGGCCCTTCGGGATGGCTGGGGGATAACCTGGTCACCATAGACCAATCACAGTGTATTCACGTGACTAAAACATGCAGCACTTTGGAGGAAAGACAATACTGGCGCCAAATCTGCTAGTGCAGTTGATCAACACCATTTTCGTTTTCGACGCCGTATATGATATCATTTAGGTAAGAATTTATTTCCTCATTGTCTATCTCTTTAAATTTGTTCTCGTTTTTTCTCAGAATGCTATAAGGCATCTACTAACACCATCAGGGATACGCCTACAGTCTTAGTCGTTAGTAGACCTAGCCATTTATTTTACTTAATGGTGTATGTAAATATCTGTGGAGCGAGTCTCTAAGTCCAGTGTACCTGTGTAATTGAACGATTACTTACGACCGTATACATCATTACTAATATCATATTAACCTATGACCTATATTATAATAACATGCTATTTTGAATGAAGACAAAGGTTCAATTTTGCTATTGTATTGTTTATAGCTCCGGTTACTAACGACTTTGGAGGCGATTGTGTTCGCCGCGTGATGAAGAAACTGGGGACAAATCACCTGATGTCGGCAAGCTGCTTAAAAGGTAAAACAAAAGATTTCCAAACTACACATTTAATGTCTTCACAATTACTTATGACCCATTAGCTTTATGACAATTCAATTGACACAATATATGGAAAATAGATATCGCTTGATGTCATACAATCGATATCTAATATGATTGCCAATTCATAAAAATAATTATCTTACGGTTCTTCTTGTTTTCCCCAAATCCAGTTCAATTAGTTCATCATATATGTATAACCTTAGTTAAATGTATTAAGTTTTTGTGGTTTAAGTTTTTTGAAGGCAATAACCTTCATCATAAAAAGCAATATACTTGTGTTTTCAAACTCATAGTTTTTTATTCCTTTTTTAACATTAAGACATGTTGATTTTTTTTCAGAAGCCTACATGAAAAACATGACTGCAAAGGAAGTGATGTCGAGGGGGAAGTTTCGAAAAGCTTAATACATGCTCCATCTAAACATGCCGGGCCTCGATTTCACCAGGTAACTTTTTTTTGTCGTAGTTACTATTTTTGCAATAATTTACACGATCATACCTCCCTGTAACATTCATAGTTATCACATTATTCAATTAAACCTCTGTTGTTTATTTATCATCATCAAACATTAGTTAAATAAGTGCTACATTGTTGTAATGAGGTATCGCCTTAAATTAAATTAATGTAATATAAAATAATAAAATAATACAAAATTTGTGTATGAGAAAGAAGAATTATTATATAAACGTAGATGCATACTTACATCAATATGCTTGCTACAGGATATTACTGATTTCCCTTACCTCTTTTGTTTTAAAAAATTCAATGTTTATAAATGTGTATTATTTGTTTGCAGAGAGCAGCATCCAACAAGGAAACAAGCTCACGAACCGAGAAATAAACCAAGGACAAGGAAACAAACTAATGGACAAGGAAACAAGCTAATGGACAAGTGAACAAGATAATGGGCAGGGAAACAAGCTAATCGGAGGAAAAAGCTAACTTTTTAAGTTGAATCAAATTAAAAGTATAATCACAGTTTCATCTCTCTGTTATCTTTGTGTTCTCGAACTTATAGACAAGAACACTGAAAACATAGCTTTTCATTTTGTCATGCATGTTCAATCATTCAGTGAAGAACATTATCACAAATGACAAACGATTTTACCATTTAAAAATGAAATGCCTTATAATAAGCAGTCTGTCAACTGAAAATTCATGTTACTAGTTGGCAAAATTAGAAAGCCCTATTTCATAATATGTTTTTTATAACTTATTTTTATAGCGGTGGTTAACTTAAAGAAATGTTACTAAATGTTTTTGACAATATGAGTTGATAGACTGTTTATGTACATCGTCTGAATTGGGGAGTCTACAAATGGAATCTGTAAGGACGTTATTGCAACGTCGTAATGCGTTTGAGAGACAACAAAACTACGTGAGATAGACGGCATTTTCGTGTTCTCACATCATCGTATGTAAGTAGAAAAACAACGTTGTAGCAACCATTTCTGGGTGTCTACAGATTGACGTTGTGCCAACGTCAGGATCAACGTAAACATAGACGTCGTTACAACGTTCTCACAACGTATTAATTTCGTAGAAAATCAACGTTGTAGCAACCTGTTTGGGAGTCTACAAACTGACGTTGTCACAACGTCAGGATCTACGTAGGGACAACGTAAAAATAGACGTCGTTATAACGTCCTCACAACGTCGTAATTACGTAGCAACACAACGTTGTGGCAACCTTTCTGAGAGTCTACAGAATGACGTTGTGACAACGTCAGAATCTACGTAAGGACAACGTAAACATAGACGTCGTTACAACGTTCTCACAACGTAGTAATTACGTAGAAAATCAACGTTGTAGCAACCTGTTTGGGAGTCTACAAACTGACGTTGTGACAACGTCAGGATCTACTTAAGGACAACGTAAATATAGACGTCGTTACAACGTCCTCACAACGTAGTAATTACGTAGAAAATCAACGTTGTAGCAACCTGTTTGGGAGTCTACAAACTGACGTTGTCACAACGTCAGGATCTACGTAAGGACAACGTAAAGCTGACGTTGTCACAACGTTATCACTACGTAGATTTGTTAGCTGGGGTGCAACAAGTTTGGACAATCACAAGAAATAATCATTGCCAAGGGGTCCATGGCCCATTCTTGGAACCCTCTATAGATCCGCCACTGAGTTGAGATGCTTTGATCTGATATTTGATAATTGAGGTTGTTAAAAGGGGAGGTAATCGGCATATGGACTGAGCACGAGCTTCCATCAAGTTTTCTCTCGAAAGATTTGATGATTGATGATTCTTAACCATATTAATTCCATGTGGTATTTTTACCTCATGTGTCTAATGCCTGGATCCTTTCATCGTTCAAACCACCTGTATGTCAGTAATACCATTGGGGCGGGATAGCGCAGTGGTTAGCCCCTTCGGCTTCATATCAAGAGTTCTGGGGTTCGAATCCCGCCATTGTCTGTTGTGAAACTGTTCTACATGCAGTAAGGTTTTTGTGCAACTGAATTTCAGCGTAGTACCACCCATGGTTCGCTAGTTCCAGCCGATGCTCGCATGTTTCACCGCAATACATAGCCACCATGGCGTTGCGGGCTTTCTCCCTGCTATAATACTAGCAGCCGTGATATAAGTCAAATACTCTTGAAGCGGTGTTAAACCCCAACTCACCTCACCGTAATACCACAGGAACAGTGTCTTGATATACATAATGGCATCATTGGCCATTGTCTGTACTAAGCCAGAAGGAGTAACCGTTACAACAACATTGGAGTCTTTGGAAGACACCCCACAATTACCTAAATTGTTTGGTCAAAAGGTGCAATGGCGGGTTACGGGGTTGAGTACCTATATAAACTTATATAAACTGTTACCATGTGACTTGGATTACCGCTTTCCTTCTTTCATGTGGCAACATCAGACAGACAGAAAATGGCCTCCCTCTGATATAACGCCAGAACGAGGCTCTGTCTGGAAACACTCAGCGCAGTGCGTGCTACGATTGACAAGGATAACCAGCTCCGCACCAACACACGTCGTTTAGCTATTCAAAATACCGGGCCTATTGTTAATGTATTTTTTTCAATAAAGCTCTTGGAAAGTGTTAATTAGCGCCCGCAAAAGGCATGTGGCTCATTGTTTTAAACACATTCTGGTCTGTTATGTTAATCGAGACAGGCTTTGTTATTGCTGGTATTTAGTAAGAAAGCCTTGTTACATGTGAAACATATGTAAGCATATTAATGTGGGTTTTTTTCATGAATGCATAAATGTTGAACAACCGTCATATCGTCCTCTGTTAAAAGCTTTGATGTCATATTTTGTTAAACAGAGTAATCCGAAAGTATCCTTAAACAAATGATTCGTGTATTCTGTACTTAGTAGTCTCTGCAGCGTGCTTCCAATCATGTAAATGAACGCTCGGAGAGCAACAGGATAATTTAAAGTTGAACTAAACAAAGCATTTTTCAATTTAACATTAATGTAATGATTTACCATTCTCCAAATTATTTTATGAATGACACTTCAGTACATATCAAGACACCAATGTCCTTCCGGATTTCTCTGTTTATTTCGTTTCAAACATATTTTATTTATAAAAAAAATGATAGGGTACAAATTATACAACTTAGAACACCCTCTCCTCAGTATTTATTTAAGAAATAGATTTCATAATGTGTTTGTTCACTGGCTTATAAACGTTTGAAAGGTGCAAGTTAAACTGGTATAAATGCCGGAGCTTGTCGACGGCATTTATACTACAGTTTAACTTGAACTTTCAAACCGTTTATAAGCCAGTGAACAAACACATTATGAAATCTATTTCTTATAAATTCAAACTGTGAAATTTAAGTGATTTCTAATCAGTAAATAAACTTTTGAATATAAAAAAATCTCTGCAAAAAGTGTACAGTGCATGATAAAACAAATGTTAAGTATTGTCTTACATGTAGATCATGCGCTAAGCTCCGCCCAAAATAATACCGCATCACTTATGTGTCACCACGCACAAAACGTAGTTCACAGGAAATATGATTAAAGTATTTAATTTTTGGTTCTAATATGCTGTTTTAATCAAACTTTCAAATCAAACTACAATTAGAATTCACGTTGTAAGGTTTTTTTAAAAGTTTAATCAAGACAAGAGCATGTGATAGCAGTGTAATAACTGCGCAATGATACAGTGATAAAGTAGTACCGCAGGTTATTTTTTGTAAACGTCAGGTTATGAAGGTTATCCTTTCCAGCTGTCAGTCTTGTGTTTATGAGATTGTATACCGGTCACATGACCTTGTTTAATCCAATCAGCAGATAGCATGTCGCTTAAATTTCAAAGTCTGAATTTATATGGATATATGATTTACATTTATACAAGTTGGACAGAAGGCAAAGATTAAAAGGGGAAACAGAGGCACTATAACAATAAGTAAGAAAACCTTTTAGATTGACAAATGTAGGTTTGAACGATTTTGAATATGTTTTGATTTTCTTGAACTTTCAGGTCTGCATTGTTATGTAGAAGTAATCTGTTTCTTTAGTTATTATTACGGAAATGTGTTATAAACTCGAAGTCCCCTTTCACTTTTCACTTATTCATTAGCATGGGTGAATCGTAAGTGATGTCAATCACTAGAAACAATGACAGAAAAGTCCTCTGAACATAGAGACGGACTCAATTTCTAAAATTATGACGACATTATACACAGCTTGTGATTTAATATATCACTAAAACAATGATAGAAACATGCACTGAACATTCAGATAGACCCAATGATGATGGCGTGATAAAAAGATTGTGGTTGCGATTTAAATATATCACTGTAATTCAATTAAAAGTGCTCTGAACATTGAAAAACCAAATTTCCAATATAATGATGATGATATGATGTACAACTTGTGGCCGCGACTTAAATATATCACTTGAAACAATGATGGAGAATCCTCTGAACATTGAAATAGAACAAATTATAAAACATGTATACATGATGATGGCATGATGTACAGCGTATGTCCTTAAATTTAGATGTATCACTTGAACAATGATAGAAAATGCTCTGAACATTGAGAATGCCCCAATTTCTAATATAATGCTGACGTGATGTACAGCGTATGTAATTCAACTTCTGGTCAACAGGTGGCGTATCGGCGACTTCGGCGCATGCTCGAGCACGTGCGGGGGAGGTGAGATGACTCGCAGTGTAAAGTGTATCCAGGAGTTTGCACTGGGCCCAGAGAACGTGCTGCAGCTTCCAGACGTCATGTGTCAGCAACCAGTGCCGGACCGCAAGAGGGCGTGCAACACACAGAACTGTCCGGCAGTGTGGGTCGTCGGCCAATGGGAGCTGGTAATGATGATACTTTAAAGCAGTGTAGTTGTTACGCACAATCTAGGGTATATCACAGTCTGCAGATTGTTAGGTCACAATCTGGGAATATTTCACCATTTTTAGATTGTTTAAACAATCTGCAGATTGTGAACTCACAATCTGGGAATATTTCACCATTCTTAGATTGCTTAAACAATCTGCAGATTGGTTGACTCTAACAATCTGTGAATGCTCGCAGATTTGTTTTTTTCCAATTAGATTTTGGTCAGGGATTCTTATTGAAATCCCTCTGAACTGAAAAGTGTATATGGTTCAGTTAATAAAGTATCATTTCAGGTAACATTACCTGTATCTTTTAGATCTGACTTTCAATCAAACTTTGGATTATGTTTCTCCAAATGTATTGAGCATCGTGAAACGTTATAGGAACACCTCTATATTTATACGCATTTATGGTCAAGTTAATCTAACATTGATGTTAATCCTAAACCAGAAACTAAGAATATCTTATTTCAGCCACTCATGCCATTACAAACTTCTACATTGCTATCTTCCAGTGTTCTGTGACATGTGGTATGGGTGTCATCAGCCGGAAGGTGACGTGCGAGCGGAAATCGGCGGACGGAACTTCGGTATTGGTGAGCGACCGAGAATGTCGTCCTAGCGACCAGCCTCAATCGGACAAACCATGCAACCAGACAGAGTGTCCGGAAATCCAAATCAAGTCACAGGAACTCCGTTTCTTCCAATTGGACAAAATCAAGAAAGTCCGTCTGGTTGTGGGCACGAACGCCGCCATTTTGCCAGAGACTTCCGTCATAGCCCGATGTCCGGTCAAGGGCTTCAACAAACGGAAGTTGGAGTGGTACAAGGACGGGCGCCGGATCCGGAAGGGTCGGCGGGTGAATGTGTCCAAGAAGGGAAACCTCCGAATCCGGAAGGGCAAGCCGGAAAAAGACACGGGGACATACTCTTGCAAGGCTGGAGACACAACTGCAAACTTGACTATAAAGTTCAGTAGTGTAATGGACCTGTTCCAGAAGACTGTAGTGAGAGAGAAGTATCTCCTTGGTTATTTATCGGACGGCTCAGAGTCCGTCACAACTGCTTTATACAAAGACCCTTTTGATAGAAAGAAGAAATCACTGCAAATTGTGATCAGCGAATGGACTCAGTGCACGGCTACTTGCAATGGAGGAATACGAGAACGTAACGTGAGTTGTGAGATCATCACGAATACGTATTTCGAGGAGTTTCCTCTGAAGGTGTGTCGAGGGGCGGGGCTCCACGTTCCCGCGGGAAAAGAAACGTGCAATGAGGAGCCCTGTGTGGAATGGATGGCTGGGAATTGGTCGGAGGTACGGTGGTCTACTACAGTCTTCCTTTTTAGTTTAGAATTTATTTTTAAATTTGGTTCTAGTTTAACGTTTGAATTGATATTATTGGATACATATAATTCACAATATGGTGAAATATAGTGTAATATTCAGTCAGACAATATGTCATTTGACCTGAATAGATAGAACTATACATATCCTGCACAGTGATTATGTGTTGTGAAGGGAAAATATGAAACCATAACATGTTTAATATAATTTTTGGAATATTTGATATAAAGGCAAAACATATTTTAAGGATTATATATTAACGACAATGGATATGTTATACCATTCTGTAACAGATATTTGCGTGTAACACAAAACAAAAAGAGACATACAAGTAAAAGATTATATGTCATCTTCCACAGTGCGGTATAGACAGTTGTGTACGGGAGAGTTACGCTATCCATAGACGGAAGGTGGCGTGTAACAGACTGGATAATGGGTCGAGGACAGACGAGAAGTTCTGTAATACCGCCCTGAAGCCTCTAGCTCTCAGTGAGTGTCCCAATATTCACTGCAAGTCCACGTGGAACGTCTCTGAATGGTCTCATGTAAGTATAACATGTGTATGTAAATGGGCACTGGGACAACAAGATTCTACTTGATTGTGAATATATTGATGACCTAATTTTAAATAAGGGTTCGTGAAAGTTTGGCTGCAATCGGTCAAACATGAGTCCGGTCTGGAGGTATCTAGCTGCATCTATTGAAGGTCTTTCTTCTCTTCCTAGTTTACAATGATCTGGAGGTATCTAGCTGCATCTATTGAAGGTCTTTCTTCTCTTCCTAGTTTACAATGATCTGGAGGTATCTAGCTGCATCTATTGAAGGTCTTTCTTCTCTTCCTAGTTTACAATGATCTGGAGGTATCTAGCTGCATCTATTGAATGTCTTTCTTCTCTTCCTATTTTACAACTTTCCCCTGCTTCTTCATCTATATCCTTTTTACCTTGAAATGATGATGATGATGATTGATGAGGATTGATGAGGAATGATGATGATGTTGTTGATGATGATGTTGATGATGATGTTGTTGATGATAATGATAATGATGATGATAACGATGTTGATGATGATTGATGATGAAGTTGGTGATGATGTTAATGGTGGTAATGATGATGATGAGGAGGAGGAGGAGGATTATGATGATGGTTGGTGATCGATGATGATTCATGAGCGATGGCAATAGATGATGATGATGATGATGATGATGATGATGATGATGATGATGATGATGACGACAGCGACGACGTTAATACTGATAATGATGATGATGATGAGATTTTCCCTCCCTATTTTCATTCTGCCCCTCCATCTCCTTCCCCAACCCCCCTTTCTTCTTCTCAATATTTTCACCCTTCTTCCTTATCCCTCTGACATTTCTGCAACGATATTCACCTCCGTCTACTTGCAGTGTGTGGCTGGGTGTGGAGAGATGGGTATCCAGGGCAGGATGCTGACGTGTATCTGGGACTTCACTGGACGACCAGCAGGACGGAGCTGTGAGAGACTCAAACGACCTATTGTAGAGCGGAAGTGCAAGGGAAGACCTTGTTCTGATGGTAAGTTTAGTCAATTGAATGACGATAATTCTTTATCGTTGATCGCAATTACAATTGGAATTTCTTTTCAAATTTGGATGTATGGTAATGCAGAGTTCTAATTTCAAAATTCAAGATGCCAAACAGGAAAGCAACAACCATCTTCTACGTAACGTAACTTCAACCTTTCAGACAAGGCCTTGCGTTTACAGGTTGTTTTGGTCACTTAGTTCGTGTCATGACAATACGCAAGTTATCCACAACAGAACATCCTGAATACTTGTGGAGTAGTGTGTAATCATGAGTCCCTAAGGTCACTTTAGTGTAATGTTAAACAAATGGAGACTTAATTTTAGAGTTAAGGTTAACCTCAGTATATATGCTTTGTGAAAGGGGTCCAAGACCTTCGGGAAAAGGTTATCAAAGTTGAATATTTCCTTAATTACTTTCGTGACAATATTCAATTATGGAAAATATTGATATTTTGTCCCGATCCTCTTTATGAAAAAAAAGGTTCATAAAAAATCAACACTCATGTCACTGTAACACTGTCACTCATTGTAAATAGAAGTACGTTTTATGAATCAAGTGTTTAAAAGTCTTGTTTTGTTTCAGTGTGTATAGACGAGTCGGATTACTGCAGTATCGTAAAGCTGATGAGATTGTGTCGGTTTGTGAACTTTCAACAAAAGTGTTGTGGAAGCTGTAAGGAGGAGACATGACACACCGGAAGTGACGTTTTAGGAACCACGTGACCAAAATATTGAAGACCGGAAGCAGATGTATCGTCTGCTGATTGAATGAAAAAGACATGACACACCGGAAGTGAATGTTTAGTGACCAAAATATTACAAACCGGAAGTAGATTTGTCGTCTTCTGAGTGAATCAAAATAGTGTAGTATCTTGAATTGGTGCGCCAACAAAATGGACGAAGTTTAGAACTACCATGAATCAATGGACTTTGAACAATTAACAAAGGTTGATAACACGAAGAGACAATGTCAATAGACTCATTAACTTGAAGTGAGCGTCGAATTTGTCTCTGCTTATGACAAGGTGTGCTTTTGATGACACTGCTGCATAATGACGACGTGCTGTCGACGCGTCGCATTTGTGGGGAGAGGGTGACGATCTTGGGACAACTAGCTTTATGAATGGACATCCTCGATAACCATGAGTGTTGGAAATCCAAGGATGGAATTAATACCAATGTCACTCAAACACTTTGATCATATTTTCCATATCAGCTCACTAACTGCCATACCGCACTAACACATCCATTGTGTTGTACGTGTCTGTGTGTACGTACATTTGCCGCTATGTCGTACCTGCCATGACATTTTTGGTAAAGATCATGACTAAGAATGCCATGACATTTCATATATGAATTACTTTGAACATAAATGACCCTGTCATGACATTTTAGATATTAATTATTTAGAAGATTATACATGACCTTGTCATGACATTTCAGATATGAATAACTAATGATTTGAACATTATAAAAGATCTTGTTATGATATTTCAGATAGGAATTACTTATAAAATTACACACTATCTTGTCATGATATTTCAGATATGAATTACTTGAAACATTATAAACGATCTTGTCATGACTTTTTAGATAGGAATTACTTATAACAGTATACACGACCTAGCTTGTCATGACATTTCAGATATGAATTACTTAAAACATTATAAATGATCTTGTCATGACTTTTTAGATAGGAATTACTAAGAAAATTACTAACGACCTTGTCATGACATTTCAGCAAGTTTAACATTGTCAGTGATGCCAAGACATTTCAGACATTTATCTATTTTTAATATTATTGACTTAGCAATGACATTTTAGATATTGATAACGTTTTAATAGTATCATGGATTTTGATATGATATTTGAAACAAGTTAATTACATTAATAACGTATATGACACTCAGGTATGAAATAATTTGTTTATCATTATCAAGGTTTCATGTTATGACATATTTTTGCTCCTTTGAACATCACTTTCGATGCTGGACCATTTGATTTAAAAATGGAATATTTTTTGGGAAAATGCTGAATTCTGATATTAGTAAATTATCAAGAATTGTTTCACATCTCAGGTTTGTCATACATGATATGAAATGATTTAAAGACCTATTTAGTATATTATGACATTTGAAATATGAATATTTGATGTTCCTTGCTGCTAAAACGTTTCGGATCTGAACTAATTTTGAACATTATTAAGGATTATATGGTATTTTGATTTTGGTAATGTTTTCAGGTAAATAATCATAGTTGATGGATTTGTACTTATATTTTAATAATTTGATGTCATTTAAATCCAACCAGCTATTCAATAGTTTATCGTGTTCATTTCTGATTGTTTGTATAATTTATCACTCATATAGATATATATATTTAACAGAAGTGTTAAGATCACCAAAATATTCAATATGTAAGTATTATATGAATCATAATATAAAGTTTTAAATTCGTCAATTTTGAAACATGTTGGTGGTCCTCAACTTATTTTGTTGAGTATATCAAGTATCACGACTCATGTGTCTTAGGAGGATTTATTTCCATGCAGTTATAATCACTCATTACATTAATGTAAATTCCATGTATAAATTATTGATATTTGTATATAAGTTGTATTTGACATATTTAGTTATTGTATTTGCTGTCACGTATGGTATAACGATAGACGTCGATATTTAGCTGAACTATGTTGTGTGTTGCATGTGTTCGATTGATTGATTATTGATTATCGATTATGTTTCGAACTCTTGTAAAAATCTATCACATAATAAGATACCTTCGCATAAATCACATCATAAGCATAATTGAACTAATTCTTTAGTATTCGTTATTCTGGACGATGTTATTTTTATTCAAAACTTTCCTACTTTAAAATCAACCCAAACTTGCCAGTAGGAATTTTATTTGTGTTTGTTTTTGTTTTATCAGAAAAAATTCAATGCATTTATCAACTCTCAGGTTATTTCTTCAAATAATACCGTTTGATATACTCATGTTTACTTGATTTGAAGTTTAATACCGAAATAATGTATTTGCTCTTTCAAATCGATTTCAATTTAAGTTCGAAATCAAATATTGAACCTTTCCTTGATTTTTTTTTATTGAATTAAATAAATAATTAAAGTAAATTGACATTGTTTTTTTTAGAGTTTATGACCAACGAACTACCTCTATTTACCGTTTTACTTATTAAAAAAAACTTTTTCTTTCGATATATTATCATTTTACAATCCGATTTCCAGATCTTGCAACGAACCAATTTAAAACTCTAATACAGTTTTTTGTCAACTATTGAATAATGGTCGACAATGTCTTTTATTGATTGTCTCTATCCAAATATAATTTCATTTACAAGATCGGTCACATCATGTAATGTCCGTTAAAATGTGCATATGATACTCTCAAAACGGTTAATTAATTGATATGACAAAAATTCCCCAAAACATATTTATTGATACGTTTATATATATACGCGTGTAGTTGATTTACATGCAGCCAAATATACACCGGCATGGTTGAATCACTGACTACACTACTTGTATTAGATCTGAATCAAAGTATCCCTACAAATTAAAACATTCCTCTTTTTCAATATATAGTGGAAGGAAATTTTCACAAGACTAGTGGTGTGACTTCTATCTTTGAATTTATCGTAGTCAGTTTCCCAGGAATTCTCTGGGAATGTCTGGGAATTTCTCTAGGAGTGCCCTTTGGTTTCTTCAGGAATTCCCTTTGGTTTCTTTAGGAATTTCCTTGGATTTCTTTAGTAATACCCCTTAATTTTCTTTAGGAATTCCCCTGAATTTCTTTAGGAATGCCCCTTAATTTTCTTTAGGAATGCCTTCGACTTTCCTGAAGAATGTCCGAGGATTGACCAATAAGTTGCTATTGACTATATATATTCGAATGAAAGTTAAACAGTTAAAAACAACTTTTAATGAATGATTTTGAAGTCTTCCTTCTAATGAATACAATACTCATATATCACAAATTCGAAAACTCAAAATGTTTCCATGCCAGGGTTTAAATCTCATTGCTAACTATCAGGGAAGTCTTAGGTTAGGCTGGATATAATTATGATGAAGATGGTGATTATTTGTCAACAAAAACACTCTTTTCTGCACAACACATGATGGCACGTGAAGAGCATGTAAAGCCCTTTGGCTTCAGGAAAGTGGGTCGGGCCCTTTGACCCAGTCTCATTAAAATCAGACCGTAATTAGTTGCAGTACCTTACACAATAGATGTGTAACTGTGTATCTGATTTTAATGAGATTGCCTTTGACCACCCTGAATTTCCCTCCTCCGCGGGCTTACTTCCCTATGAAAAGTTCGAAGCTGTATTCTATCTTTCACAACAAAACTATCAGCCTTATAATGCTATTGTAATCGATGTAAAGACAAAATCGCCCCGTTTTAATCATTAAAAAATTAGAAATAGCAATTTGTCTTCTCTGGAAGTGTTGCCGTTACAAGCTTCAGATCTAATACAGGTAAGGTTTCGATCAAATACAAGATTGCTGATGCGATGTGAAAGTTCTGTACTGTAGTATAAGCACGTAGTGTCGGTATTGTTCTCTTAGCTAGAATGTGTAACTGATATTAAACGTGACTATGGTGGTCGCAAAGAAGTATGTAAACCAAAGTGTATAAAGATATGCTTTTAATTTATGTGAACAATATTCCGCTGGAATAAATATCTCACCCCATCAAGATTGATTTATGTTTTTTGTTTAAGATGCCAACACAATATACGCGTAACTATTGCAACTGAAATGTACATTACATCCATTGTGATGTTGTGGGTCACATATGCTAAGCGTTATAAATGATGGTATTCCTTCGAGAAGTACTGACCGTTACAGAAAATTGCCATTTTGATGATACTCAAATCAATAAATTGACGATATAAAGGTAAAAGTGTCGATATTTGATCGACAACCGGACAATGCACTGCGTGTGGCGCGCGTCAATTGGTCAGACGTAATTTTGGAATCTTATTTTCACCATACAAACAGATAACTTTCGGTTGATAGTGTTTAATATAGGTCGTATAACTACTGTGCATGTAAATGGAACGTGTAGTTTCGGTTTCTGTACATATATAATGACGCTGCTCAAGTGTAATTAAAAACTTGTAACTATGATATAATTGGCTATTGGGATTGAATATGCAAGTTGAGTGAAATGTTTTGAACTGAAATGAGCACATATCGTATGCTGGCACGTATTTCAGCCAAATACAATTTTATGAAACAAAATGGATGTATCTTTAATTTCGATCTAATTTTGATGAGACTATGCAGACTTTATTATCAACGTTTTACGTTGCATGCTTTTCACGGGCGTATAATTTACTGAATTCATGAAAACCGTTTCGTACACCACTGACCAAGGTTAGCGCAAATATGTTCTGCAACAGAGATGAACCACCAGTTCAGAAAACTGGTAGTACATCTATATCACATATTTTCTTATAAATCGACTAAACAGTCACTAATGTATCTATCACGAACTCTTGTAGGGCGTTCAGTTTGTAGTTTGGTCATGGCATGATGGCTAAATTTTGTATTGAATAAGATGATTTAACCTTTGAAAGAGGTATACATTGTATAATGTTCGATCAATTCAAAATTTTAAAAGAAATGTGATGCAGTTGACCACAGGTGAAGTTCAGCGCAAATATGTTGCGCAACAGAGATGAAGGGCCAGATTTCCCGAATGCGCGAACGTTCCTTTATCTCAGTTGCGCAACATATTTGAGCTAAACTGCACCTGTGATTTGACTATGGCGCGATTACAATAACACATATCTGTAGTTGTTTGAATGAATTAATTTGTGTCTAGTTAATGTTTAGTTAAAAAAAATTATACACATGTACAGGAGTAAGAAGATATCAAAGATATATCCTACATGTCGATGAACAGTTGTGTTAATCAAATTTAATTTTGGAAGAATTTATAAAAAAAATTAAAAATAATAAAAGCAATAGCTAGATACGAGTATTTTTTGACTGATGACTAAATGCCTATAGTATTTAGTTTTAGAGCACGAGAGGAACGTATACCAGTTGTTAAAGGCGCTGTAGCACGTTTTTTGTATAATTCGTTTTCATAAATTTTGTTCTTTATTATTAAAGTTTATACCATATTTTGTTACGAAAGAGGGTAAAACATCTCATTACACGAGCCGATAAACTTTTTATTCGTATTGAAAGAAAATGGTGCTCCGTATAAAGCGACAGTGGTGTGGAACTCTTCAGTGGGGGAGGTATATTTGTAGGTCTCAAGTGAATTTGAGAACTCAGACAGCAAGATGGTTGACTATTCCAACATGGTGCCATAATTAAAACTCTACTCTGAGTGTTTAATTATCCCTACATCAATCAGATCACTTGAACTACCTTCTAGAGGTAATTATAATGTGAACACCTTAAAATGACCGCTCGATGGGGAAATGGATTCGCATGGCTTAACCGAACCATTACATTCGTTTTAGAGTTCTTTTTATTGATTGGGGAGTATTATTTATCCATTGGTAACACTTATTTACCTTTTTATGAGAGCACGTTATTACATTTAGAACGGCTTGCTACAGCGCCTTTAAAACAATATTACGTCTTCATTTCTTGTTGATACAATCACAATGTTTGTTATTTTCAATTTCAAACTCATGCTAGTCGATTGACAACCTAATTATCTCCCTTGCATAACTTCGAAGATTCTTTGGAACACATAACTTCGAACATTTTTTGGAACAATGGTTTGTAATATATCTCTCATCATATTAAATACCCTTCAAACTCACAAAATCTTGAAATTGTCAATTGCAAATACGGTCACTACTTGCGGTAATGGCTTATCTTAAGCGAAAAGAAGTGTTTAAAAAAAAGATTGAATTCAAATAATCTTAATATGTTTTAACAGATCATATGGTTATGACCATTTTCTCAATTAACGTTAAAAAGGGACTGGAAGTTTAATGTATGTTCAGTTTTTTATCATGCATGATAAAAGATGTTTTGTGTGTGAATGTCAACTTGGTATCCAAAATGTTGTTTTTAATTCTAAAGTTTGAAGTGTAGTTTCTCTTCTAGGACAATAGTTAGTTTAAGTAAAAATTCAGTACCTTCATATTTTCCCTCACATTTTCATGAATTCTGCAAATGGTGGATTTGTTTTTCAGTGAATGAGTAACTAAATACTCAATTGTTATGTCTTGGTGATAAAATCGTTCAATTTATCCTAACAATCCCAGAGCACCACATTTCAGTTTACAAATTTGGGTGTTCGGCAATCTGAAGGGAGTAACCTATATGGGAAGAGAATGAATTAATAAGTGTATAGTAAAGATTCCAAAACGAAGATTTCTTGAAAGAGTGTTTTTCAGAGAAATAAACAGATAATGTTTCAAAATTTTAAAAATTAGTTTAGTTGGCTTCTGAAGCCGTGGTAAAACTGGGTTGCAATGTACTGTCCTCGGGCATGCGCAGTAGGCACACAATAAAGCAATGAAGTTTGGCAATGGCATTATATTGGCACATGTAAATATACACAACACTCCAAGTATTTGTAAATGCACGAGCTCCACGTGCACATTTGTCTTGTACATTTCAACACCTCCTTGAATGTACGGATTGCATGAGCTTAACGAGAGATTTCGTCTTGTACATTTCCAAACATATTAGGCTACACGTGCAAATTTGTCTTTTACATTTCACCACCTCTGTGAATGCACGAGATTTACGAGTTTCGCCAGAGATTACGTCTTCTGCATTCTAAAACCTGTAAGACTGCACGTGCACACTTACCAGTTACATTACAGAAGTCCCAACTCAATCCTTAAAGGGGCGGTTCTATTTGTTTTTATACATTACTTGTGTAACGGGTGCGTTATAAAGGGGGATTGATATAAGTTAGTTTTCATAATATTGGGAAGTTATATTCATAAGGGTGTGATAGGAACCACATAGGACAGTGAGTGAAATGTACAGGCACTGTGTTTGCATGATATGCAGTGATTGTCACTATGTTGAGGGCAGCGGGCTAGTCCATTCTGTTAGCAGGGGTGAATTCTAACTGGGATAGGGCCCACGGTAGGGTATATAAGGGTGGCTTCACCGTAAGCTCACTATTCAAAAATTCTAAATTTCAAAATTTTCATCGAAAAAACCTTCTCGACCATGGCATCCAAATTCGAAACTTTATTAAAGGCCCTAGTGGCCCGAGTGGGAAATCAGCTCCGCTGGAAACCGCTCGTAAAATCTCCAAGAGAAGAAATAAGCTCAAACCGAGTGAGAGAACAGCTCCGCTGAAAATCGCTCGTTAAATCTCATCATCATCATCATCATTAGCTCATTGCCTGGCTTGGTCGGTGATCGACTGACATCAGCCATGTGCTCACTTGGAAGGGGTAGTTCTTGTTCTGTGATTGAACAAAGACCTTGTTTCGTGATGAAACAGAATATCCCCTTCCATAGTGTAGCATTTAGTAGTAGGGAGTTGGGATTATATTAATTACGAGTAGGCAGGGATGGACGGGTGGTCATTAGGTCAGATTGGGTTTTACAATTAGGTTCTAAGGGTTGTTTGCTCCACAGTATATTTGTATTGTACATGTTGTATATTTTGTTAATATGTCCTATTTTTTTAGTTGCTATTTGTAATAAAATGGTGAATGGTAATTTATTTGTATGTCATTGATCATAGGCTACATCTCGAAACGGGATACAACGAGGTTTGATAAGGAAGTGACCTGTTATGGTACAAGCTGATTTCAAGACATTTACAAGGTTTATAAAATTAGCAGAGTCATATCACATGGTTAGTCTCTTGAATCAGGGTAAATATCCATAGATAAAACATTTCTTTAATTATGATCAACATGCAATGTCTTGTGTCGCCGTAGCAAGTAAACTCACGGGCAAAAGAAAGTATAGGTCCTTCATATTGAAATAAATGTAAAATGTTTGATCATACCAAATGTTGGTGATCCTTAAAATGATGGCATGCCTTAAAACACATGATACATATCGCAAAAACGCAACTTGTGTTGCTGTATTTTTTAGAAACCTGAAAAATCGTGAATTCCGTTTAAAACCAATTGCATGAAAATTAAGCGCATAAAATATGTATAAATCGATTTGCTGGATACTGTCATATCATAGCAGCTGAAAAAACACAAAAGGAATGGCAAGGTTGGCCCAGGAACAACGAGAGAGAGCACTTGGGATGGCCGAAATGGGAGCCACACACGTCCATATTGCTCGAACGTTCCATTGCACGCCACCGACAGTGTCGATACTTATGCAACGTCACAGACAGACGGGTCGGACCCAGGACCCAGGACCCCGAAGTGGAAGACCGCGTGTTACTACGCATCAAGAAAATCACTATACATCCGGACCATTCATCTGAGGAACAGATATGTAGCGTAGACGGAAACAACGCAAACGGCTCTTGGTCATCGTGTTAGTAGACGTACAGTGTCCAGGAGATTACGTGTTGCAGGGATTCGGGCTTATCGCCCCTTCCGAGGAGTAGCCTTGACCCCCTCAACATAAACGTCGACTTCAGTGGGCGCGGCGAGTTTTCAGATGGCAAGTCCGGAACTCGAGACGTTACTTATTCACAGACGAAAGTCGCTTCTGTCTTTATCACATCGATGGAAGACAGGGGGTGTACAGGCGCCGTGGTGAAGGTTTGGCTGCTGCATGTGTCCAAAATGTCCATCCTTACGGTGGTGGTAGTGTCATGATGTGGGCGGTATCTGTGGTGATGTTAAAACGCAACTGGTCGTTATTAATGGAAATTTGAACGCACCTCAGTACATTATTCAAGTTCTCCAACCGGTTGTGTTCCCTTTCATACAAGCAAAAGGCCCAGGGAATGGTATATACCAGCATGATAACGCCAGACCCCACACCTCATTAGCAAAAGTCAACGACCTGCAACCGAACAACGTCCATGTTCTCCAGTGGCCTGCCCGTTCCCCCGACTTAAATCCCATGGAACACTTATGGAATCACTTGAACAGACCCGCCCACAAAACAGACAAGAGCTGGTTTATGCCCTTAGAGACGAGTGGCAACGTATACCTGACGCCGTCATCCGACGTTTAACAACGTCGACGAGGAGACGTGTCCGTGCCTGTGTTGACGTGACAGGAGGTCACACACGTTATTGACAACAACAGAGAATGTTTGTGGTCTCACTGTCGATACTTGAAATCATTGAAATTTGACACCCTGCTTATTTAAATGAGATTGCAGAAAAATACTGGAGTGATCAAATGAAATCTGTTTGTGTGCATTATTGTCATTTGATTGTGCTATAAAATCATCTTCACAGCATTGACATATCATCTTTTGTTTTAATGTTATGAGCACTGGAAGTTAACCTATAGTTTCTTTTGCCAATGAGTTTATTTTTATATTCGTAGCGCCGGTGAATGGCTTCGTTCAGAAGTTTGAATGCATGTTTGCTATTCTTTATCAAATTGTAAAATAAACAATCACCAAAATATTATCCTCAGTAATGTCTTTCAACTGGATTGGATTAGAATATATTATTAAATATATATATTTCTAAACAAGAATGTCCCTTTTAATTCGTTTCCACAATAAAATACCCCGATATAACCTTCCCTTCTGACGTTATATATTTCTTGAACTAAGTTGAAACAAATGTTTATCTTTTTAACATATATATACCTTACTTTTATCGAATCTAAAGTTTGTTTTTTATATAATATTTAACACTAAGGGCAAAAGAAAATATACCTTATTTCCAAACACAAACTATTTCTGCCGGATAAAGTCGGTTTATAATGTCTGGTGATGACTTACAGAGAGTTACATAATTTCATTCATGAGAGTATGGTACCTAATATTTTTATTTCTGTTCAAACACGCACGGGGGGTGCTGAAATCGCTATTTCACAGTCCAATCTTATGAAATAAAGACATTTTGTTATATATAGTACATGCAAGATGTTGCCGGCACAATGTACCTTCTTGGAGCCGAAGTCGATGTCGCATCTTTGCTGTACATTTGTAGGATGTCATAATACAAGCAAGTAACCCATATTTCACGCTGCTATCTTTCCAGATATTTCAGATTCCAAAACGACGATTTTATCTAAAGCGAGAAGAACTTTTTTAACAGATCATATGGGTATAGGCATTTTCTTAATTAATGTTAAAAAAGGGACGGGAAGTTTAATGTCTGTTCAGCTTTTTATCATGCATGATAAAAGATGTTTTGGTGTGTGAATGTCAACTTGGTATCCAAAATGTTGTTTACAATAAATTAATTGTAAAGTTTGAAGTGTAGTCTCTCTTAGAACAATATATATTTTAGGTAAAAGTTCAGTACCTTCATATCTTCCCTCACATTTTCATAAATTGTGCATTTGGTGGATTTTTAAACAACGATTTTATAATTTATTATATAGTTTCTTTTCAGAAATATGAACAGGTAATGTTTCAAAATTAAAATTAAAATTAATTTAGGTTGTGAATCTGTGTTTCAATCCTGTTCATCACTCGTTGAATATAAATTACCTTGCGTTGTTGTAAATACACTTTATTTTGTCCGCAAGGGTAGGTTAACGAACATTCGGAATAGTAGCTTTAACGAAAATTTATAAATGTTCAGGTACCTATTTGAATTTTAGACACAACCACGAACATCTTTGTAACCCGACATAACACGCGAAATTGTGTTAGTGTACACTATATATCTCCTCCCAGACACCTGGCGGGTTAAAGGTGGGGACAGGTGAGTTGTAGGTGTCATAACGAGGTTGACAATCTGCTCCTTACCTGTGCAGGTGTGCGTTATAGGTGTGATATAAGAGGGAGTACGGTTCGAGGGGGACCACTTCACCTGTGCTCTCTGAATCTTCAACCTGTCGCAAGCTGATTAAATGAAGGGCAATCTCATTCAGGTTTTGTTATATAAGGGTTTGTATACGACGGCCTTCTGACGCTTGTTTAGTGTTATGAATTGGGTCATTATGTCGAATTATGTTTAAAATGTTGTTCCCGTTCTGAAGACTTATGATTGAGTTGGGGCCTAGTAATGTAAGGCGAGTCAATTGAAACTCATATTGCGTAAAAAGTGGTGTTAATCTAATAAAAGTGGAGAGTAAACAACAAGGGTAATTGAGCAGATTGAGAAAATGTTCTTAAAACAAATTTTGACCGAAGCTTATGTCGATACCTATGTATAGTTCTCTGTTGGAATGTATAATTATATCTTGACTATGGATATCTGCTCTTTATAATCACAATATTTTATTCCATGTAAGTTACCAAGCGATTATGCTACAATTTTTTTCTATTGTTTCTTAGTGTGAATGCATTCTCAGTTCACCATCTCAACTTTCTTTCCTTTGTTCTGTAAGTCCAATTTTAAATGTGCTATTTATTATTAGAGTTTATACAATTTATACAATTTCTTGTTGCGTTAGAGAACATAAACATGTTGATAAATAAAGAAGACGAAATCAGAGACAAATACCGAAAATAGTCCATTTGTGTTATTTACATCAGACGTACTCAAAGGGCATATGCTAAATAGCAATACCGGTATACCCTAAAGAGTCAAATGCCTAGATCTTTAACATGGCAGCTGAAAGATGAGTTTTCATTGGCTAAGAAGCAGGGATACAGTATGAGATTGCCCTTTACCTCGCTAGGGCATTTTGATGGAGCCGAGAAATAAAGCCCTTCTAGAACATAGGTTAGGATCGGAAATCTGAAGGGAGTAACCACCTGGGGAAGAGGACGGACCACACCAGGCATGTTTGCTTCAAGCCTTGTACTGGGAAGAGACAGCAGAGACAGCTTTATGTTATGTAACTTGGTCAGAGTATCTCTCTGTCTCCCTCTGTCTCTCTCTGTCTCTCTCTCTGTCTCTCTCTGTCTCTCTCTCTCTCTCTCTCTCTCTCTCTCTCTCTCTCTCTCTCTCTCTCTCAGAAACGTCGTATTCGAGTGTCAACATTCCATATACATTGTCGTAAAGACATATGTTAAATATCCTTATGACATGATATCTTGTTAAACGATCAGCTGATTTTTGGTCAGCAGGGATCCCTTTCATAAAGCACTATAGATGATCGTAAGTCACTAAGGTAACCTTAGTGCAATGTTAAAGAATGGGAGATAGAGTTAACCTTAGTTAAGGTTGTTTTGTGAAAAGAGCCCCTAGATTTAAAATTGTTCACGTAAAATTTTAAATATAGAAACAGACTTGTTGAATTTGCTTTCCATAGATTTTTATTTGGAATAGCTGAGGTTCAAGAATAGCACGTGGTGAAATCGACATCACCTCAACCCGTCAGATACAGGCAGTGATGATATGACAAGATGTGTGCTGTCACTCTGCATCCCAAAAGGATGTTCACCAATATTGTTAGTGCAATTTAAAAAAAGAGATCGATTTCCATGTTCTACAACATAATCTTCTTCTTTTTTTTAAATTATTTTTGAATCTCCATATTCAAGTTTATGTTTTATTAATGACGAAAACAAATGGATAACAACTTCTTTATTATCAATGGACTCTTTGGGTGACATTTTAGAAGCTTTAAAAGAAGTTGTTCTCCATCATGTTCATTATAAATAAAACGTTCCACCTTCTAAAACGCCTCTTAGATACATTATTCATGTATATATTGCACTATATCAATTTTGTTAGCAAGTTCTTTTGAGAAGTAAGGGTCAAATTACGAAAACTAAACATCAAAATATATCCAAATTAAGAAGAATTAACAAATATATGGATTTACAACTTTTTATTGCAAAGATATGCAACCAAGTTGTTAATCCATATGTTTAATTTGTTAACTCTTCATATTACCAACTTCTAAATGCCTCTTAAAGAAGTTATATGATACCAAAAGGGCATTTGAAACAGGTGAACAAACTTTTGGGATGTATCTTATGATTCAATGATATGTATCAGTGCGAACCAAAGCCGGGCGATCTTAAAAGGCTGTACATCGTCGTGAATCACTCCAAGATATCGTATCTCTAAATCAATTTGCCGGTCGCCATTAACTTGCAGAAACGCTGCGAGTGCGATATGCCATAGATGATATATAGAAACAGCTATGATATACACCGTCAGTGGGTTGGGCTTGGAGTTTATCGTATCAAGTTCTCATTCGCTTTTAATATGCTTAACAATGGCAGTCGTGATTTATCGAATGTTTACCGATTTAGGCAGTAATGAAAATTGCCGCCACTGTCTTCGTATAAATCAACCGTTAGAATGACTGAGTATAACGGTTTATAAGTGAGTTATAGTACAGGTAGGCGGGGCTTTCTCCAGCAGTACTGGCGACTTTTATAGCAGAACTTGAGGCAAAAATGTTTTTATGAATTTGATCATGCTGTGGAATTTACGGTAGCAAGCTTATGTGAGACTTGTAGATTAACGACACGTTCTTTTTCTTATAATTAGCATGTAGTGTCACAAACTAGATACATGTATGTTTTTAGGGATAGAGTTTTTGCTTTACTTCTGTTTTATCTACATTTTGCTTACGATATAGAATTTCTGTGGTATTTTTCGGAGACATTACAAACGATTTCGCAGACGTGAAGCACATAATTTGATATCTATAGAGTGTTTTACAAACTAATATTTAGTCAACGAAATTTCTATTCTATCTATCTTTGTTGTTTCTGAGCATCCTCAGTTGTCAGATTTGGATAGGCTTTGTAGCCACATAGCCTTGTAGCCTCAGTGTACACTTTCAGTAGCAGTGTTCGTCATGCAAATTAGATACTTAAATAGAAATAAGATTGCATTATAATTGTGAATATACAGTATTTATTTTCTGATAAAGAGATATATTTGGTTATTTTGCTCTATAATCTAGGTTTCTTTGATATTTGATAGTAAAAAGTTATACATTGCGTAAGATTAAATTGAATGGTAAGCCATTCGAAGGGGATAACAACATTTTTTTAAAAAGGTATGGAAATGAAATCATTTCTAACAATTTAAATCCAATTGAAACTTGTGACATGTTTACTATTCGATAATATAAAATTATATGGTTCATCACAGGTAACTCATAACGTTAAATGACGTAAAATAGGCCTACTGTATACATATTGACATGCCATGTTTGGAAAGCAATTAGTAGGACATCCCGTAGGAATTATTTACTCGAACTTCATGATCTTATTTAATTAACAGAGGACTTTTTGGCAACACCAATCAACACTTCTAATGACGATTTTCGATTTTGTGAAATGCGCATTTGCAATTGTGCCCTTTCATTGAGAATGAGTGAATATCGTTCTCCAAATGTACTACGATTTGTCACTGTAGATTTACGAATTCTTAATGAATACGGAATAATAGATATATTATATCAGACACAGATACAAAAGAAGTACATGTTACATATATGAGCTAGTAAAAGTTCACTACAAAGCGTGCCGGTAAGAAGTATTTTACTGCCGCTTCACTAGTATTCGATTTCCTGTTCAGGAGATAGAAAAACTCATTATAGATTAGAGTTACTTCCCTTACATATATGGCGACGTAAATCTAAAATTTATCATTTTCAAGACAATATGTCGCTTGTTGCGTATAATTCAAGTGATGAAAGCGGTGAAAGCGATGTAGAAGAAGAAGCACCCGTCAAATCCGTCAAAGAAACACCGATAGTTGCACAGGTTGCATCAACAGACGACCACATTAGCGACGAAGACGACTATGTACCGGTGCAATCAAAAGTCACTCTTCCAAATACAGCTAAAATTACGGACGACGAAGAAGGGACGGTGTCAACATTATTGAAAGGTCTTTAATTTGACATGCTTTGAACCTTTGTCAATTATGCAATAATATTTAATCTAGTCTTGTTTTCATTTTTTTGCCATTTATAATGTTATGTCTTGTCATTTTATCTATTAAAGGATTCCGATATTACGTTTAAAGAAAAAGTGGTTAACATTCATAAAAATAGCCAAAATATTTGTTTTACCGTAGCGACACTGTGAGTAGACAGAAGTAAACATGCAAAATCATTGCGCGAACATAACGGCTGCGTGAAACATGATTTGTTCAAACGTCTTAATTTATCATTTGCATATAAAACATCAATAATTAAACTTTGAAAATGGTATGTATTTACAGTAAGTATAGTTATGATATTCTGTAAAACTAGTGTGAATATTTAGTTTAATGGTGCTTTCTGAACCGATGTGTAAAAGTAAGCGATGGGGGCCTCTATTTGGAGGGAGTAACGACCAAAGTGTGGCATCATTTCAAGGGAAACGTTTTGCAGTTAATCCACTTAAAGGAGGGTTCTATCGGGGTATTTTTTGTGGAAACGAAATACAAGAGGATATTCCTGTTTACACATATATTCTATTAATATATGATTAAAACACAGTCAAATTGAAACATATTAATGAATTTAATACTTTGATGACTTTACATTTCACAACTTGATAAAGAGAAGCGCACATTTGTAGAAAAATAAAAACAACGAAAATTGAAGCCATTCATCGGCGCTGTGAGTGGGGAAAACTTCGCTACGAGCTAATAGCATATTGTTTATTAGTTGTATGATACGTTATGTGTTACTTTGTATATATTCTATCAGTGTATATGTTTTATTATTAATTTTTTTTTAAATTGGGTTAAATATTGCGTGTTTTCATTATAGAAATGCCAAGAAACCAAGATGGCGTATGCTGTTGATAAATCGGTGATAGAACTTTCCCTTCAAAAGGAGGGTTCTGTCGGGGTATTTTTTGTGTAAACGAAATTCGGGAGGATATTCCTGTTGACACATATATGTTATTAATACATGATTAAAACACAGTGAAATTGAAAGCAAAATATCCAAGATGGCGACAGAACCCTATCTTTAAGGATTTGTTTACATGTAGTCTCTGTTTAGGGCGTATCCAGAATGGGAATCTGTCAAATGGGAATCCAAGGACTACAAATATAGTACGAAACGGGATTTTGTTAGAAATGAGAATTCGCAATAGAGGTTACGATCGAAAATATGAAGGGAGTAAACTATGTGGGAAGATAATGTCGATCCTTATAAACAAAAGCCTTTTGAGAAACATTGTATTTGAATGTATCCTGTTGTCTGAGAAACATTATGTTTGAATGTATCCTATTATGAGAAACATAGTGTTTGAATTTATCCTATTATGAGACACATTGTATTTGAAAGTGTCCTATTGAGAAACATTTTATTTGAATGTATCCTGTTGAGAAACAGTGTATTAGTATTTGAAAGAAGGTTATTGAGAAACATTGTATTTGAATGTATCCTGTTGAGAAACAGTGTATTTGAAAGAAGCCTATTGAGAAACATTGTATTTGAACGCATGGAATTACAAATGTGTGTTTGCTTGAAAATCCCTCTTGGTTTGTACAAATTTCTTCCACAACTAAATTAAATCTCTGAATTTTGGTAGCTCACTCGTACACTGAAACAAACACACATTTTTAATTCCATGCATTAGGGGGGCCTGCTATTGAGAAACATTGTATTTGAAAGTATCCTATTGAGATCTGTGCATGTTCTCATAGAAGAGAATGGGTTAACAAACAAACAAGCTTTTATTTATCAACATTTGACATCCCCCTCCGAGATCTTGACTTGAATAAATCTGCCGGAATGATTAGAGAATTTGCAATGAATTTGTCATCACTGCATTAAATTCAATACTAACATAATCAGTTTCATTATCTTTGTATCATCATATATTTTAACTTTACATACACTCTGTACCATATTTCCATATTTCCATATTGTTCCTAATATTACCTTCCTGTTTTCAAGGCCTCCCAGCACCAACACCTAGCGGCAAGAATGTGGTTGATGAAGATGACCTCGAGGACGAAGTTAAAGCAAAGCCAGCACAGATCTCAGATGCTCCGAAACCTCCACCGAAGCGTACAAAACAACCTGTCAGAATTAGCATTCCCAAACTGGAAGATGTAACGGTGGGATTTCTTAAATCAACAATCCTTTACAATTAATTGAGTGTTACTTGATTTCAGTATAAACAAATATGTGTTTGCTTACTGGTCATTACATTCATCTATAAAATATAGAAGGTGATAAAGAGTTTTTAGCTCATCAGGCCTGAAAGGCCCGATGGGCTTATGGCATGGCATGGCGTCCATCCGTCCATCCGTCCGTCCATCCGTCCGTAAACTTTTCGCTTTTTCGACTTCTTCTCCAGAACCAATGACTCCACAGAGTTGAATTTTTATGTGCAGACTCCTTGGCCAATGGGGATTCTAAATTGTAGATTTTGTGACCCTGTGACCCCAAATGGGGTCACTGGGGTCACATCCTTAAAAACCTATTTTCATCTTCTTCTCCAGTTCCAAAAGTTCTAGAGAGCTGAAAAGTTGTGTGCAGACTCCTTGGCCAATGGGGATTCTAAATTGTAGATTTCGTGACCCTGTGACCCCAAATGAGGTCACCGGGGTCACATCCTTAAAAAACAATTTTCATCTTCTTCTCCAGTTCCAAAAGGTCTAGAGAGCTGAAAAGCTGTGTGCAGACTCCTTGGCCAATGGGGATTCTAAATTGTAGATTTCGTGACCCTGTGACCCCAAATGGGGTCACCGGGGTCACATCCTTAAAAACCTATTTTCATCTTCTTCTCCAGTTCCAAATGGTCTAGAGAGCTGAAAAGTTGTGTGCAGACTCCTTGGCCAATGGGGATTCTAAATTGTCGATCTCGTGACCCCGTCACCCCAAATGGGGTCACAGGGGTCACATCCTTAAAAACCTATTTTCATCTTCTTCTCCAGTTCCAAAAGGTCCAGAGAGCTGAAAAGTTGTGCGCAGACTCCTTAGCCAATGGGGTTTCTAAATTGTAGATTTCATGACCCTGTGACCCAAAATCGGGTCACCGGGGTCACATCCTTAAAAACCTATTTTCATCTTCTTCTCTAGTTCCAAAAGGTCTAGAGAGCTGAAAAGTTGTATGCAGACTCCTTGACCAATGAGGATTCTAAATTGTAGATTTCGTGACCCTGTGACCCCATTTGGGGTCACAGGGTTCACATCCTTAAAAACCTATTTTCATCTACTCCAGAACAAATGTACCTAGAAGGCTGTAATATTGTGTGCAGACTCCTTAGCCAATGGGGATTCTAAATTTTAGATTTGGAGACCCTGTGGTGCCTCAAATAAGGGCCTCAAGCCATGACCTAAAATCTATTTCAGTCTTCATCATTAAACAATATAAATCCTGATGAGCTACAGAGCCCATGGCTCTATTTTTTAGAATTTCTTTCATATTTTTGTAAAGGAATTTATTTACAAGGTGACCGAAGTGTTGTAAAATCCTCCTATGCTCTGGGGTAACTTGATTTTCAAGGCTCAAGTTACAATAGAAAGTCATAAGCAAATGTTTATATGGTATCTTTGACTGTCTCTTTGCTATGAAATCTTACAGTAATCTTATTATCAAACAAACCTTATAATTATTTATGTCATGTCAATCCCTGTTTTCATGTTTTGAAACTGTGTTTTTGTCTGTAGTCTTTTCTGAAACATTATTGTTTAATAAAAAGTTAAAGAACCTGTCACATCAATCCAAAATGAGTTTTTAAACCCTGATTATATTACCGTATGTAGAAAAGGATAAAGTGTTTTTTATGATCACAGATTGAAGAACATGCATTTTTATACTTTCAACATCATAATCCATTTTTCGAAAAGTCTAGTTTTAAATTTTAACCTCTCCCTTTAATTCTCAGAATATTCCAGCATAGGCTGATCCAAAAATTTCAAGGGGTGACGGGGTGCACCTTTCTGTACACAATTGTCATCCCAGATTATTCCCTTTGTTAATGTCATGATTTCTGTTAATTGCCCGCTCACATTGGTTCGTCATTGTTTGAAGTTTTGAAATTTGGATATGCAACAAATAAACTTCTAAATTTATTGTTTGCATGTCTTTTCAGATTGATATATGACATGTCACAGTCATGTACCTTTTATATTATTTATGATCCTCTTTTACAGAAATCTGATGAGGACGAACCTGTCGCCAAGAAAGTTAAACCTTCTCCCGCCCCAGAGGTAAGTAAAATCATTTATGAATTAGAGGTATTTTATTATCATAATTGTGTCATTTATTACCTACGAGGGCATTTATATCAGGGTTCATATTTTTCGTACAATGCCTAAGTTAAAAGAATCACTGTGACATGTTGACTTGACATCATGTTACTTCAATTTAGTTCTGAAGCCAGTGACAGGTGGTAGTCAGCCTTGAAAAGTAGATTTTGGGATATTTCCTTAATTTCACGACCTCAGTTAAAATAGAATGTTATATAATCGTGTCCTTGTCATACTATGTTTACAACACTTTTTCTCACTAAGAAAAGATAAAGTGCTCACGATTGCGCAAATTATCAAATAACCTCTTTTACAAAATAATAGTGGCGACTGTCGTACATTATCATTTTACCTTTTAAAGTTATACTATTCCTCTCCTATATTTTCAATATCCCTCTGCGTGTAGGGGTGATAAATCCCTTACTCAAGTTTTGGTTCTAGATTGGAAACTGAAGAACATATTTGTCATGTAATAAAACATGCAGATGCGCTTCAGAGTGATTGCCTACTTTTTCAGGGAAAGAGTGGATTATTTTCCTTGCTTCCTGCTCCTGTCCATGCAGCTCGGAAAGAAACAAACAGAATCCTCATACCACACGCCCTTACCAAGAGACCACCAGCGAAAAAACCAGCTCAGAAACCGACAAAACCAAAACCTCCAACAGAAACAGAATCTGAAGGGGATTCAGGTTTCACAAAGCGGTACACTGCATTCAGTGGACTGACTGGCTACGATTCAGACAGTGACGAAGAAACATCTTTGTCAAACTTTTTCTCTTTGGACACTGATAAAAACAAGACATCTTTCAGTGCAGTGGAATCAAATCCAGAAGTTGCAGAATCATTGCCCACACTGAGTGCCCCTGATGAAGATCTCGTGAAGAACGTGACTCCTACACAAGAGAGTTCTACACGGACAGTAACTGCTGTGAATGAAGCTGTGTTACCAGCAGTTCAAAGTCATATCCCGGCAGTTGAAACAGACACAGTGAGTCCCCCCGTGGATCAGGACGCTCCGCTGTTCTTTAAGCCAATGAGCTCGCAGCACAATCCTCTCTCGGCCGTGTCAGTCGGGACACGATTTCAGTACATGCAGGGAGCGAGTTCCACTCATGAGGATCCATCGTCTTACCCTGTCCATCCTCAGGTAATATAATTAAGCAAAGTTAACTTAAGTTGATTGGCAGCATATCGAACCATGAAATAAGTTTTTCAACAGTAAAAGCAATGAAAGTGGTAACTGGTGCAAAAAAACAATCCCCATAAGACACAAGCAACTTCTCTACGAAAGGCATTACCTATTTTAAGCCTTGCCATATTTCCTTATGGTTTCCATGCCAGGAAATCAGGTCCAAGTTCTTAGCACAGAATACAAGGGAAATACTGCAAGGCTACAATCAGCCAGTAAGTGAGACTGGTAAGAGTTATGCCTTGCGTAGGGAAGTTGAGAAACAAGATGCTGATGAATCTTAACTAATTATATCTAATAAAGATATGTAGATCTATTTATGGAATGTAAATATAGGGTCGAGTACCTATGATTTTTTTTATAATTATTTGTCTGTATACAGTATGAAGAAGAGTACCAACAAGCTGAGGACATCAGTCAATACATGCAGGACGAACAGGTATGTAGTGAAGGATAAAATATGACTGTGAGGATTTTTTTATAAGTAAACCCACAACAGGGAAATTTTGTGATTATGGAAGGCAAGACCATTTTCGCAAGGCTTTGGGCTTTCTTTCAAATTCAATATGCTGAAATGCTGAAGCGGCATTAAACAATAACTCACTCACTCACTCACTCACTCACTCACTCACTCACTCAATTAGGAAATTGTTGTTTTATTTTGGCATCATAAACATTGTAGAGATAAACATTTTATACGTGTGAAGAGTAGTTGATATCTTTTCATTCTTGATTCATCATAGCAAGAGAAAAGGATTGACTGAAACAAAGGGATTGTAATATCTTGGAACATCAAATATCTCTCTTTAGGGGTTGGTTGAACATCTACAGTTGCAACTTAAAAAATCCATATTGAAATTGCAATTACTTAATAAGCTGAAAGATTTAAATTTATATTTCTAGTATTAGTGATATTATTAGTTGGATTATAATGTAAATATGCAGCATAAGAGGTTCTGATGGTCCTGGCACAGTCCGGTCTGATTGAAATCGACCTTGTTCTGAGGAATAAAATTTGCAAAATAATGCATCTCCCAGGATACGAACAGGTTCTGTAGATTCCTCTCCAAAAGGCGCACGTTCTGTACTAGTTTGGTTTTGACAAAACCCAGTCAGATAGCTGACCAATCACATCATGGTTTTTAACGGTCATCGTTTTGAAAGCATTGGGAATCTTTCGTTTACACATTGCTCACAAAATTATTACTGTTGGGAGTTACTTGCCCCTAGCTTCTCGTACGTCTATGGACTGTTATCAGAGTGTTGTGCAAGGAAACCTTTTATTCCTCGGTAAACAATCAATTTCAACCAGACAGTGCAGTCAGCCAATAAGGTTCACCATCAGCCCAGGTACCTTCCCCTCCTTCACACAGCCAAGACAGCAAATGGGATTTATCACAGGAACAACTGCCTGGTTAAAAAATCAAGTGTTAACCCAAATAGTTTTCAGTAAAGGTTTTCGGATTTTGGATTTTAGTACATATTTCTATTGAAGAGCTGGGTGGTAAAGTGCGGTTGTTAACGTGTTCAGCTTTTAATCAAGAGGTTCGGGCCAGGGGATCAGCAACTTTTTCTGTGATAGAAAACAGTGCTACATGCAGTAAGGTTTAGGAACAATGCCACACTGAATTTCACCGCAGTACCACCCATGGTGTGCTAGTTCCAGCCGATGCGTGCAGGTCTCACCAAAATGCATAGCCACAAGAGTGTTTTGGGCTTTCTCCCTGCAATAATACTAGCAGCCGTAATATAAGTGAAATACTCATGAAAGCAACGTTAAAACTTAAATCACCTCACCCATTGAAGAGAATCAGTATGTTTACTCTTCTCTTATTACAGTTCCTGAGACTACAAGGCAAGAATAAGCGTGGCAAGGAAGAAATAAACATCATTGATGCCAATATGGACGACTTTGTAAATCCTATGGACGTTGCCAAAAACATAACGGAAGAGTCGTCATATCAGTCGCATCGTAAGAAGGACAACAACCCCACGACTCAACAACGCCGCAAGAAACAGATCACCTACCTGGCCTTTCAGGTCAGTACTGGTTTTTGAAAATAGCATCATTTGCTGTAGCACATTCTCTAATGGAAGATATCTCACGAAATGGAAAATGAAGGGTTATGGTTCGATTAAGCAACACTGATCCATTTCCATCCTCGAATTATTAAAAGTTGTTCACATAAAAATGGGCACTATCAGTTTTTGTTTTATACCTGATACCGTTTTCTACGACTACGGATAATCAAGTCATGTAATGGACTGTTTTACCACGTTGAGTAAAGACATAAAGTTTTATTATGAATGGCAAATTTACCATTTTTAATAAAAGTTTATGCAGTATATCTTTACTTGTAAAACAATCCATTAAGTGAAAGGGATTATCCGTAGTCTTTGAAAACAGTGTCACATATAAGATGAAAACTGCTAGCTGCCGATTTTGTATGAACACCTTTTAATAAATTGAGGATGGGAAATGGATCCACATTGCTTAACCGAACCATAACCAGTTGTTTTGGAACTATTTATTGATAGAGGAGGATTATTTTGTAATTGGTAACATTTCTTTCCCTTTTATTTGATCTCTTTATTTAAATGAGAAAATGTGCTACAGCCCCTTTAAAGATACATTTAAATATAGCTCCTATGTGTGGGGGTTCAACATTTGAGTTAAAGGTAGGATGTGATGCTCCACGGGCAATTTCGGGATTCATTAATAGAGGTTTTCAATTTAACCAAAAACAAACCTTTAAATTTCTGATATCTCCCCATAAATTACTTATATACATTTTGTAATTACACGTTTAATTAGTGTTGACAAACAATTCATTGAAGTGTATGATGTCCATCCCGGCGCTTGTATATCCGAGACATGATATTTCAACGTGTTTTCAACATATCTTTGATATATTGTATCCTTAGATACCTAACTTTGTAATTTCGCAAATGGCAATTGCATGATAATTGTACATGTGATTTAGTCAATACAGTGACAATTCACTACAAAGCTAATTGATCTTGCATGGCACACAATGTTCCTGTCACGTGTTGGCAGGTGGCCAATCATGCAGTCATGCTTCAGTGCGCTGACTGGGCTTAATTTGAAGCTATTCACAAACCAGGTTATAAAAGTTGTCTCAATAATTAATTGCATGTGTATATGATCTTGATTGTATGCTAATTTGATAGAGATAATAATTCATCTTTATTGTCCTTTAATAATTGATATTTCTATTTCAGGCAAAGGAGAGAGAGCTGGAACTCAAGAACTCCTGGGCACAGAGCCGTATGACAAAGAGACAAACTCAAGCAAAATATGGTTTCTAGATTGTGCCAGAGTGATGGTGATATTGCCCTATAATGTACAAATTTATCTGTCTAGTACCATTTTCTCCCCACAGATGTTACAGAAGTCTATCTTTCTACATTACCTCTTTTGAAATAAAAACTAGTAAATTGACATTGGACATATATAGAGGTTACGGGCGGAACAGTTCACAACTTGAACCACAGTATTTTGTTTTTGGTTAGCTGCAACGTGAATCAAAGAGTATTTTAGTTTTGGCAATTTTGCACTGCATCCTACATTTTACGTTATTTAATTCATAAAGTATTATGTTGATTTTCAGTCTTTCATTTTTACTTTCATAGGACGTTATTTTGAAGTAAAAATGTGTTTTGTTGTTAATTGTTGCATTTTCAGATCTGAACTGAATAATAAAAAATGTACCAAACCAAGGGTTCTGTACCGGAAAACATTATAAACAGAAGCTCAAGCGTACCATTTTACACCTAAAAATCAGTGTATTTGTATCTGTTACCCTTCTACAGAAGCCTGATTCACTGAGCTCAATAACTGTTGCTATCTTGTTCCATCAGTGTATGTGTGTGTGCTACCCTACAGTGCTACCACACCCTGATCTCCTGAGCCCAAAAACTGCTGTTTTGCGGTTGGCTGATTACTCATATATAAATAGCATAGCATGTCATTTTCCAACCAATGAAATGTCATATTTTAATATTGATGATTGCTCATTGGTTCTCTCGTCTGAGTACAGTCTCTATTGCTCGATTGGACTTTTCCTCATTGGCTGGTTATTTATAGCCAACGACAGTCACAGGGCTCAGGGAATCAGGGTATTGTTGTAGCTTAGCCGATACAAATACACTGATGAGGAGGAATGCTTTTCTCGGGGAAAGCTGAAATATTAGGTTTTTGAAACCAGCGACAGCTTCTGTTACTTCTGCGGGTAGAGATTGACTTAAAACATGTCATTAGAGATATTTTGGTATAATTTACCATAAGCATGAAAAGTTCAAATTATCTTACAGACCCGTTTTATCTATCTGTAAGAATGTTTCTCAATTGTAAATAAATGTTGAAATATGCATGTTTGTGTTTGTTATTCATGAATCTGATTTTGCTGGAAAGATTTATTTCATCAACATAACCTTGTGGACAGCATATTTATGTCTGTGGGGGAATTTGACTACCAGACAACCAGATACATCCAAAACATTATCTTATGGACAGAATAAATCTGGTAGGGCATTTGACTACCATCAACAACACAATATTGTGGACAGCATAACTATGTCTGTGAAGGCCTTTGACTACCTTGCAAATAGATACATCCCTAACATATTACATAATATTGTGGACATAATATGTTTGTGAAGGCATTTGACTACCAGACAACTCTTACATCCCAAATGTAATATTATGGACACAATGTAACTGAGGGGGGATTTGGCTATCTGTCAACCAAACATATCTTGTGGACAGCATAATTATACCTGTGAAGGCATTTGCCTCCAGACAACCAGTTGCATCCCAAACAGTCTTATGGACAGAATATGTCTGTGAAGGCTTTTGACTACCAGACAACCAGATGCATCCCAAACAGTCTTATGGACAGAATATGTCTGTTGGGGCATTTGACAACCAGACAACCAGATGCATCCCAAACAGTCTTATGGACAGAATATGTCTGTGAAGGCATTTGACTACCAGACAACCAGATGCATCCCAAACAGTCTTATGGACAGAATATGTCTGTCGGGGCATTTGACAACCAGATGCATCCCAAACAGTCTTATGGACAGAATATGTCTGTGAAGGCATTTGACTACCAGACAACCAGATGCATCCCAAACAGCCTTCCGGACAGAATGTCTGTGAAGGCATTTGATTACCAGACAACCAGATGCATCCCAAACAGTATTATGGACAGAATATGTCTGTCGGGGCATTTGACAACCAGACAACCAGATGCATCCCAAACAGTCTTATGGACAGAATATGTCTGTGAAGGCATTTGATTACCAGACAACCAGATGCATCCCAAACAGTCTTATGGACAGAATATGTCTGTCGGGGCATTTGACTACCAGACAACCAGATGCATCCCAAACAGTCTTATGGACAGAATATGTCTGTCGGGGCATTTGACAATCAGACAACCAGATGCATCCCAAACAGTCTTATGGACAGAATATGTCTGTCGGGGCATTTGACTACCAGACAACCAGATGCATCCCAAACAGTCTTATGGACAGAATATGTCTGTGAAGGTATTTGACTACCAGACAACCAGCGCTCGATTTATCTATTTCATTCATTTTGTTAGCACATTCTATATTAAGTTACGTTAACTTTTGAGATGAATTCACTTGTATTTCAAAGTAATACCGATGTATTGGGATATGTATCGTTTCGCCCCCCATGCAATGTGATGATAATCATCTCTCATGTTGCTCAATATATCGTATCGCTAGAAACTGAAATCGTGAAACATCGCTCTACATCTTTACATGAAGCACGTTATTGAGATTGAGTTGTTTCTATCGTGGTATTTGTTTTGGAAACACAATTCGAGAGCATATTCCCGTTTACAAATATATGCTTAAATACATGATTAAAACACAGTCAAACCCAAAGATATTAATGAAATTAATACTTTGATGACTTTACTTTTCACAACTTGATGAAGACAAGCGCACATTTGTTGAAAAATAAAAACGATGAGAACTGAAGCCATTCATCGGGGCTGGGAGTGGGGGAAAACTTAGCTACGGCCTAACAGCAGCACAGTTTATTGGTTTTATTGTATGTTATGCGTTACTATGGGGATATTCTATCAGTGTATATTTTTTGTTATTTAAAAATTGGGTTAAATATAGCGTATTTTCATTTCACGTAATGTCAAGAAACCAAGATGGCGGATACTGTCGATAGATAGGTGATAGAACTTTCCCTTTAGACACTCAGTCTATTCAATGTGGTTTTCTCTGATGGCTCATTTACAGAACTTGTTCCTACCATACATTATTGATGTGGTTTTGTTCAAATTGCATCCATGGTGTCTTGTGTGTCTGGTTGCCCATGTACTATATAATTCGGTCCAGTAAACCAGTCCCATGAAAAAAATCAAAAAGTGTACATACTTTTTTTAAAAAATCGTGTAAGCCTCCATAAAACAGGTGGAATCCCGCGTTATGTGTGTTACGTTAAGTTTTGTTTAATGTTTATTTGTTTATTTTCCAAATTTCTTGGTTTTTTGCTATCTTACATCAAGTTACACCGAATATTGTCAATATAAATTATTGCTATGAGAGTGATGCGATTGATTCTGATTGCACATTTTTAGTAATAATCTTTATCAAAAGTAACTAGTTACAGTAGTTAATAAAATAGTTGTAAAAATGTCAAATTCATTAAAGCAAGGAGAACAATTCAATTAACAGACTCACATCAAAGGTAAATCGTACGGTAGCTCTTTTTATCAATTATATTGGACAAATGCGGAGACAGCATCAAACTACGTTTTCTGTACGCAACGTGTGTTTGTACAGACACGCTAAAGGCATCATACGCTGATTTTCTAGATAACAACTTCTTTGTTGTGAACGCACACGGCTTTTCAGAGTATATTCTTACTCCTTCAACAGGTGGAATGATGGATTAAGCATATACTCCGAAATGTCGAGCATGTCAACGACCAAATTTGTTATTCAAAAAAAAATTCTTAGAAATACCGGTACCTCTTTTGAACTTTCTGTTATGGACAAACGAAACAAGTGATGAAACAAAATATCTTTATTAAAATTAATTAATATGTTTTAAAACATTCTTCTTGACACTCTGTGTCACGAGTAACTCCGTCCTCTAGTAATATAATATATATTTCTGATATTTGATATCAACATAAAATCCATTTTTATAAATTATTTCAAATATTGCAATGAACATTGGTGCTATTATTACTATGTTATGCGTGTACAATATGGCACTTATAAGCCAAACTGAATGAAAGAACATTTTGTTCTCCATGAAAAAACATGGTCAAAACTACAAGCCATACCGCGAGAAGGGACCTTTAAACAGGCCAAGATTTCACAAAATTGTCGTTGCATGGTTGTCAACTACTTGCCTGTACTTTGAATCCAACGTCATTTGACCATGAAATATCACTTTACATCGTTATATTGGGATCACACTATCCCCAATGGGACACATTCTTCTACTTTTTCGTGACGAGACCCTTGTGGGAATCGAACCAACACTCCCAGAGTCAGTCACCAAACCGCAAGCACTGATTGTACAAACTACTTACCAATTTGGTCACCGCAACTCGACAAAATCGAGGCCCAACGGCATGCAGTTATGTTATCTTTACATTCAGTACATCTCTGGTATTTGTAAAGTTGCACAGCTCTAAAGATTGAATGCATTAGAAATAAATGCAATAAATATTAGCAATAGTACACATCCTTGCGGGATTCCAACCCACACCCCCAGAGTCAGGCACCAAACATTTAGATAGTGAACAAATGTAATATTGTACATTTGGGATCACTATATGCACTGCAACAAATTCTCGTATTATTTTGCGGGATTCGAACCGTCACCCTCAGAGTCAGGTACCAAACCGCCAGCACACTCTATATGGAATCTATTTCCAATGAAATATCACTCATTGCTTCTTATAATCTCTTAATTTGAATAAACGAGACATGCCTCAGCAATCATGTGACTCTGTATACAGGGACGTCGATACAGGTCGAAACAGAGGCGTATGTTCACAGGAAATATCTTTGTATTCCACAACAAGTGGTCCGCTCTTGGAATTGGGGATATCTGAAAAAAGATTTTTAAAATTCTTATCTATTTACATTGACATTGACCCTATAGAGGACCCATTCTTACACATCTTCATCGCCGTAATCGTCTTGCGTGGGCAATAAGGCAGTTAAGGTTAACTCAACGAGAGTGGAAATCCACTGGTTTTAGTGACGAATCTCGATATATACTTAGCAAAATTGAAAACTTGACACAGGTAAATTAATGAAATCGTTTCTGTCTTATCATTGAAATATTTTAAACGCTATTTGTAGTGAAAGTAATGGTTTTGACTCCTTTAATGTGAGGAATTTGTGAAGTCACGTGCAATCATTGACTTTGTAGCCACAAAACAAAACTGTGAATGCACGTGGAAACACAGTAGGGAGATGTTTGGTGAAAGTATATCACCACAAACGGTCAGAAATCGCTTGCGTACCGCTGGACTTGGCGCATGGAGACCCTATAGAGGACCTATACGGCGATGAAGAGGTGTAAGCGTGGAAAACGGGTATCTTTTTTTTTAAATCTCAGGGTGACAAGGAAAGTATCTACGGTATATGTAACATGAACCTACTTTTTCATAATTACATATTTATAGCTTTAATTAAATCCAATATCATATATATCCAAATAAGGACAAGAGTCATCAGAAGATGACATATCCCACCGGTTCCACAAAATTAGTAAAACACATCTTTTACAGATACTTGTGTATCTACTACCGTACTTCAGTTAGTGGGTATTACAGAGTTTCAGGAATGTTAAGGGTTTTAGACTTCTGCTCCAGAAGCAGTCAAAATCAACAACAACCAATATCCCTCTCATGTTTCTATGGAAACAGAACAAAATTAATTTTTCAGAAAAAATCTGATAATATCAAAAGGCACCACTTCAGTCAATGGGTAATACACATGCAAAGTTTCAGGAAGAAATGATGAACGGTTTTGGAGCTGTGCTCCGGAAACGAACCTGTCTCTGAACAAAGTCCAACTTCAAAATGTTTCTATGGAAACGAATTTTTTTTTTAAAAATTCAGAAATCTGAAAATATCAAAAGGCACCACTTCAGTTAGTGGGTATTGCACATGCAAAGTTTCAGGAAGATATGATGAACGGTTTTGGAGCTGTGCTCCGGAAACGAACCTGTCTCTGAACAAAGTCCAACTTCAACATGTTTCTATGGAAACGACCAAAAATAAAAAAAATTCGAAATGATTACGGACGGACGGACGGACGGACAGACGGACGGGGCGATGACTATATCCCACGGTATTACATACCGGTGGGATAAAAAGGCGAGAAAAACATTCAATCTGTAACGAAATAATGTAACATTAGACAAATCCGTTTCAAATCTTTCTGTACCCTTGCTTGCGAATTTCCATATGGTGAGTTTCTTATCTCTTCGCGTTTATCTCAGACCCATTCACACAGCACGATGTGTAGTTGCGATGTTCAATAAACAACGTCAGAGTCAGTGTTAGAATATCGTATCGACTTGCCAAGGTAGATACAAATCTTGTAAATACGACAGGTTGACACCTAAAGTTGTAATTACAAATCGCATTGTGTGAACGAGTTGTAATGGTGATTTTATATACTGGAAAAAATTAATAAGGAATATTTGTAATTTGTAATATTTGTATGATACATATGATACATGTATATTTATTAACCGACTCATTAATGAAATATAAATCATAAAAATTACAATATACCTAACTTATTTTGTCCAGGATATTTCCTTATCTTACCTTACCTTATTCTATATTATATTTCCTCCTTCACATTACCTAACATCTATCTTGTCGTAAATAATAGAAACGCAACCCCCAAAAAGCATGATATTTTAATGTAGGGTGATATAAACGGCTGAAACAAGACCACATCATTGTTCAAGAAGTTAAGTGATTTAAATTAAATATTTTGGAACATTATCTGTTCATGTTTCAAAAAAAAATTTTTTTCAATAAATCGTCGATTTGGAATCTCCTTAACCAGGAAAGATCGGAGAGAAATTGGGCTTTTTTCGCTTGTTTTATGGCACCGATGCGTCACCGTATTAAAGTCCAAGAAGGTACATTACATCGATAATATATTTTATTAGCATAATTTCCATAGTTCATAAACAGTTTCAACTACCCATGTGTGTTTGAACAGCCATACCAATATAAAATTTAAGTATCATACCCTGACGATAAAAAAAGAATTACAAGTACTTCCTTTACAAAACATATGCTTATCAAAGGCATTAAAATTCAACTTTCTCCGGCAGCAGTATTTAGGATTGTATTCTCTGGTATAGGTAGCGTTTCTTTTGCCGCTTAGTTTAGCTTACTTGTCGTCTTCCGCCTCTGAAGGACGAGCAGAAATATGGCTATAACGCTGCCGAGTAGAGCACAGGAGCCTGGAACGACTGACTGGATTACCCGGTAGTAGTCATGACACCGTGTTCTGGACATACTGAAGTTGAGACAAGTATTAATCATTCATGAGACATCAAGTATGATCGTTGCCGTTATCCTCAATGTCATCGTCGCCTTCGTTGCCATAGTCGTCAATGTCATCATCGTCGTCGTTGTCATCAATGTAGTTATCTTAATTGTCGTTGTCATCATCACTACGTCGTTGCCATAGTCGTCAATGTCATCATCATTGTCATCATCATCATCGTTGCCATAGTCGTTAGTGTCATCGCTGTCGTTGTCATCAATATGGTCAATTTCAGTGTCATTGCCATCATCATCGTTGTCATAGTCGTCAATGTCATCGTTGTCATCATTGTCGATGTTGTCATCGTCGTTGCTGTCATTATTTTCGATGTCATTATCGTCATTCTTGTCATCATCATCGTTATTATTGTCATCGTCGACGTCATCATCTTCACTGTCGTCATAATAACTTCATCGTTGTCGTTGTCCGCAGTGTTGTCATCGGAATTGTTATCGTCGTCACATAGCTAATTGCTTTGCTTTGCTCACTCACAAGCTAAAGGATATAGATATGAGATAAGTATTAATTCTTATATGATATAAACTAATTGCTCTTCTTTGAGGATTCAAAGTACATTCAATGATTTCATTTTGTCTGAAAAAATAAATCATACTCACTCACACGGATCTAAAGATTGTATTATTACCACTCCAATCCCATTTGATAGTTTATCTGTGAAACTCATGGATCCGAAAACGAACGCACCGCTGTCCTGGAAACACAGAGGTCGTGTCAGTGACGTCACAGTGACCTCATACATAAATACTACACATTGTTACAAAAGAATATAGCACCATTGTCCAACAAACCAGTCTCATTAAAATCAGACCGTAATTAGTTGCACTACGTTACACAATTACTATCTGATTTTAATGAGAGTGCCAACAAACAGTTCAGTGTCTTATACACATCAACAGAAAATACTGGATTAAACTATCTTGCATTTTCGTTGGTAGCGTTTCTTCTGAACGCTGAATACTTAAATCATATGGAAATGTAATAGTGTAATATATTTTTTATTATTTATTGTTATTTATTACTACCTTTTCTTTACATTTAGAAAGACGAGATTTTAGTAAAATTTACACATTTTGTTGGTTATGATGTTATTTTAGCTCGACATCATATCCAAGGAATTGTCATCGCACAAAATACAAGAATCCTGAAAAAATGTTTGGTCTTTGTTGGCATTGATACCAAATTTCCACAGGCGCAAGACCCTTGATGTACACTTACGTATACATATCTACCTACCTAACAAAAATAAGAAGGTATGACATTGTCCGCCATCTTGAATCGTGCCAAAGGACCGGAAACTAGTTTAACCATTTCCGGTCCTATGGCAAGATCCAAGAGGGCGGACAGAATCATACCTTCTTTATATGTTATATAGGTAGGTGGGTATACGTATAATAATATTTAGGGTCTGGCGTCTATGCAAATTTCGAAAGGTGAGCTGTGAAAGACGCTTAATGCCACTTCCCTGGATGCTATCTCGACCGTAGAGAGATACAATTTAATTGAACTGTGTAGATGATTTAATAGTTGGTTACATAATTGAGAAGCGCCATGAATAGTCATTAAATATGATTGACTTCAAAGTTCATAAAATATAACATAGAATTACCGCATTTTCCCCAATTAGGTCGGAGGTCATAGCAAGAGAGGTAACCAGCATGGTGGCGCCACCTATACCACTCAGCACATTAGCACCGAATACCAAGGAAGAGTTATCCCTCTTTATAAGATATAACCACACACACGAACCCACAGCAAATGCCCCTCCAAGAATATATGAAGCCTGGAATGTAAAAATGAGTTAAAACTTCGTCGGTGAAAAAAATTCGGTTAAAATTATTTAACACATCTCTTCATGAAAATGTCAATATACTTTAAAGATAAAAAAAACATACAATGGGTCCTTAAACATTTGGTAAATATTTACTATCTAATAATCAGTATTATAGTTTCATGCAAACCGATAGGATATCAAGAAATAAGGTGCAAATCGGCCTAATTGTGGAACAGGGTTTTAATTTTTAAAACAATGATCTCAAGTTGTTGTTGTTTTCTTTTCTATTTTTAAAACCCGTTCATAAAGTTAGTTTTCTGAAAATGTCCACTGCGGCAAGGTCAAGGTCACAAGGTCAAATATGATGACATCATCTGAAAAAAGGTATCCACATGCCAAGTATGAAAGCCCTAGCTCTGAGCAATCCAAAGTTATGGCCAAGGTTAAAGTTTTCTGAAAATGTCCACTGCGGCAAGGTCAATGTCACAAGGTCAAATATGATGACCTCATCTGAAAGGTCTCATCACAAGGTATGCACATGCCAAGTAATGTGAAAGCCCTAGCTCTGAGCAATCCAAAGTTATGGCCAAGGTTAAAGTTTTTGTGGACAAACACACAGACGGACGGAAGGACGGACGGACAGACAGACGGACAGGTGAAAAACAATATACCCCCGGAATCTCCGATTCGGGGGCATAAAAATAATAATGATAAAAATTGGCAAAAACGTGCTACAGCCCCTTTAATGTCACTTTACATCAAGTACACCCGTTCGTAAGAAGAAAAAAAAACTCACCTTCCTCCCAATATATTTATTTAAAGGTTGCATTGCGAAAGAGGTGACGAAGCCGCTTATATACGATATGAGGGGAACGATCGCAATACTCGTCTGAAATAAACCAGGATTTATAGTTTTTACTGGCGTTAAATACTTTAAAAAGGAATTTCTTGCAATAGAGAGAATGGTTTGTAGGTCTACGAAATTCAATGTTACGATAATAGATGAATATTGTACAAGATGAAGAAAATTTATACTATATGCATATTTACCTACTTAGGACAGATTGTACTAGATGTAGATAAATCATACGATATGTATACATACTTAAGACACTTAATAAATAAATAAATTGAAATAACAATATACATATTTGACCTACTTCAGATAACACTAAACCATAGTTAAGATAACTAATGGTTACAGTTCACAACAAAATTATCATTTTACCTGTCAACTATTTCCATGAAATATTCATAGTGTATTTTTATTTGCCTCGGAGTAAGATTAATATTTAATTCTACCAACTAAGAAACTTCATGTTTGAAATATTGAATGAATATGCAAATACCATACATAAATCTCTCAAATCATGTTGTTTTTTTTTTGTTTTTTTTTTTGTTTTTTTTTTTGTTTTTTTTTTTGGGGGGGGGGGGGGGGGGGGGGTTCTTTTAAACACTTACCTCTTGTAGTGTGAGTGTTTTGGTGAGATATAAAGGTAAATACACCTGGGTCAGGTTTACAAACAGTCGGGTGGACATGTATAAAACACCTGTCTGAAACAGAGATATTGAAACATTGTGTGTATATAAACTGACGTGCAAAAGAAAGTATAACACTCAGTTGTATTTATCATAATATGTATAATTTTCAACTTCAATTTTTTTTTACGTTGTATTCAAAAATTTAATAGTGTTGGAAATTAAATAAGTCAAAGAATACTTATACGTGTTGTTTTTTTTAAATAATAATTTTTTAATTTTAATTAAAAAAATTCCTAAAGTTAATTTTGATAAAACACAACTGTTCATCGACATATACCACATACTGTGTGTGAAAACCAATAAATGTGCCTCGTTCTGCACACACTTACAACATTTTAAACATCGTATGGGTCATGTTGATGTAAATTTCATTTCTTACCGCGGTCTACTTTAAAAATTATATTTTAATTTAAAAATTAAGCAGTCACCAATTAAGTCATTCTAACTAGCGCCGGAAGTTGTTATTGTATCGATCCATAATCAAATCCATCTCATTTCTTTAAAATATTGAATTAATCGAAAACAAGTATGGGTTATACTTTCTTTTGCTCGTTAGTTTTTGTGAGCATTTAGAAGTAGAATACACACGAAAACAAGATTTCTGGACAACAACTTATTCATTGGGAATATACATGTTATGCCCCAATTTCATTACGACATGAATTTCCGAAGCATCACGAAAGAGAAATATTGCTCATTTGGGGCATTCGTGGACAAGTAGTAATCGATTCTTGAAGTCCGTAAATGATTCCTAGATGATTTGGCAACAGTCCTCAAATCCGGGCATTTGTGAAAATATTGTCACGAACCATCTACGAATTGCATTACGTAGTTGCTTCGTAAACTATTCTTATTTAAATTGTGTAGTCCGTAGAAACTCCGTAAACAGTTCTTGGAAATTCGTGGTTGATACGTTTGGTGTTTTTATCCCAAATTACTCACCCAATCATCTACGAATGTCGTGAACTAATGGCAAAGCACCAAAGTGTCACGAACTATCGTCAGCTTCTCGTACATAAATCGTCATATCGTATTTTCTTCGTGGAATTCCGTAGTATATTCGTAACTGTGTCTTATTCATTTCTTATATTTCGTAGCTGATTCGATTAATCTTTTAGTATGAAAAGCAACGAATTTCGTAAACCTTTCGTAGAAATGTAATTGCTTTTACTTAAATTATCCGTCCTTGGTCGGCGTGACGAAGTCAGTAACCAATGAAAATGCTCGATAGGATAAGACGGAAATGGTCAAGGGGGATAACCGGTGACGGATGACTTACAAAATGACCTCGCGTGCTTTGCAACGAAGTGATATGAATTGTAATTGGCTGGCGGGTCCAAGCTGCGTAGCAGTTTGATTGGCTCACGCCGTCCAGGGGCGGGTAATTTGAGTACAGATTTCCCTGACGGAGTGTCCCTGGGGTGATATAGTCGAGAGTAACGGAGCATATATAAAACCCTGGGTAACCGAGGATGGAGTGACTCAGTCACACGTAGGATATGCTCACTCTTACAGAGGAGTGACTAAGTCACACGCATGAGATGCTTATCCTTACGTAGGGGGACTTTAAGACAGACGTAGGATATAATGTAACTCCTACGTAACCTATAGTCACACGTAGTCACGATATACTAAGTCCTTCGAAGGAGTGACTTAATCACACGTAGGATCGATATACTAAGTCCTTCGTAGGATCGAGTGACTTAATCACACGTAGGATCGATATACTAACTCATGCGTAGGATCGAGTGACTTAATCACACGTAGGATCGATATACTAACTCATGCGTAGGATCGAGTGACTTAATCACACGTAGGATCGATATACTAACTCAAGCGTAGGAGTGACTTAATCATACGTAGGATCGATATACTAAGTCCTACGTAGAAGTGACTAAGACTGACCTTAAAATAGACTTCAATTAGGGTATCCTTTTATATAAGTTTTAATATACCTACGTTTGAGTGACTAAATGAGATATAAGTAGGTGTTTATTAAAGCTTACGAATGTTTTATTTTGAGGGGTTTCTGAAATTAACCCGCTTCCATAAAATTAGGTGAAAGAAAGATAAGTAAAATATACCAAATAAAACAATGGTTCGCGAAGCCACTCGTTTACTCTCTTCTTCTTCCGCCGGATGTGACTCCTGATTCTGCGCGTGCTGTCAATGTACACCGATTGGTGGAAGTCTGTGTCGAAGGGGCAGGGGTTCTCTCTCGTGCCCACGTGGAAGATGAAACTGAACACGATCCCTATACCCACGACTATGAACACCAGATCCTGAAATATGATAATTAATAATTTAAAAAAGGATAGCATCAAGCCATTTAATCATGATATGAAAAATTCGTTGTTAAAAACGTTTTTAAAGGAGCTGTAGGACGTTTTGTAATGGAAATAAAGAGATCTCTCAAAATGGAAAAGAAACGTAAAATTGCAAAACAATCCTCTTCGTCAATAAATGGAGTTCTAAAACGAATGGTTATGGTTCGGTTAAGCAACGCGGATCCATTTTCCATTGAAGTATTAAAAGGTGTTCACATTAAAATGGTTACTCAGTTTTCGTTTTAAAGGTGCATCCATTGTGTTTCATAAAACAATTATTTGGCTTTAATACGCTCCAACTCACCATATGTGCTGTTTACAATACAAACAAATTCACTCAACTTGCATATTCTTCCCCAATCGCCTAATATAACATAATTACTAGTTTCCAATTAAAATCGAGTAACATCATTTTGCATGTGCAGAATCCGAAACTACACGTTTCATTTACATGCACAGTATGCCCAAATTTGTTATTTTGACTGTTTTAAATAAGATTCCCAAATTACGTTTGACTCATTGGCGCGCGCCACACGCGGTGCATTGTCCGGTTTTCGATCATAATTCACTACTTTACCTTCATATCGTCAATATACTGAGTCGACTATCATCAAAATGGTAGTTTTCGGTAACAGTCGGTACTTCTCGATAAAGTAACACCATTTATAACGTTTGGAATATGTGACCCCCAACAACACAATGGATGTACCTTTAAGTGAATATATACTGTATAAACTTTTATTACGGTATACACGGTAACTATGTAGTATACAATTGCCAAATGTGTTTCAGTTCATTTAAAGGCGCTTTAGCACGCTATTCTTACTGAAATAAAGTGATCTCACGAAAGGGTAAATACGTATTACCAATGACTAAACAATTCTCCCGAATCAATAAGACAAATGCTCCAAAACGGATGTACATTGTTCGGTTAAGCCATGCGAGTCCATTTGCTTATAGAAGCAAGATGGAATGGTCAACCATCTAGCTGTCTAAATTCTCAAAATCTCATGAGACCTTCAAATCTACCTCTCACACTGAAGAGTTACTCACAACTGTCGCTTTATACGTTGCACCATTTTCTTCCAATACAGATAACCGTTTTCTATGGATACAGCTCTATCGTAACAATACATTGTATAAACTTTAATAATAAATGGAAAATTTGAGAAAACATAATTTGCAAAAAAACCGTCCTACAGCGCTTTTAAAGGGGCAGTAGCCGTTTTTTTTGCTCAAATAAGTCGATTAAATGTATTTGAAAAATCATTTAACCAATAGTGAAAGACCCTTCTCTCTTCGGAAAATCAAGTTAAAGATAAGTCTACATGACTCAGTAAAGCCATTGGGATCGTTCTTGTCAATCGAAATAATAAAATGTGTTTTTGCTTTATACGCAACACCGTTATTACTACTCGGATAATTGGTTTGTGTAATAAGATATTTTACCCTCTTAAGTAAATTTAAATGACACAAACTATCATTATAAATAGGAAATTTGAAAAAGTAAATTTGGCAAAAAACGTGCTTCAGCCCCTTTAAGGTGAGCACTAATTAGTTTCAAAGCTACATTTTAACTTCTTAGAGCTAAAAAGAAAACGGTTTATGCTAAGCAATACTTGCGCATAGCATGACAGCAACTTATAAGGTACAATTGTACACCCTTTCAATTAAACAATTCAAACTTCAATTATTTTAATTGAAAGGAATAACCGTAAATAAAGTCCTCATATCAGTCCGTCATCAGATGTTGTTAACTTGATGGGCAAAACTTTAATTTTTGCAAACAATCTAGAGACCAAAACGACAGCTCCTATACTCAAGAAATTTATCATAATATATCATAAACGCATTTATATTTTCCATAAATTCACACCTATACGTGTATATTATATTAAAAATTGAATGCCAAACTTTAAAAAAAGGGACGAGACGGTTATGCACGAAATGTCGAGCCAAATTGTCAGAGTAACATGTGCAGAACTTTCATCTACCAAGGTATGTTACTTCGAAGTTCTCAGTTATGATGTGATATGTATAATATGTATATATCAGAAGTGAAATGTTAATGTTTAGTATTTTTAAATGCCAACTGATGATGATGTGATCTCTGTTAAGACGTTTTTATGTTTGTTTACATGTGAATCTTTTGAAAAAAAGTGTACTATAGGACTGTGGCCTCTAAGTATTGAAAATAAAGGTTATTATTATAGGGCCCGCGAATACGCGGGGACAACTTCCCGCGCAAGTCATAACTCACGTCAATTTCCATCACTGGCTAATCTAAGTATGTCATGGAGATTGGCGCGATTTATGACTTGAGGGAGACGTTGACGAAGGGACGTTGTTCTTATTTTACAGCATTTCCTCATGGGAAGACCAGCTTTATAGTTTATACCAACCATAAATACACATGGCTTAATAGCAAGTTGTATTTGTTCTCAAATTTGCCATATATTACTAAAGTTTATACTATATATGGTTACGTTAGGGGGTAAAACATCTCGTTACACGACCCGATAAGCCGTACCGATAAGAAACGGTTCTCGATGCGCATTGGAAGAAAATGGAGCGACGTATCAAGTGACGCTTTTGTGGAACTCCCAGTTTTGAGAGGTAGATTTGTAGGACTCATGTGACTCTTGAGAGTTCCGACAGCAAGATGGTTGACCATTCCATCATGATGCCATATTCAAAAATGTACTGTGAGTGTTTCTAAGTCTGATCACTTGAACTACCCTCGAGCGGCCAGTTTAATGTACTTTTCAATGTACATGTACATTCGTTTAACGATTCTTTTCTGCCGCACAAAAAAGAGAAATTTGTAGAGTTAAGCAGGAAAATGTAAAGGCCAGTTTTGATATCATTAGCAAACATTTTGGACAGGAATTTGGACATTCTATCGGCAAAAGCACAATTTCGGACATTTGGCGTAGTAAAGATAAATCTGTAATCGGCAAATTCTTCAAACCTGAGTGAGTTAGTTCAATGTTTGTAACATGTACGTCTAGAATTGTGTGCAATGATTGTTTTATTAATATATGTATCCCAGTTGTTGTGTGTATGAAATAAAACTCATTTTATATTCTAAATACGTTGTCTTCTGTATGTAGATTCAAAGGGGAGTAACTCCATATTGTTTGGTTCATTTCAGCAGTCCGAACGTTTCACTATCCGAACGTTTTTGATAAAAAACGGAAGTGTTCGGATTATCGAGGTCTGACTGTACATTCGTTTAACGATTCTTTTTATTGGTTTAGGAGTATTATTTAGGCATTGGCAACATTTATTTACCGTTTATGAGAACACTTTAGTTCAGTTAGAATGGTGTGTTACAGCACTGGCGTGATACAGTTACTTTAATCTCCAAGTTTGAGAAGAGGGGTGCTGTTTAAACTAATAACAGGATGGGTGCCCTTAATCGATTGATAACGATAAAAAAAATAGAGCCATGTAGCTCATCAGGATTGCATGTAATTACTATCTAAGGTTAAATAGTTAAGTTATCTCAAGTAATACATTGTTTACAAGCAAAAGATTGGGTCACAGAGTCACCAAATCTACAATTTAGAATCCCCATTGGCCAAGGAGTCTGCGCACAACCTTTCAGCTCTCTAGAAATTTTGGAACTGGAGAAGAAGATGAAAATAGGTTTTTAAGGTTGTGACCACTGTGACCCCATTTGGGGTCAAGGGGTCAATAAATGTACAATTAAGAATCCCCATTAGCCAAGGAGTCTTCACACAACTGTTCAGCTCTTTAGACCTATTGGAACTGGAGAAGAAGATGAAAATAGGTTTATAAGGTTGTGACCCCTGTGACCCCAATCGGGGTCATGGGGTCACGAAATCTACAATTTAGAATCCCCATTGGCCAGGGAGTCTGTACATACAATTTCAGCTCTCTAGAGTCATTGGTTCTAGAGAAGAAGTCGAAAAAGGGAAATGTTTACAGACGGATGGACGGATGGACGGACGCCATGCCATGCCATAAGCTCATCGGGCCTTTCAGGCCTGATGAGCTAAAAATAGGCTCGTCATTGCATGTGAGCGTGATCTGCCTTGCCCTGAATTTTGGCATATCCTCGGGTCCGAGAGACGCCGTGGCGACCCCACCAGAATCCATGGCTAGAAGAAACCAGGCCACAGCGTACACCGTCAGGTTGGAGAGGACGGTGAAGGCGTACCTGAGGGAGAGAGGGGACAAACGAATTATTGATGGCAAGAAACACCCTGTAAGCAAACGACCAAGTAACAATAAAACGGTGTTCATTCATTTAGAACCATAATAAATGTATCAGGGGGTAACATTTTGTTTTCTTGTCAAGTTTCTTTAAACGCCGCTTTCAAGAGTATTCCACTTATATCACGGCTGCTAGTATTATTGCAGGGAGAAAGCCCGCTCACCATGTAGCTATGTATTGCAATGAAACCTGCAAGCAATCAGCTGGAACTAGCGAACCATGGGTGGTACTGCACTGAATGAAATTCTGCGTGGCATTGCACCCAAACCTTACTGCGTGTAGAACAGTTCTCTACAGCAGACAAAACTGCCGTGCCCCTGTCGGGATTCGAACCACAGCAACATTTTGAATTATTGCACAGAGTAAAACTGGTGACAAAGGTAACAATAAAACCTGTGCTGATGACAGAGGGAACTATAAAAACCCTGTGCTGGTGACAGAGGGAACTATAAAACCCAGTGTTGATGGTAGAGAGAACTGTAAAACCCCAGTGATGATAACAGAGGGAACTCCAGACTAGATGAGATCCCAGGTTCTGATTTCTGCGATGATGATGATGATGATGATGATGATGATGATGATGATGATGATGATGATGATGATGATGATGATGATGATGATGATGATGATGATGATGATGATGATGATGATGATGATGATGAAACATTTAATGAAACATATGATGAAACATATGATGAAACAAATGATGAACATAACTTACCGAAGACCATTAAGCCCAACCCTCTCACTCTCGCAGGGTGTAAGGTCGGGTATGAGGGAGAGGTGAGAGATCTGGGTGGCTGCCCACCCGAACTGGAAGATGACCACGAAGGGAACGAGATAGATGAACTGGGCGTAGTCAGGGGCGTGGTCACACGTGATACACCCGTTGAACAGGAACGCGAAACTGAACACGACGCACAGGGTTCCTGTAGAATATAAAGGGTGTGTAACAAACAGTGAATGACATGTACCGGGCAAAAGGAAGTACTCATCTCAGTTGGTTTCGATTATTTCAATATTTAAAAGAAATCATACGTATTTGACTATGGCACGTTACAAAAACAGTAGTTTGAATGAATTACTTGGTGACTGTGGTTACATTTTAGTTTAATATCTTTGTTTAATGAAGACAGGGGTGAGAAATGAAATGTACACCAACATGACCCCTACCATGTTTAAAATATTGTAAATGTGTGCAGAATCGGGCACATTTATTAATTTTCACATAGAATATGTCTTATATGTCGATAAACAGTTATGTACATCATGTACATGTATTTTCAAAGAAAATATTTTGAAGAAATTTAAAAAAAAATTTTTTTAAATCAAACAAACATGTAGAAGTATTCTTTGACTGCTGACTAAACACCTGTACTTTTCAGTTTTAGATTATAACATCGAAAACTTGACATATTTGCAATTGAAAATCAAACACATGATTAAATCAGAAGTGAGTTAAAAAAAATTCAAATTTTCCATTTATAATGATAGTTTATGTCATTTACATTTACTTTGGAGGGTAAAACATCTTATTACTACAAACCAATTATCCGTCGTGGTAATAACGGTGCTGCGTATAAAGCAAAAATTGCATGGCGGCCATTTTATTGTGAACACATTTTATTATTTCGAAATACAAAAACGGTTCCCATGGCTTTACCGAACCATGTACACTCATTCTTTAACTTCTTTTTTTATTTCTTTTTGTGGTACATGTACATGCACATTACAAATTTAAAGTTACGGGTATAATAATTTGTTATAGATGGATTATAGATGAGATTTATGGCGGTTGAACTAACTAGCTTATACTGATTCTTATATATTTATCAACACCTTGAGTGATACATTAATTCAGTACTGGCTAAGATAATCTTGGATTTCAACATGCTGGCGTCTCCATGCAGTGTTAGGTTCACTTGGCTTGTAAACCTCTACAACGAAAAGCATACACACACTTTGGCAGAAGCTGGTAACATAGATGAGTATAACAATTTCATCGATTTATTTAAGGGAAAAACGTGCTACTGCCCCTTTAATGCTAGTCGGCATGTCCTGTATCTAACTACACAATGACATATTATATATGGAATTAAAATACGGCGTGATAAAGCTGTACAAACATTTTACATGAAAGAATAATACATATGATGAGAGTCGCGTGAAAGGGCTGACATAAAACTCAGGACAAGAGTAAACGGACGTTTAAGAGCACGTCGAATCTATTGTGTGTCTTAGATATAAAACACCTTTTATAGGCATATATATTAAACTTTTAAAATATACACTGTCATTTCCAAATTTTAAAAAATACTTTTTAAAGGGGCAGTAGCACGTTTTTTGCCAAAATTATTTTTTAAAATTTCCCAGTTTATGTCATTTAAATTAATTTTAGAGGGTAAAACATCTTATTACACAAACCAATTATCTGTAGTGGTAAAAACTATGTTGCGTATAAAGCAAAAATTGCATGGCGGCCATTTTATTGTGAACACAATTTATTATTTTGTATTACAACAACAATTCCCATAGCGTTACCGAAACATGTACACTCATTTTGAACTTTATTTTCCGAAGAGAGAAGGATGTTTTACTATTGGTGAAATTATTTTTCAAAAACGAAAAAACGTGCTACTGCCCCTTTAAGATTGCTGCAACGACATGCATGCATGTATGCAAAAGATTTGGATAACGGCGGTCTCCTTTTTCTTTTAGAACATTTAGCTATATAGATGCGCAAATACATAATACCAGGCTATTACCAGCAAGACTTACTGGATAATAACTTCTTTACTGGCGTTTCAGAGTATATGGTTAGCCTACTCCTTGATCAGGTGGAAAGCCGGATGCGGGGTATAAGAATGCATAACGAACAAGAGAATTAGTGAGCACAGCTCACTCATGATACCCCCTCTTTTAACATTGGTCAAAGAGAAATGTTTGAAAATAGCAAAAGGGCATCAATGTTTAAACTTTTGTATGAACAGACCATTATATATAAGTATTATTAAAGCAGAGTAAATATTACACTTGTAAGCATGTTTTAGAAGTAAAAGTCGAAAATTTTGAAAAATGGCATTAAATATGCAAATGAGGGTATGAAATATACAAATGACAGATGTACACATCAGTGGTTACGTAACATTTGAACTATTAGTGTCTGGGTTATGAGTGGAACAAAAAGTGTGAATGACGAAGATGAACAAAGAAAATTTGCATAAATTATGCAAATGAGGGTATGAAACATACAAAAGGCAGATGTACATATCATGGTGATTGTACATATCAAGTTTCGTAACATTTGAACAACTGGTTTCAGAGTTATGAGCGGAACAAAAACTGTGAATGACAAAGTCGAAAACGGAGAAAATTTGCATAAATTATGCAAATGAGAGTATGAACCATACAAAAGGCAGATGTACACATCATGGTGATTGTAAATATCAAGTTTCGTAACATTTGAACAACTGGTTTCAGAGTTATGAGTGGAATAAAAAGTGTGAATGATTAAGTCGAAAATGGAGAAAATTTGCATTAATTATGCAAATGAGGGTATGAAACATACAAAAGGCAGATTTACACATCGTGATGATTATATGTATCAAGTTACAAGACATTTGAACAATTAATATTTGAGTTATGAGTGGAACAAAAAGTGTGAAAGGTTAAGTCAAAAACGGAGAATATTTGCATAAATTATGCAAATGAGGATATGAAACATACAAAAGGCAGATGTACACATCATGATGATTATATGTATCAAGTTACAAGACATTTGAACAATTAGTATTTGAGTTATGAGTGGAACAAAAACTGTGAATGACAAAGAAAAAAAACGGAGAAAATTTGCATAAATTATGCAAATGAGGGTATGAAACATACAAAAGGCAGATGTACCGTACATCATGGTGATTGTACATATCAAGTTTCGTAAAATTTGAGCAACTGGTTTAAGAATTATGAGCGGAACAAAAACCGGACGGACGCACGGACGGACGGACGCACGGACTGACGGACGTGCTGACCGCTATATACCCCCGACTACTTCGTAGCGGGGGTATAATAATGAATAACGGAGACTCGTTCAGAACCGGGAGTATTCGCGAGTACCCGCTTCTGAACGAAAACGAGTTCGCGCGTACTCGCGAATACACGCGTGAACACTTTGGAGCAGTCTCGCCAAGCGAGTGTTTACGATCCAAGATGGAGTCGCGTAGGTGTCACAAAGTTTGATTACCTCGTTTTTCTTTCTTTTATTATACCCATAATTGAAATTTGGTCGGTTGCTATGTGCAAAGCACCTATTTTTCCTAAATGGTGATGATATTCTGAAAAGTCTTGGGAAATACTCACGACCCCAGTTTCCCTTCAGCAGTCTTTCGCGCCAAGTGTGTACTCGCGGTTCTGAATACGCCCCTGGTTAACGAGTGTGGTTGAACTCGATCAAGGGGATTAAAACACATGAATATTATAATAGTGTGTATGTATAAAGCGCTCGAATCTACACGTACGGGATCTTACGGCTCTTCAAATCGTCCACCCTGGTCGACACAGAACTGCCGAAGCGTTGAAAGGTTACCCTATCACACTTTACACCAGGTACCCACTTATTATTGCTTGGTGAATGGTATGTTACGAATGGTTCTCAATTCTTGTTCTGTAAAGGTGCATGCGAGATTGTTCCCCCATTTTCGAATGTGGTTGGTGGTCGTTATTTGAAGGGGTTGTATTCAATGTAACATTAACTATTCTGCCTGTACTCGTCTCGTTTCACCACCCCCACCATTTCACAATCCTTACCGACAAAATACCATGACTTCCGCTTCCCCATCTTGCAAAAGCCTCTCGTCCTATCTGATTCATATCCAATGAAAGGCGTTGCTAAAGCGTCCACAACTTGACCAATCAATATGAGGTCCCCGGCCAGGCTGTCGTTGAATGATTTCACCTGGGTTAAGTACACGAGAAAGTAACTAAACCACATGGAAGCTGTAAGGTCATTGAGTACATGTCCGACCCCGTACGACAGCCTCGCGGACAGAGACAGTTTCCTCTCCCGTTCCTCCTTTCGCGCCATCTTTGTCACTGGAGTCCAGCCTCACCATATGACCTCATAGCTATTGCGGGGTGCCACATCATCGCCGTGCCGTATGGAACGATGGCTTTCCCTTTCAACGATTAAACCAATCGAAGACTCTTGAATCTGAAAACGTACACGAAGGAACATATAATGAAGATACATGTCCATGATAAATACTATAGCTGAAATGAGAAAAAAATACCCACCGCACACGTCTAAAAACGTGTGAAGCAAAACACGATTAATGTATGATAAGAATATGCCAACAGAGAACACTGACCTACAGCGGTGACCTAACTGTGTAGGGCTATAGAATTGAACACGCAAGCGTTCCATGATTCAGCCGATCTATTAAAAGATAAGTAAGCAAGTCTGTCAGACTGGTGAATTTGTTGTCAGTGTAAGGTAGCGGTTGTGTCAGTATAAGGTAGCGGGTGTGTCAGTGTGGGGAGATAGCGTGTCAGTGTGTTGTAGAGGGTGTGTCAATGTGAGGTAGAGGGTGTGACAGTGTGGGGTAGAGGGTGTGTCAGTGTAAGGTAGGGGTTGTGTCAGTGTAAGGTAGCGGGTGTGTCTGTGTTGGTTAATGTGTCAGTGTAAGGTAGTGGGTGTGTCAGTTTGGATTAGACTGTGTCAGTGTAAGGTAGTGGATGTGTCAGTGTGTGGTAGGGGGTGTGTCAGTGTAAGTAGCGGGTGTGTCTGTGTGGGGTAGATAGTGTGTCAGTGTGGGGTAGAGGGTGTGTCAGTGTTGGTTAATGTGTCAGTGTAAGGTAGGGTGTATGTTTGTGTGGGGTAAAGTGTCAGTGTAAGGTAGCGGGTGTGTTAGTTTGGAGTAGACTGTGTGTCAGTGTAAGGTAGTGGGTGTGTGAGTGTGTGGTAGGGGTGGTCATGGTGAGCAGCGGTTGTGGAAGGGTGAATAGTGAGAGTCAGGGTTAAGGTAGTCAGTGTGTCAGTTTGAGGTAGTGATTATGTGAATTCGAATAAGCTCGTGTAGCAATCGGAATGGGTCAGTGTGTCAGTCTATGAAGAATGTGACTTGAAATAGTGGTGTAATACATACACTGTTTGTGTTATGATTTTAAAATAAGTATTGTCGGCCAAATGAGGCCTGGTTGTTTTATGTGAAATTTACCTCTGTGTAAATATTGTAATTTAACATGACAATGTAATAAACTATTCTATTATTTATTCTAACTTTTTTTTGAAACTTTTGAAACTGTTTTTATTCACTGAAGGCTACAAAGTAGCATAATGAGGTTTACAAGAGTTGATATAATATGAACAACGCATTATCTAAATTTACTTAGAGTATGGACATTTTTGGTTTGAAATAAAGCACTTATTTTTAATCATCTAAAAAATCTGCCATTTGAGGACATTTCAATATCTGAATGCCATTTTTGTATAAAGAGGTCTGAAAGACTTTTCTTGACCGTATATGTTATCCAATCAGTATTCACCAGTGATCCATAAGTCATTATTTCCCGTCTTTATCAATATGTTTTTGATACATGCTTGCCATTTGTTATCTAAAATATTATTTGATAAAATGTGAACTTTCAAGTAATAAGTCTGATAGCTTTGAATGTTTTCCTGTGATCAATCTTGCCCAGTAAGATATCATTTTGGTATATACAACTATAGAGAGAGCCTTACGTCCTGTTTCTGCATAAATCATATTTAATGGTATACTTTTCTTGATCCGGAGCAGTTTCCTCAAAAAGTTTCGGTGGATATTCTCTAGAATGTTTAAATTTTCAAACCCCCAAAATTAATACCCGTAAGTTAAAATAGGAACAACAAGTACATCAAAAAGTTGACTGGGGATTGATAAATTGAGATGTCTAGCTTTGGATAAGACATTCGTCATGGCTTTTAAACCCTTGTCACTAAGTGATTTTCTAGCAGCCTCAACTGTACATATACATTCATCGTGACCATATAGCGTGACGACCCCGTCACGACCCCGTCACAGCTCAGTTGGTACAGGTATATACAGCTGCAAACAAAAGTGCGTTCACCTCCTATGTGTATTTAAGCGCAAATACCATGTGAATTGACGTTCATGTTAACGTCAATAAAATTGCGTCATATAAATAGCAAAGAATTATCATATATCCCAACTTCCCAATGCAAGGCATAACTCTTGCCAGTCTCAATTACTGGCTGGTTTAGGCCTTGCAGTATTTCCTTAAGAAATCTGTGTTTAGAAATCCAGGCCCGCTATGCATTTCCAGTGCAGCGATTCACTATTTTGACACAAGAAAGCGAGGGAAATGCCGCAAGGGTTAAATCAGCCAGTAATGCAGACTGGCGAGAGTTATACCTTGCATAGGGAAGTTGCATATATCCATGAGTAAAGTAATAATTGTCAAACGTATCCTGTGATCGGCAGTGGTGCATGTTTATGAAATTTGGCATTATGAAATAGACAGAAGGGGGCAAATTATGAAAATTCAAATTTCATTTATTTTCGAATAAAAGCTCTCATATCGACTAAAAGAGAACAATTTCATTACAAATACATCGAAAGAGTAGCAGAGGAAATATACTATGTATATTTGACCCAGTTGATCGCTTACTGAACATTTCACAGAAGAAAATAAAAACTGTAGTCACTTCAAAGAGCTGCCAAAACGGTAACTGGTGACTATGAGGCATCGCATCAGATTATGTTATGGAACATTCAACTGTTTTCTTGTGACGCCAAACTGCAAAGTTTAGTTTTAGCGTTGATACGATGCCAAATTACATTATACATATGCACTGAAATACACAAGTAGGTGAACAAACTTGAGGTATGCAGCTGTATATCAGCTAGTCGTGCACTGGGTGTTGTGATATGTACATTTAAATCAGTTGTTGGTTTTGATCACAGCGTTTTTAATACACTCTATGATAATTTAGTCCAGCCCATATTGTCTAGTTCAGCAATCTGGGGCACTAAGGAATTTAGTTGTATAAATGCTGTACAAAATCGTGCTTGTAGATTTTTTCTTGGTGTTTGTAATAAGACCCCATACCTAACATTTAGAGGGGATATGGGTTGGACTTTACCATTCACAAAGCATTAAATTGAAATTTTACGTTTCTAGCGTAGGCTGCATTTAGCAAACTCCAGTATAATATCCAATGCCATTAATAAATGGTCTGTAAAAATAAAAAAAAATATGGTATAACAACACAGTAACTTTGTTTAATTCATTACAGTAACCTATTCCAAACCTTTATGGAATATCTTCTCAGAATTTTATTACTGCACAATCCTTTTTGTTATCATTAGACTCTAATAAGTGGCTTGCCGATCTTTGGAATGATAGGGCTAAACAACGGCAATAAACTTCGTACTTATCGTCTCTTTAAGAATACACTATCTGCTGAAACATATCTAAGTACACTACCCAACATGTCTCAACGCTCATTTTTAGTAAATTTCGCAGTGGCACTTAACCTTTACATATAGAATTAGGCAGATTTTCTCGTCCTGTTGTTCCCGTAGAGAACTTTGTCTGCTGTAGATAACTGTTCTACACGCAGTAAGGTTTGGGTGCAATGCTACACTGAATTTCAGCGCAGTACCATCCATGGATCGCTAGTTCCAGCCGCTGCTCGCAGGTTTCACCGCAGTGCATAGCCACATGGCGTTGCGGGCTTTCTCCCTACCATAATACTAGCAGCCGCGATATAAGTGAAATATTCTTGAAAGCGGCGTTAAACCCCACTCACCTCGCCTCACCTCACGGGTAACAATACAATGTATACATATAAACCTAAAGTGTCATATTTGTGTCATTTTGAAGGTAATTCTTTTCTCAGGTACACCTCCTTTCAAGGCTATACAGAACTCCCTAGGGCATTCTATAGAATATCCCTGGGACATCATATAGAATATCCCTGGGACATCATATAGAATATCCCTGGGACATCATATAGAATATCCCTGGGACATCATACAGAATATCCCTGGGACATCATATAGAATATCCCTGGGACATCATACAGAATATCCCTGGGACATCATATAGAATATCCCTGGGACATCATATAGAATATCCCTGGGACATCATACAGAATATCCCTGGGACATCATATAGAATATCCCTGGGACATCATATAGAATATCCCTGGGACATCATACAGAATATCCCTGGGACATCATATAGAATATCCCTGGGACATCATACAGAATATCCCTGGGACATCATATAGAATATCCCTGGGACATCATACAGAATATCCCTGGGACATCATATAGAATATCCCTGGGACATCATACAGAATATCCCTGGGACATCATATAGAATATTCCTGGGACATCATATAGAATATCCCTGGGACATCATATAGAATATCCCTGGGACATCATACAGAATATCCCTAGGACATCATACAGAATATCCCTGGGACATCATATAGAATATCCCTGGGACATCATACAGAATATCCCTGGGACATCATATAGAATATCCCTGGGACATCATATAGAATATCCCTGGGACATCATACAGAATATCCCTGGGACATCATATAGAATATCCCTGGGACATCATATAGAATATCCCTGGGACATCATACAGAATATCCCTGGGACATCATATAGAATATCCCTGGGACATCATACAGAATATCCCTGGGACATCATATAGAATATTCCTGGGACATCATATAGAATATCCCTGGGACATCATAAAGAATATCCCTGGGACATCATACAGAATATCCCTAGGACATCATACAGAATATCCCTGGGACATCATATAGAATATCCCTGGGACATCATATAGAATATCCCTGGGGCATCATATAGAATATCCCTGGGACATCATACAGAATATACCTTGGACATCATATAGAATATCCCTGGGACATCATACAGAATATCCCTGGGACATCATATAGAATATCCCTGGGACATCATACAGAATATCCCTGGGACATCATATAGAATATCCCTGGGACATCATACAGAATATCCCTGGGACATCATATAGAATATTCCTGGGACATCATATAGAATATCCCTGGGACATCATATAGAATATCCCTGGGACATCATACAGAATATCCCTAGGACATCATACAGAATATCCCTGGGACATCATATAGAATATCCCTGGGACATCATATAGAATATCCCTGGGGCATCATATAGAATATCCCTGGGACATCATACAGAATATACCTTGGACATCATACAGAATATCCTGGGACATCATACAGAATATCCCTGGGACATCATACAGAATATCCCTGGGACATCATACAGAATATCCCTGGGACATCATACATAATATCCCTGGGACATCATACAGAATATCCCTGGGACATCATACAGAATATCCCTGGGACATCATACAGAATATTCCTGGGACATCATACAGAATATCCCTGGGACATCATATAGAATATTCCTGGGACATCATATAGAATATTCCTGGGACATCATACAGAATATCCCTGGGACATCATACAGAATATCCCTGGGACATCATACAGAATATCCCTGGGACATCATATAGAATATCCCTGGGACATCATACAGAATATCCCTGGGACATCATATAGAATATCCTTGGGACATCATATAGAATATCCCTGGGACATCATACAGAATATTCCTGGGACATCGTACAGAATATCCCTGGGACATCGTACAGAATATCCCTGGGACATCATACAGAATATCCCTGGGACATCATACAGAATATCCCTGGGACATCATACAGAATATTCCTGGGACATCATACAGAATATCTCTGGGACATCATACAGAATATCCCTGGGACATCATATAGAATATTCCTGGGACATCATATAGAATATTCCTGGGATATTCTATAGAATATCACTGGCCCTAAAAGTAGACTTTAACGTGAATTGTAAATTACGGAATAACCGCATTTGATATTTTAATTTCAATCACAAATCGAAAATGATTCAAGTTAAAATTGCATACTTGACATGATGGGACTCGAACGTGCATCCCTTCATTCCTTACATTGGACGCTCTACGAACGCAGTCACCGGCTTCGTTTGCGCGATACTGCTCACGGCATGGCTATGTCATTTCATAGGAAATATGTTTCATGATTAATAACCGATTTTGATAAATTTGTCGCCTTAATTTCCCTTCGCTTTATATGACAGATATAACACTCACCCTCGGTTTTGGTTGAAAATGTAAACATTCCCGTAGGTTCTCCCTCTCCCTCATGATAAGATTTTCAACCCAAACCTCGGGAGAGTGTTATATCCTTTACATATAACATGCATAAGTTACCATGGTAATCACAAAGTAGTGAAACTGGTAGGTAATGAACTTACATTGATATCAAACGTCAGTCTAATTGTTTTAAATTATGAAAATCTCCAGATGAGTAGAGCACAAAATGGTGACAGATAATTCAAAATTAATTGACAACACTCAAAGAAAACGTCACCAAACAATTTGTATTCTCAAATACAAAATGTTAATGAAAACCAAAATATTGTCGTTACAATCTAGTCTAGTCTTTTCCTCAACCTTCAATAATTTTAGAATCTAAATAAATCATAAAGTTGGAAATGTTAGGTATACCGAATCCCCCTGCTTATAGCCAACAAATGCCAACCTATGAATATATGCACTCTTATCAATAATGTTCAGTGAACGCTTATAATCGCTCATTGAGCGCTACATTAAATCACTCTTGAACGCGATTGCTCAATGTAGCGCTACGTAGCAAAGCGAGCAAACCTCGAGGCATTGCACCGTGTCGTTCAGGAGGAATGAGCGCTCAATGTAGCGCTCAATGTAGCGCTCAATGTAGCGCTCAATGTAGCTCCATATAAGCATATGGAACAGAGTCATGGTTCTAGTTTTCAGAGGCGGACCTTCAGTGTCACCGACTGAATAATCATTTCTGCGTGAATTTTCTATATCATTCTTATCAATAGAATGTCTGATTTTTCTTCATGACATTTTTTTCACATAAGTAATATGTTATTAATATAAATGGTTCTTATATCTTAAATTCGTATTTTTATATTGCAAATATGGCTGATTATTGGAATTTTAAGACATTTAATCTGTAATTTTAGTACTTCCATTTAGAGGATAAGAAAACTACACTCCAGGACAAAAGCAACTATATCAACAACAATATAAGACACTTGATCCACGAGGGAATCACACCACTGAAACACCATGTCTCTCAAATGGGCTGTACCAGGTTTTTTGCACATTTTTTCTAATTTCTCATTTATAATGATAGTTGGTGTCATTTATATTTACTTTAGAGGTTAAGGCATCTTATTACACAAACCAATTGTTCGTAGTGTTAATAACGGTGTTGCGTATAAAGCAAAAATTGCATGGTGGCCATTTTAAAGTGAACACATTTCATTATTTCGAATTACAAAAACTTTCCCATGGTTTTGCCGAACAATGTACAGTCATTTTTTAACTTGATTTTCCGAAGAGAGAAGGATGTTTTACCAATGGTAACATTATTTTTTAAATACATTTCATCGACATTTCAGCGAAAAAAACGTGCTACTGTCCCTTTAAAGCCAAATTAACTGTTTTGAAACATTATCTGTTCGGCTCTTAAAAATCGTCGTTTTAGAATCTTCTTAACCAGGTGAGATACATTTGTAGGAGAGTGAAATTTAGTTTTCTGACTTGTTTTATGACATCTAACAGCAACGATGCGTCATCGATTTAAATTCAGAGAAGTTTCATTATGCCGACAACATCTTGTGCTAATATAATTTCTATATTCCATAAAAATTCGTCTGACTACTAAATATTATTTTTTAACCATTGGAATAACAATTTCAGCACCCCATGTGTGTTTGAACAGATACAAAATATTAAGTATCATACTTTCATGAATGAATTTTTGTATATCTCTTGACGAAACATATCCTCATCCCAGACATTCAAAATCGATGCTATCCGGCAGAAATATGTTTGATTCTGTTGAAAATTTAGTCCACTCAATGAGACAAAAAGGACATGCCGGACACCAAGATCTCTAAATATGACAAATCTTGATTATAAACAAAAGTTCGACTGGAGAATTTTTCAATATTTATAAGAATTCATAGTTATCACGTGTAATTATTAAAAATTGTGTCATTTAATAAAAGTAAATTTACATAGCATTTTTACATACCAAACCTAGTGTTACGAACTTACGTGATCTTTATAAGGTAGTATCGTCTTCCTTGCATTGGTTAAGTCTATTGATTAAAACAGTAGTACAACCAGGGAGATGAGGAAAGTGATGCAAGTACGTTGCGTTCCTCGGGTCGACTGTTTTCTGACGGCAAATTATTAATATTAATACTGCATAAACGTCGTTGGGGCAGTTAAAACTATTTTAATATGTCCTATATTTTAACATGGGTCGTCAGTTTCGTCTGGCTCACAGGGGCGTGTATTGTCGTATACTATAAACATTATAAGGGGCTTAACCGTCCTCTTCACATGCTTTCTACTCGCTCATTTTCGACAATACAGCCCCCTGTGGTCTGGCTCATGTGAAATTCTCTGAAATTATTTTGATTCGTTTTCAGCTAGTAATGGAGACTGGTAAGAGTTATGCCTTGCATTGTGAAATGCTCTTTATAAAGTGATATGTACACCATGTGTTCGCAATGAAATATCTCATGTGCTGTTTTACACCAGATTAATGCAATAATAGTTTTGATATAGGGTAATAGAATATGCAGTCGACGACCAATTAACGAGCTAACAATGAAATAATTAAAAGTTCACGTGCACTGTGATGTATATATTTTATTTATGAAAAATAGAGCCATTGGCTCTGAAGCTCATCAGGAATTATGCTATTCACTATCTTTAAGGAAAATATTAAGATGTCCAGAATAAGACATTGTCCAGTCATCAAATTTAAAATTTATTATCCAATTTGGTTACTCATTCATCCACATTCACTATATATATTGTAGACCTTTACATTTTCTTGTTTTAGTTCTTATTTGTATTCTGGAAATATCAACATTTATTAAATATTGAAAAGGAGCCCTGATCTTTTTCTTAAAATCATGTTTCTCATGGGCTCCTTTTCAATATTTGATAAAATGTGGATATTTTATGAATAAATTCTCTTGAGCATCTGAGTGTAAGACAAAACCAGTCTCACACACAGACTGTAACACGGAACAGAAGTTTGAAGTAACCTGAAACCTCTGTATGAGAACTTACTAGCTAAGTTAACTCTCTACCAGGGAGTGGTCACTGCTCAGGTCAACTCAATGCAATTCCACACAGGAATTCGAATCGAAATCGTTGAAGAAATAAAGATTTTAGATAAATATCAATTGATATATCAATAGCGGGGATATTAACCTAAAATCTTTATATATCAATAGCGGGGATATTTATATAAAATCTTTATTTCTTCACCGATTTCGTTCAAATTTGGATTATAAGCTCACCATACCGTATAAAAACAGTATATGACTGCAAAAATCTACATTTTGGTAGTGAAAATATTGTCCAAACAGCGATTCGAACCCCTGTGGTCACAATATTCAGTTCATAGGCTATTCAATAGTCCTTATTTCACATTGATTACATCAAACATGTCCATAACGTAGAATCTTATCTTAGGTGGACATGTATTTCACATTTCTATTGAATACAATTACCTGCAAAGTTACTTTCTTTTCTCAATTAAATTATTTATGCATTCCTCAAACCACATGTTAGGTCTCTCAAATCAAAAAGATGAGATGACTCACCCTCAGGTTTTTTATTGGGGATTACTTCTATTGAATGTAGAGCACATAACATCTCAATAGTTCAAATATCATTACATCAGGTATTTTAAGCTGTGGCCCATATTTCGGGTCACAGGTCATCTCATTGTCATCTCATCTTGTTATCTTTGTTATCTTATTATCCTACAAACAGTATCTTGTTTATTACTTGCTGTATTGCCATCCGTTCCATTTGCTTGTTAACGGTATAAGGATCTATACCGAAAAGTCGCCATTGTTGAATAAAGAGGTTGATCATCAATTATTATCCTGGCTTCTCTATACGTTATAGAAACAAGTTATCATTATTTGTAAGATAACAATAGAAATTTGATAACATTCAGAATTAAAATTTAGATTAAAAATTAGAGCCATGGGCTCTGTACCTCATTAGGATTTCATTCATTTACTATCTAAGGTTAAATATTTAAGTTATCTCAAGTAACATTGTTTACAAGCAAAAGATAGGTTCTTAGATCATGACCCATGTGACCTAGATTGGGGTCACAGGGTCACCAAATCTACAATTTAGAATCCCCATTGGTCAAGGAGTCTGCACACACTTTTTCAGCTTTCTAGACCTTTTGGAACTGGAGAAAATGAAAATAGGTTTTTAAGGTTGTGACCCATGTGACCCCATTTGGGGTCATGGGGTCACGAAATCTACAATTTAGAATCCCCATTAGCCAAGGAGTCTGCACACAACCTTTCAGCTCTCTAGACCGATTGGAACTGGAGAAGAAGATGAAAATAGGTTTTTAAGGTTGTGACGCTTGCGACATTTGGGGTCTCGGGGTCACGAAATCTACAATTTAGAATCCCCTGCAGCCTAAGGAGTCTGTACATAAATTTCAGCTCTCTAGAGTCATTGGGACTGGATAAGAAGATGAAAATAGCTCTTTAGGTCATGACCCCTTTGACCCACATTTGGGGTCACAGGATCACCAAATTCACAATTTAGAATCCTCTTCAGCCCAGGGGTGCATATCATTTCAGCTCTCTAGAGTCATTGGTTCCGGAGAAGAAATCGAAAAAGCGAAAAGTTTACGGACGACGGATGGCGGACAATATGCCATGCCATAAGCCCATCGGGCCTTTCAATCTATGGATTTGGAATCGCCAGTTGCAAGACCTTATTCAAAAGCCGCTCCACGTGCAATGTTGTCCTTAACGTTCGAAAACATTTGATGGCACGAGATGCCAAGCAATTCGACTTTTTACAAGCAAATCCTAGCATGAGCTGCACGTGGAATCGAATGAGTTATATAATCTGAATGTCGTGGCTTGTTTATCCTCGTGGGAATTCAAGAACGACATGAATGACAAGCCAGTGGCGGATAAAAAGGGTGTTTTGTCCGTATTCGGCCCCATCATAATTCAAGAACAATTTGTAAAGAATGAAGAACACATATATTTTCTTACATGATAATAACATATCGTAATAAATAAAAGTAAAAACATTACATTTACTTGTTTAGTTGTACTTACGAATTTTTTTAATTTATGTGAGAATTTATCCCATAAAAATTAAGCACATCCTAAATAAAGATATCAAAGGCAAAATGAGTCTCAGATATTGGAACTTGTTGCTTTTTAAAAGCATTTGCTTCATTTTTACATACAATGACTAGCTTTTCTATTCAACTGGATAATTAACTTTCTTTAAGTTAACCTAGTTGTGCAATCTGAATGTGAACAAGGAGCGTATTGTATACTTAATCCATGGTGATGACGTCACTCTATTGTGTTAACAGTGGATTATTTTTAAGAATCTACTGGTCATTGACTAATCCAGTCAGGAGGGGTGTCAGGTTTTGACATTTTCGTAAGTAATTTGTTCAAGAATGGTGTATTTTGTCTTAGTATATCTGATTAGAATCTTAAAATATCTGATTATTTTTGTAATGTCTGACCCGGGAATCGAACATGTAACCCTTTGACTGTTACGCAGCGCCCTAACCTATTAGGCTACCAGACCTGCTGGTAATCATTTGATTGTTTGTCAGTAAGATCCCTGCATTCTAAACAAGACTGGTTAAAGTGTGAAACGCGTGGGGATCGTGCTGAAACACGTGAAATGCAGGAGTTTGGCTGTCTGTCAAATCGCTTTGCGTGAAAGATTTGCGCCATGCACGTGCGTGGAAGAATCCATTTCATAAGGGTCGAAGCTACGTGTACCATATCCGATGAATGGGCAAAATGTGCAAAATAATACTTTTTTAGGTTACATAATTGAAATGTATTGTCTATAATGCTAGATAATCACATATGTATGTTTCGTGACGTCATACATGAGTATCGGGGCTCGTTGATTATTTTTAACGAATCCACGGCTCCTCATCCATTCTCCATTACATATGATACAGTTTGGACATTAGAAAGGAAGCCACATGTTGAGACTGACAGGAACTGTAACATGACATTAGAGCATGACTGATTGTCTGATTGAGAAGTAGTGTTATATTTTATCTTGGGAAGTATTAGAATGGAGCACAGTGGTGTAGTGGTTAGCGTACTGGACTCTCACGCCAAAGACCTGAGAACACCAAACATTTGTGGCCTAGGTCTCATACTGTGTTGTGTCCATGGGCAAGACACTTCATCCACATTTCACTCAGTCTACCCAGCTGTTTTAATGGGTACCTGAGTCCCTGACCACAGATCTATAAGGCCGTGTGGAGCGCTTAGTAGCGGCGAGGAAAGTACAAGTCCTTGAGGGTACTAATTGTGGGATTTGCGCATGCTCATGCCATGCAAATAACACTACACAAATGGGAAATTATTATTTTAATAGGGAAAACTTATTACCTTTTGAAGATGATATTCACATGTGATTGACCGTTCTGTAGCCCCGAGACACGTGAAATCTAGTTCCTCAAACTCACAGGTTGTTCTCAAATACAGAGTCAAACACAAACCAGAAGATTTACATACCAACTTTCTGCAGTGGACAAACTTACCGATAATGATAGTAATTGATACCAATAAGACTCTTAGGATCAAGAGAGGTTGTGTTGTTGAAAGGTTAGAAACAGTTGAATCTAGGTGAGGTGAGTTGTGGTTTAACGCCGCTTTCAAGAGTATTTCACTTACATCACGGCTGCTAGTAATATAACATGTGGCTATGCATTGTGGTGAAACCTGCGAGCAACGGCTGGTCCTAGCGAACCATGGGTGGTACTACGCTGAAATTCAGTGTAGCATTACACCCAAACCTTACTGCGTGTAGAACAGTTCTCTACTGCAGACAAAGTTGCCGTGCCCCTGGCGGGATTAGAACCACGGACCTCTTGATCCGAAGCCGAACGCTAACCACTGCGCATTCTCAGCTCAAAAATTGAATTGCACTTTTTTGGCATCTTATTTCTTGATACGTGAGAGGGTAAAACATCTCATTAGACAGCCGGATAAGCCTTATCCAGAAAACGGCTATCCGTATTGGAAGAAAATGGTGCGACGTATAAAGCAACAATTTTGTGGAACTCTTCGGTGTGAGAGGTCGATTTGTCTGGCTCATGCGACTTTAAGAATTCAGACAGCAAGATGGTGGACCATTCCATCATTGTACCATATTTAAAACTTTAGTTTAAGTGTTTAGGTATCGCTACATCAGTCAGATCACTTAAACTACCTTCGAACGGCCATTTTAATGTGAACACCTTAAATTGCCGCTCTATGGGAAATGAAATCGTATGACCATGTACACTCGTTTTATAACTCCTTTATTGATTCAGGAGCATTATTTATTCATTGGCAACACTTTTTACCTTTTGTGAGAGTACTTTAATTATTTCCATTAGAATGGCGTGCTACAGCACCTTTAATGGCGACTCCTGAAGTAAAGAACATTTTGTTTACTCAAATAAAGTAGATGAAAGATTTCTCTAGCGATTGATCATAAGCATGTTTTGGAAAAGACAACTTTTTAACACTAACATACTCAATGAATCCTTTTTTCTTTGTTTCCCATTTATAATGATAGCTTATGTCATTTATATATATATTATAGAGGGTAAAACATCTTATTACACAAACCAATTATTCGTAGTGGCAATAACTGTGTTATGTATAGAGTAAACATTGCATGGCGGCCATTTTATTGTGAATACATTTTATTATTTTGAATGACAAAACTATTCCCTTGGCCATACGGAACCATGTACACTCATTTTTAACTTGATTTTCCGAAGAGAGAAAGGTGTTTTACTATTGGCAACATTATTTTTTAAATACATTTCATCGACTTATTTCAACGAAAAAACGTGCTACTGTCCCTTTAATGGACGTGTTTGCTAAACCTGATATAAATAAGGCTTTATAGATTATATTAACCGAATTAGCTAGAGAATTATGATTGACCACTGAGGATAAACTTAAACTTGATATGGTTGATATTGGGAGTATTGGCCCTAAAGTACATGGACCTGGTCAAGTACTAGTGTCCGGGGATAGTGATAGTGAAACATTGAGAGATAGTATGACAGACAAGTTGGACACGAATATAGTTAAGACTGGAGTGAGGTGAGAATCCTTTCTCTTCCCAGAGAGGTAACTCCCTTAATATTTCCGATCCTAACCTCTGTTCTATATGGCCTGAATTTCAAGGCTCCAGCAAAATCCCCTAGCGGGAAAAGGGGACCCTCAAACTTTATCCCTGCTTCTTAACCAATTAAAACTCATCTTTCAGCGGTCTCATCGATCGAGTGACTTCGAAGATCTAGGCATTTGACTCTTAAGGGTCTTCCTAATTAGCATGACACCAGAGGCACACGTTGAATAAAGTCACTTACCAGGGTGATACCATAAGTCTTTCCACTCATGTCTCATGTCTCATGTGTGGGGCAGGGACACGCCCTTCAAACTCTCAGTTAATTCAGCAATGAAGCGACTGAGCTATGCACAGGAACACGTGCCACCACATAGTTATCATATCTGATTATTTTAATATACAAATCCAGAAAATGAATTTCTTAATTAGTTTGCCATTGAATAAAAGTAAATTTTACTAAGCATTAACATAAAAAATTTAGTGTTACTTACATAATCTTTAACGTAGTATCTTCTTTCTTTGATTAAGTCGATTGATTAAAACAGTAGATTCAATCAGGGAGCTGAGGAAAGGTTGCGGATACGTCGAGTTGTTCTCAGTTTTCTGACGATAAATTAATTTAAAATATAAACCTAGATTGTGGCGATTAAAACTTGTTGAATGTCCTATTATTTAACAGGGGTCGTCAGTGTCGTTTTGCTCACAGGGGCATGTTTTGTCGTATAACTATTAACATATTTCGACAATACAGCCTCTGTGGTTTCTCTTAAATTTAAGTATTCCTAACTTTATGAATATATAAAATAGATTCACGTCAACGATATTAGCACTTTTTTGAAGATGGATATATTCTCATATTCTCTCTAATAAATCTCGTTTGAAATGATTATAGCACGATCTAAATATTTAGAAAAATGTGGGGATATGATAAGCATTTATATTCATACTTATTATCCATCAAAGTCGTGAGATTTTGCAATGCAACGGACGATAACTCGTGTGCGATGGAGCGGCGGTATTCAATTGTTATGTAATGAAACAGGCTAAAGTGCACGTGCATTTCATAAAATTTCTTAATGTAAACAGCTGAATCGCACGTGCACTCCTATAATACAGAATTCCCAAAATACAGAAACAATCAGTACACTAAATTCACTAATTAGCTAAGTGTAGTGTTGTCCATCCATAGCTAATCAATGAGCTGACCCGGTCATTACAGAGTATATACTAACAGAAAGAGTAATGTATTTAATATGTGAGTATGCAAAGCAAATTGCTTCATGTATTAATCTATAGTTGCTCGACCGAGGTCAGTAGCAAGTTGTTATAAATGCAACAACAACAACGTCTCAGCAAAAGTCAACAGTAACGCATAACGTTGCTTGTCGACGATAGGTTCAACTGTTTGTTTTATTATTTATAAAACACCTTGTGATAAAACCATTCTATCTACTACACGTTTGATAAAGTGAACCAATCTTTTGCTGTAACATGATTATCGACATTCTTTCATGTGAAGTAATCACACTCTACTAACTGACTGTTTAACAAAGCAGTATGAACTTTCAAACTTACAAAATCATGAAACTGTTAAGTATAATTTCCTTATTTAACAAATACGATCATTATTAACGGTAATGTCTTATCCAAAGCGAGCATATGTTTTTAATAAACAGTTTGAACTCAAAGAACAGCAAATTAATTTATTTATGCTATCTTTGTAGGCTGTTTATTATTATCAATTATTATTTTATATTATACCTGAAAGTTAATGTCTGGCTATAGCTTCTTCTCATGCATGAAAAACCATGTTTTGTGTATGAATGTCAATTTGGTATCACACAAAAATAATGTCATCAGTTTAAAAAATCTGAACTTTGTACTGAAGTGTATCACCTAGGACAATAGCTATCTTGGTAAGATTCGGTACCGTTACATGTTTCCTCATATCTTCATAAATTGTGTATGTAAAGGAATTTTATATGAATGAATTAGTCATTAAATAAGCAATTGTTATGTCTGGGGTGATAAAGCATTCAATTTATCCTTACATTACTAGAGCAACGCATTTCAGTTTACACACTAGGGCGTTGCCTAATTAATTTCCAGGTGTATATTTATCTAAACTATAGTGATATAATACAATGGATAATAAATAATGAAGATAATAAACAATCTCCAGTTTATTCTAGATACCGTAATGTTTAACTGTTTGTGACATTGTCTGTAATATTATCTTCATGTATATTTATACTATCTGGGCCGAACCACTAACACCAAGGGTAAACTTAAGCTACCCTTATAATTAGTGAATCATACAAAGCGTTCTGTAATCAATTTTGGGAATTCTGTATAATGGGAAGATACCGTTTTAAGGATCTGGAATGTGAAGGCAAACCTGGGCTCCGTTCCATAACAACGAGCGCTTAATAATCGCTCATTGATCGCTCAATGTAGCGCATTCTCTCCTGAACGACACGGTGCTATTCCTCGAGGTTTGCTCGCTTTTCTACGTAGCGCTACATTGAGCAATCGCGTTCAAGAGAGGTTTAATGTAGCGCTCAATGAGCGATTATAAGCGCTCGCTGTTACGAATGTTATGGAACAGAGCCCTGGCACGTGCAAAAATCATGCTGTTTGAGGACTGACTGATCTACCCGCAATGAACCGATAGGTGAAATGCACATGAAGTGGTATGTGTGTTCTTATTCAGCTGTTGAAGTAAATTGGTTTTGATGACGTTTCAAGATTATTTCACTTATATCACGGATGCTAGTATTACAGGGAGAACGCTCACACCACCATATGTCTATTTATTGTCGTGAAAACTGCGAACATCGGCTCGAACTATAGCGAACCATGGGTGGTACTGTAATGAAATTTAGTGCATTCAAACCTGACTGCACGTAGAACAGTTCTCTACAGCAAAGTTGCCGAGCCCCTGTGTATGACATGTGCTATTTTACGGCCAGTAACATTTGCCTTTACAATGAGCTGCACGAGGAATTTGTTACATAATGTTAATGTCGCAGTTCATTCATATTCGTGTGGTATTTATTAATGTGCTTTTACAGGTACAATGGGGTTGACAAACAAGGTTTCCCGCATATAACGTCTCTCTCCAAGAATACATTTTCAACAGGATAATTACAACATATAAATAGAAATATTAATATGGAAAAAACATGGTCATACTTGACATTTATTGTAACGTTTGTTATGACATATAACGTGAACAGACCTTTTTGATTCCTGCACTGATAAAATGTAATAGGGCCTTGTTGCCAAATAACACACTCGGACTGTAACCATGCATTAACATAAAATAAGCTTAAATGACGAATAGATACATAGTCTGGACAGATAAAATAGGTTATAAAGATTATGATTATGATCTTCAAACGCATGATTCTATATAATATATATATATATATATTATATATATATATATATATATATATATATATATATATATATATATATATATATATATATATATATATATATATATATATATATATATATATTTCTTCTTTTTTTTCTTCAGGCTGGTACCATATTTTAAAATCTCCTCTGAGTGTTTATAGGTATCGCTGCATCAGTCAGATCACTTGAACTATCTTCGAGCGGTCATTTTAATGTAAAGATCTTAAAATGACCGGGCGAAGGGAAAGGACTCGCATGGCTTAAGTGGCCCATGTACATTCGTTTAAGAACATCTACTCTTCAATTCTCACTTAAGCGGCGGTCACAACTCGTCGTACTTGCAAGTGCGTGTTGTCTACGTGCATAACCGGTGGTAAAATAGTGGTAGATGTATGTTGTAAGTACCGACACCGTACGGATTTGGGAGCGCGCAGACACGCCGTAGTGCTTTTAGTGCATGCAGAACTTTCGCTGCGTGCGAGCTGCGTATTTTCCGCACGTACGACTTCCGTGCTTGCACTCTACGGACACTGTACGCACAACGCACGGACTCTGTGAGTGTTTTGAGTTTTTCACATTGACACATACTCCACGGACGACACACTTAGTACGTGCGTGCTCCGCACGTTGCAAGTGCGTTGTCAGTGCGTTGTCAGTGCGTCGTCCGTGCTTACTCGACACTTCCCCAGTTCAACTGACAAATGAGCATGCAACACTCACGTATCCAGTGCCGAGTAAGCACGTGCTCCGTAATTACAACGTACGTTGTGCGCACTGATTACTGCAGTTATTATGCGCTGCCATTTGAAGCTGCTCTTGCAGCATCAGAAGCGGGAGTCTCTGAGTTGAAAGGGCGGTATTTTGAGACAGCAGCTCCGAGAGAGAACCTCTGGAGGTCGCCCTATACCCCTACCCCCTGGGTGCCTGAAATCGACCTGAAAAAGTTCATTGCACTTGCACGCACTTAAACCGTGCGTGTAAGTAATGACACCGTGCGTGTGCAGCACATGTAAGTACGGCATCCGTACGATAACGTGGCAATCGTACGTCACACACAAGGTGTAAGTACGTTGTAAGCACTGTCAACGCACTTATCACGTGCGAAACGTACGTTGCACGTAGCAGATCACGGCCAGGCATTTCGTGCGGGCAACGTACTTACACCGTGCGTGTGACGTGCGTTGATTTTGCTCCCTCCCTGCGTTTTCCACATCCTCCCCACGTTTTTTAGAAACGTGGCCTCCCCAAAAAATGCACCGACAAAAAAACGTACGGTGGGTTGGGACCGAGGCTTAAACTCATTCACTCAATCCTACGGATTCATCCCCCTACTCAACAGATTCCTTCTTTCGTTTCACATCGTTATGGTTGTAACGTCTTATCGCTGACGAACTGAATTCTGTTTCAAAACAGAAATTGCCCTCTCTGTAACTCCCCATCCAATAGCAAACGAATTCCTTTATTTATTTATATGTTTATAGCTTTTGCCGATATGAATCTAAGCATATGCCAGAATATTTACAATATGCAACTTTCCGAAAATTCATCAGATGAAATTATTGTTATGTTCAAAAAGGCTCTCAGTTCTTAAAGGATTGTCCAAATTTATCGTCGCTGTAAAAACGTAAACCTCGTATTATGTTTGTCAAACAGTTAAATATATTATGTGTATGCCCGTGCATCACCGTTGGTAAAATATAGAGAAAATAACGAATTGAATTGAAGTGGATCATTATTTTTTTTATGAGTTGTATGTTTCACATCACCACAGATCGTTCTTTAGTACATCCAGATGTATCTTTCAGCGGCAACCCTTTGATGTATAGTACAAAGTAGTCAAATATTGGAAGAATAAAGGCATTATCCAAAGTCTTCACACTTTTAGTGTTAATAGATATTTAAGATTTTTAGACAGTTGACCATCGGACTAACTCTGTTCACTATCTGATTAATATGAGAGTTTCACCGTCCATCTTTTTGAAAAGGTAAACAAAGATGTTTATGTTTTTCAACATTTGTTATGATTTACCCATCAATGGTAAAATTTGATAGGAAGGTACGGGTTTTAATTCGTTTATTTGTAAATAGGATAGTTTAAGTTTTGTATGATGAAATTTAACTTTCCAATTTTCGCAAGCAGAATAGTTTTGTGAGATAGAACTCCAGAACGAAATGGGTAATAATTCAGCGCCTGATAAGAAGGATATTCAGTGTGTTCGTCCAATCATAACTCAAGAAATTTTTTTCAAGAAATTTCAATGTAGATAATAATGTTCCTTCAACGTAATAAATAATGTTAATGGTATAAAATTGCATTACATCGTTCAGAGGCTGTACTTACGATTTTTACAGTCGATGATATTCGTAAGCGAAATATTGTCAAATATTATCCATGTTCTTATTAAAGATCTTCAAGGTAAAACGAGTATCAGGAGTGGGAATGAGCTTCTTACTAAACTCGCCTTTGGTTCTTTTCATGATTACGTAAAATGTCTACGTTCCACGGATAGTTAAAGTTCTTAGCCAGTTATGGGTTATTATGAATAATCTGGCTGTCCAATGAGCGTATGCTAAACAGGAGTTTTAACGGTACGTGCCCATCTATGTTATGACTGAATGAACACAAATAACATCTCAAACAAGCAACTTGAAAGACGGGATAACGTAAGCATGTTGTATAAGTCAGGTATAAATATTCTAATTTTTTCAAAATACCATATATCATATCAAGTGATTTAAAAACTATTTTCTTTAATGTTGCTTAAATTCATACCATGTGTCATTGATTCATATTCAAAGATATTTTTCACCTGGAAAGTGCTACCTACACTATTTTATCTGCCAGACACACTCAGTGTATACCATGGAGGGACACCCTAATACACGATACACTTTACAAAATAAACCAACTACATGTACCAGAAGTGTGATTAGCATATGTAGATATTAGATACAACAAGCACTGAACATTCATTCAACAGCTATATGCAGGTCTAAGGGCGATAACTCTGTTACCAACAAATTCTTTAAAAAATCTCTGCTTTTTAGTAATTTCAAAGTGAGTTATTCCATACTTACGATTTCTTTAGAAGCATAATTTTCAACACACTGATGGGATATTATATCTTCTTCAAAATAAGATGTGGGTCCAAGTGTTTGGTACAAACTGAACAAAGATATAAGAGCTCAAAATAGACAGAAAATTAATGAAACAGAGAACTCTTCATTGGCATAACGGCCACTAAAGGTCACGGACAGATTATTTTCAAACTGAAATTCACCTTACTAAATATTATTTGATATTTATGAAACCTATATCATTGTGTAGCTAAAAGAAATATCAAACATCTTAGATGTGGGTCCAACTGATATTTTGATCATGCTAAATAGCATAGACCTGTAAACAAAATGTTACACAGTAATCATCATCACTTCACGCTTCAGTGAACGCGACTCTCATGTCCGGGAAAGTTGGGTATGTGAATATCTGCCAGACACACTCAGTGTATACCACGGAGGGGCACCTATGGTTACCACCCACCTGACAGACAGGCAGTATATATATGTACATGTATATGTGTATTTAATTACGTACCTTTTTATTATTTCTGTAAACAATAATGTTTTAATACACTCAAATAAAAAATATATAATACTATGTAACTCTTTATTTTATGTTTCAATGTATATTCTAGTAAAAGTAAAACACTATTTACGTGGCATGTTTTCTCATTGCTCTCATCCGCATAAACCGGATTATCATCTTCTAACAACATGTCCACGCGTCTTTGTCTTTATAATCCAACTTAAATAGCTGATACATCGACAAACTCAGGACATCGACCTTTTTCCTTCACCGAAGAAGAAGAAGAAGAAGAATAATATTTTATTTACGTGTCACATGCCGTACATAAATAATATTGACATATAAAACATAGTTATAAAAACAGCACCCAGCCCTCAGGCTTACGAGACACGATTTTCTTTAAAATATAACAAATTCACACCCATCCGTGAATACACGACTGAGGGTCGACTTCCTGAGACCACCCCACTGTAGGCAAAATGCAACTACAATGACTGTAGACAGAAATAGACCTAACGACTTACCGTAAATCTTTTAATAATCGCACGGCGATTATTAATATTAAACACCGATTTAACCCGACTATTATTCGAGGCAGGCGAGTATTATTCGAAGCCATAATATACATACCGTACGCAATTTTTAAAAATCCTAATAACATCATTGAAGTATGTTTTAAATGATGAATATAATTGTAAACGGAGTGCATATCATATCAAGTGTATGCTTATGCCGAACTATATTTGGATATCCATTAATTTATTTACATTTGTTCAATTTAACCCGGCGATTATTCAAGGCAGACGATTATTCAAGGATTTACGGTAACTCGATACGCATGTGGTTCTTTTCACTGTTACGTCGGGCGACTGTGCTTTTTTATTCAAAACCATGGATAGTTAACATTGTTACCTCGACAACCTATATGTGCACAATGGGTATCATACATGTAGTATTTAAACTGCCAGGCAACAGAAAGTATTCACTTGTGTTGATTTTATCATATGCATCATTTTCAATAGCAAATATCTCGATGTCATAATCTAAAACTGAAAAGTACAGGTGTTTAAAACAAAAAAATTAATTTCAAATTTCTTCAAAAATTATTTTTGATGATGCACAACTGTTCGTCGACATATAAGACATATTCTATGTGAAAATTAACAAATGTGCCTGATTCTGCACATATTTACAACATTTTAAACATTGAAGGCGTCATCTTGGTGTAAATTTCATTTCTAATTACCCGTCTTCAATAATAAAAAAAAAAAGACTAACAAATTAAAATTTAACCAGTCACCAATTTATTCATTCAAACTACTGCAGATAAATATTATTGTATTAATCGAATTAATCGAAACCAACTGAGTCGAGTACTTACTTTTGCCCGGCAGTTTAGAAGTTGGAACACGGGAAAAGAAGCCTCGATGATATGGGACCCAGTTGCTTACTGAACTCTTCACTTGTTAGGTATTGTTTACAAGTACGATGACCAAGCTTTTTTTATTTAACATCTGGTTCACGTTCTTAACCTAGCTGAGCAGTCTGTGTTTGTACAAGGAGCTAGGAGCATACTGTAGACATTCAATAGTTGGGTCACCGTTTGTTTGAACATAGGAGTCTACGTCCGAACTTGAATGACTGTCCTAGATTGTGACCTTTGAACCTAGAGAAAAAACTTGACACTGTTTTGGTTACGTACATGTATATAATATAATGGATTGAGATTGTTGATTGAACCAATTTTAAAATGCACTGTCTATTTATTATGTATCATGATAGTATCTATGAGAAATGCACATTATATATATATATATAAGATACCTACGGCAATAAAACACAGGCGGTAAATGGGATCGACAGCGTGCTTTATGAGACAATAAAACATGCTGCGCCCTTCGTGTTTTATGCTCCCTGCTATGTTTTATTCAACGATAAAGCACGCCAACTCGTTTTCTATTTCTTAAATATATATTCTCAGAGAGATTACTCCACTCACTTCTGTCAGGATCCAAGAACTGAGTTGAGTATCCTGTGTGAGGAGAATGACTAAAGGGAAGAAGAAGAAGATGATTTGTCACTCACTTATAGAAGGACCCTGCCAAAATTGGTATCCTCTCATTCTGTCTACATCTCATTCTGCCTACAGGTTCAAACAACACGTGTCAAGAATGGTTGGTCACACCAGGGACATTATATACAGGGACTCGTCTCTTCTGCTCGTTACGTGATCATTTCTACTGAGCGATGCAATTAGACCACGCCTCGTCGCGCTTCAACGCACAAGCGACTTGGTACTTGCGTAAGCGCTTGTTTTGTTATCGCAGTTTATTGATGTAACCAGTTGGTGTGTCCGAGTCTTGCCGACTCGCTCGTGCGTCAATCGGCAATCTTCGTAAAGTCAAAAAACCATTAGAGTAACCTGGGTAATGGGTAATAAAAACATTATTATACTCAAAAGTGTGCTATGTATGACTGTTACATAATTTGTGCAAATTAATGTATAACCCTTGCTCTTGCTCGGGCAATACGAAAATGCACATTTGTTTTGTGAAAGTGATATGGCATATCTGATATAATGTTTGGTTACCTGGTGCTTTGGAATACTTGATGGTATCCACATGTATTATTCTATAATTTTTTAAGTTGGTTACTGTTTATTGTCTTTAGAAAAAATTACATATAACATGAACTTATAAAAAAAAGTAATTATTTATTATTTATGCTGTTATGTATGTATGTATGCTGTATATCCTCCATGTTCTGTGCAGACAAGATGGCGGACTGACTCGCTATTTTAACTGCAAAGTACGAACATGCTGGCTACTTTCTCCTAAAATACCAGCTTGACGCAGACGCATCAGAAAACTATCATCTTTCGCTAAATTAATATTTTAGAATTCATTTACATAAAAGTTTTGGATTCCCCTCGAACCATTACACTTATCATCTACGCTCCTTACAGACAAGATGCATCAACTCAATCAACTGAATTTTTACAGGCAATTTCATCAAATACAAATCAAGATACTGAAACATTGTTTGTAAAAACAAAAAGATTGAGTATTAAACTTTCCTTTCCACACAATGGTCCACGCTGACACACTCACTAATCCGCCCCTACAGAGACGAACATCCGCTTATCTTGGACTGTCAACTGCATGTCAACTATTGTTTATATGGTGATAAACTGGATATACTAGTGTGCTACGCCAGTAATTAGCGCAATACAGGCGCCAAGTCAAGATGTGCGTTGGACCATGACGAGGGCAACTTCCAAACGCAAGGCATAACTCTTGCCAGTCTGCATTACTGGCTGATTTAACCCTTGCGGTATTTCCCTCGCTTTGTTGTGTCAAGATAGTGAATCGCTGCACCAGAAATGCATAGCGGGCCTGGATTTCTAAACACAGATTTTTTAAGGAAATACTGCAAGGTCTAAATCAGCCAGTAATGGAGACTGGCAAGAGTTATGCCTTGCATTGGGAAGTTGTGACGAGGGGAGCTCCGCGAGCTAATTGCTAATGTCCCTGGTCACACGAGTGTAGGCAGAGTGGGGAAAATATAGATAATACCGTAAGTATTCCAGCCTACTCACGAGAAAAAATGGAACAGCTTAATTAATATCAGACTGCTTCATTTGAAAGTTATCTGGTAGTTAACTATTATAAACTTGGTTGTATTTAAAACTTTGGGTACCGCTGACTGGTGATCGGGAAAAAAGTAACAGGAAAAAAAGTAACAGAAAAAAAGTAACAGGAAAAAAGTAACAGGAAAAAAAGTAACAGTTTTTGTTTTGTTTTTTTATTTCATGAGACTTCTTTATTATTTACCTATAAAACATATTGAGAAGGTTATTTTATCGTTAGTTTGTTAACTTGTTGTTTTTTTTAATTTGTTTGTTAAAGTGACAACCAGTGTTAAGAAAATAGGTTTTTGTAAATATCTTAATACCACTCTCCCCCTTTCAAATTCTTGGATCGCCTATGGGTTCAAACGTCACTGGTCCTTAGCATTGCTATCATGACTGGTTTATACAGAGCTGAGATCATCATTTTAGACTGGAGGTCAGCAAGTGTTAACTGATGAAAGGGTATCGTCTGAACAACCGCAGACAGACTGTGACTGTATTAGGTATTTTTATGTGATGTAACATAAAGAAGTATGTATGTATGTATGCATGTATGTATCACTAATATATGCTTATGGAAAGTGGAATAGATGAAATGAATATGCACGATGAAAGACGTCAAAATGTGGGATCTGTTATCAAATCAGCCGCAAGCGTCCTCTCGTCTGAAGTATTTTATTTTTCATATACATTTACTTCACGTAAGACCTTCTTAAAAGTGTTCATATTAATATAAAAAAATCTCTGTTGTGTAGTCATGGACAAGTTCATTTCTACAATAGGGACTGTCTGTGTTTTCTCAGTTTGCATACATTTTTATTTCGACTGTAGGCAGAATAAGAAAAGATGTAGGCAGACTGAGAGAAAACCACCACAATTGACTTATGAGACACTAAAATTCATAACAAAACACGTTAAATTTAAAAAGCACATATCAAAATAGAATTTTTCTATGAAATAGTAAATTAAAGTGACTCGCTGAGGTTGATTATGCAAGTATAACTGTAAGTGACTCATTGGTGCCGATATCTATAGGATTATATATCACACATCATTGCAGCGACAGATATTAACATGGCGCCTTTGGGACAGTAAATAAAAGGCTTATTGTGCGAAGAAAACGCATGAAATCTAATCGCCAAATAAATCCTTCTGTCTTGTTATTATCTCAGTGCTTATTCTTCGAATGCAACTTAAAGGTACATCAATTGTGTTGTTTGGGGTCACATATTCTAAACGCTATAAATGACCATGATGTTATTTTATCGAGAAGTACATGTACTGACTGTTACCGAAAACTACCATTTTGGTGATAGTAAACTTAGTATATTGACGATATGAAGATAAAACTAGTAATTTCTAATCGAAAACCGGACAATGCACAACGTGTGGCGGGCGTCAATCAGTCAAACGTAATTTTCGAAACTTATTTACAACAGACACGCATACAAATTATACAAATGTCTTATACACGAGCTCTGACGAAAATTGCTTCAAAAAACAAAACAAGTGACCAAATTAAGAAGATTTTGGTCAGGGTAAGGTCCGCATACACCCTAGACAAGACCATTACGATCATATCACATGCAATAGACTCTAATAATGAACACAGACTTAGAATTCGTCGAGTCGGTGATGGCGAGCCAAACAACATGTCAACCATTGTGCATGGACACGACTGAGTCAGTTGATGGGCAGGGTGGAGGCCTACGTAAGCGGAGCTTATCAGGGGACAGGGACAAAGAATTAACAATAACAGGACACAAAAAGATAAAAAATGTGCATGCCGAGAACATTAAAGTCACAAAAGCTGAAGTGCATGCGAGCTCCGCATGCAAGTCGACAGTAGTCGATGAAGCGCCGGAAAATCAACAGGTGCAAGTAGACCCAAATTCGATGAACACTCGGAATGTCAATGATTTAGCAATACTGAGTGCGGTTTCAGAATTAGCTAGTGAAATGAGGGGAGCTGTTGTGTCACTTACGAACCGGATGGAGGTTATGGAAACAAATTTAGAATTAAACTTGAAAACTTTGATTACCTCAACAATTGAGACAGAAGTAAGGAAAATGAAAGAAAACTTTCAAAAAGATTTTAGCTCAGTACAGAAAAGAATTGATGAACTAGAAAGTTCATATGCTAGCATTGTTAAATCAGGACAAGACAATAAACAAAATTCTGAGAAATGCTTGTTGGTAATTAAGGGGTTGAAATGTGACAAATCTACAGAAACACCAAGCGAACTTGGAAAACAAGTCGAACAGTTAATAAAAGTAAAATTAGAGCTAAGGAATGTGAAGATTGTAAACTGCGTGAGGAAAAAGAACACAAAGGGAGACTTTCCAGGGCACATCACTTGTCAAGTGGCATCAGAAGATCAGAAGGTACAGGTACTAAGGGCCAAACACAAACTGAAAGGTATGGAAAACATGCAGCGGGTGTACATTGACTCCTACAAAACAAGAGAAGAATTGAGAAGTGATGGAAATATGCGTTTGTTGCTCAAGACCCTTGATGTGAATAACAAACTGAGACTCCAAAAGAATGGCAAACTGTCACAGCAGACAACCACAACTCGTTAGGGGTTAAGGCTTGGAATATGGAATCCTAGGGGTGTTACCAAAAGCGCAAAGAACCATGATGCTTTTAATTTCAAATGTGATGTTTTTAATGAATTAGGTTGTGATGTCATTGGGGTGTGTGAGACTTTTTTAAAAGGGAATGAACAATTGGATATAGATCATTTTGAATGGTATGGCCAAAATAGATCTGATTTACATCCTCGTGCTAAGAGGGGCTCTGGAGGGGTTGCATGGCTTCTTGGTGAATAAAAAGCTAGCACCATTTACTGAAAAGTTAACAGATTTTAATACAGAAGGCATACTTTGGATCAAAATTAGGAGACAACAACGCCCTGATATCTACATATGCATGTGCTATTTACCTCCTCAAGGAACTAGTAGGTTAATAGACAGTGAACAATTCTTCCAAGACCTGCAGCAACAGTTTTATACTTACCAGAATAATGGCTTGATCTATCTATGTGGCGACTTTAACTCAAGGTGTGGTGAATTACAGGATATAATAGAAGGAGTTGATGAAGTCAAGCTAAGAAATATTATTGACCCATTTATTAATTCCAATGGAGAATGTATGATAGATTTTATGTCAGGAAGTGGCTTGTGTATGCTAAATGGAAGAGTCGGTGATCAAGACTTTACATATATCAGTGGACAAGGAAGATCGGTTGTTGACTACGTCTTAACACCTTATGAACAGTTACATTATGTGGAAGACTTTCAGGTACACAAGATTACAGATATAATTGAAACATACAGTCTGTCACCTCCAATCACATTACCTGACCACTCAGTGTTAACATGGCAACTGACAGAAAGTGTTGATTTATTAATTGATAAAGAATCTATATCTTCACAAAAAGAACCCTATATCAAACATGACTTAAGAAATATTCCACAAAATTTTCTGTTGAACAATGAAACTGCAAGATTATTATATGAACGAATCAAGAATTTAGAAGAATGTAATACAAACCAAGGAGTCATTGATAATATATATGGCACATTCCTTAATCTTTTAAGAGAAGAAATGGACACTAAACTGAATCATAAGAAGATATATCCGACCAAACAACAATATAAAGGTAATAAATCCAGAAAGAAGCCCTACTGGTGCGAGGAATTACAGACTTTGTGGAATTCAGTATACAAAAAGGAAACAATATGGACAAAGAATAAAAGTTCAAGTAATACCAGAAGACACTTAAGAGAAGAATTCTGTAAAGAAAGGAAACATTTTGATAGAGTTCACAGGCGATTCAAAAGGGCATATCAAAAACGAAAACAAGAAGAATTAACTGACTCACTGACTAATCCAACAGTATTTTGGAAAAGTATAGGTAAATTGGGAATACAGAATGAAAGGAGGCCTTTGATCCCAGATGTAACCCTAGATGAGCACCAACATGTGATAACTGACCAGAAGGATGTGATGAATAAATGGAAGGATCATTTCTACACTTTATTTAATCCCAGTGAAGCAAATATTTCAAACTCTACTAATTCTGAATGCACAGACACTGCAAATAATCATATGATTGAAGATAATACAGACTTTGGAGTTCTTAATGAACCCATTAGTGAAATAGAAATCATGAAAGCTGTCTCACTTACTAAAATAAATAAATCTCCTGGAATAGATCAAATTCAGGCGGAAACCCTCAAAAATTCTCAGAGTGTAAAACTTTTGCATAAAATGTTTAACATTATGTTTAGAACTGGATTGATACCGGACATCTGGAAAAATGGAATTATCAACCCGATTCCGAAGTCTGGGATGGGTGACCCAAGACTACCGACAAGCTACAGAGGCGTGACATTGCTATGTGTGCCTTACAAGATTTACGCCAAAGTTCTTAACATAAGGTTGAGTAGTTGGTTAGAAAATCACAGTTACCTAACAGAACTTCAGAATGGATTCCGGAAGGGGCGCTCTTGTCAAGATCATTTACAATCATTAACAAAAATATTGTACAACAGGAAGATGTCCAGGTTATCAACATTTGTGTGTTTTGTTGACATGAAGAAAGCGTTTGACTCTGTACAGCGAAACCTTCTGTGGTATAAACTGAAAAATCAATTTGGAATTCAAGGACTGTTTCTTAATGCCATTCAATCTCTGTATAATGGAGTTCAGTGTTGTGTAAAGGTAAATACAGAAAGAACTGACTGGTTTGATGTTTCAGTGGGAGTGAAACAAGGATGCTGCCTTTCACCAACTTTATTCTCAATGTATATTAATGATTTAGCAGAAAAACTCAGTGAACTGAACTGTGGTGTTGACATAGATAATCTGAACATTTCATCATTATTGTATGCAGATGACATAGTGCTAATAGCCCCTGATGTTAGTAGTTTACAGAAACTTCTGAATTGCCTATCTGACTGGTCAAAACGATGGAAACTGTCGGTGAATCAAGAGAAATCAAAGGTTATGCACTGCCGGACTGTATCTACCCCTATGGAAACCTACCAGTTTACATGTGGCGAGATTGACATTGATTATTGTGAGGAATATAAATATCTTGGCATGTGGCTAAATGAACATTGTAATTATAAGAAAACTATGGCCGAAATTTGTAAAGCAGCAAACCGAGCCCTTGGGGCTGTGATATCTAAGTTTAATACCATGGGTGGTCTGAGTCATGATGTATTTACCAAATTGTTTGACAGTTATGTCCAACCTGTGCTCAACTACAGTGCCAGTGTGTGGGGTCTTAACACTTATAAAGAAATTAATAATGTTCAAAATAAAGCCTGTCGATTTTTCCTTGGTGTGAGGAGAAACAGTTCAAATATTGCTGTTCGAGGTGACATGGGGTGGAGACACCAACAGACAAAGCTACAAGTTGAAGTGTTCAGATATTTTCATAAAACCGCCACATCAGATCCAAACTCAATATCAGGAATCATCCACCAGTGGTCAGTTCGAAGGAAATCATCATGGGATTACAGGGTAATGGAGATGGTCAAGAAGCTTTCTATCACCAGTGGTCGAAATGTTTATGATTATTGTAATAATACCAGCAGATCAGTGTTTCTAGACCAAGTGTTACAGGAATTAGATAAGAGAGACAGGGAGAAGTGGTACTCAGATTTATTTAATGATAAGAACAACAAAAATGGGAACAAGCTTAGGACATATAGATTATTTAAGCAAGAAATTGATACATGCCAGTATGTTAAGATGTCTCTACCAAGGCCATATAGGAGTGTTATGGCCTCTTTGCGCTGTGGTAACCTGCCTATCAACATTGAACGTGGAAGATATACCAAGCCAGTCACGCCTCTTTCTGAAAGACTGTGTACTCTCTGTGATAAGAAATCTATAGAAGATGAACTTCATTTTGTTGTTGAATGCAGTTATTTTGATAATAATAGACTACCTTTGTTTAACACTGCTAAACAACAAGACCCTAACTTCCCTGCATTTTCAAGTTGTGAGAAATTCCTGTGGCTGTTTACAAATGATAAGATGCAATATCAACTGTCAAAGTGTCTGAACCATATGTACAGTTTAAGGCGCCTGTGTGTTTCATGAATGACTATCAACTAATCTCCTCAGCATAATTTTTTTATTGTATTTTGCTATCATATGTTTTACAATATTTTTAAGTGTGAGTTGTATGTTTGAATGAGAATCTGTTTCAGCCTGTGTGAATCTTAATTAATGGATGAAAATGGGAATGACACAGTCTGGAAACAAGCAGAGTGAAAGATATGTGTATGTTTATTTGTATGTATGTAGGTATGGAATTTTGGATGAATTAATGAATGGATGTTTGTGAGGACTGATGGATGTGTGTATGATATCCGTGTGTGTATGGTATCTGTGTGTGTATGGTATCTGTGTGTGTATGGTATCTGTGTGTGTAGGGTATCTGTGTGTGTATGGTATCTGTGTGTGTATGGTATCTGTGTGTGTATGGTATATGTGTGTGTATGGTATCTGTGTGTGTATGGTATCTGTGTGTGTATGGTATCTGTGTGTGTATATATGTATGAAAGTTGCAATGTGTATAACTGTATCGTTTATATGTTATGAAAGCAACATTGAGTGTAAATGTATAGTATGATTGGTATTTGTTTATGTAAATTGTAAATGAATTTTAAAACTTGATGTATTTTAAGGTGTCATTTCGGCCTTAACAGGCCCGGTGTTGTTTTAAATGTAATATGTTATGTAATATGTAACACATGACACGGTAATAAACTATATTATTATTATTATTATTATTATTATTATTATTATCATTTTAGACTGGAGGTCAGCAAGTGTTAACTGATGAAAGGGTATCGTCTGAACAACCGCAGACAGACTGTGACTGTATTAGGTATTTTTATGTGATGTAACATAAAGAAGTATGTATGTATGTATGCATGTATGTATCACTAATATATGCTTATGGAAAGTGGAATAGATGAAATGAATATGCACGATGAAAGACGTCAAAATGTGGGATCTGTTATCAAATCAGCCGCAAGCGTCCTCTCGTCTGAAGTATTTTATTTTTCATATACATTTACTTCACGTAAGACCTTCTTAAAAGTGTTCATATTAATATAAAAAAATCTCTGTTGTGTAGTCATGGACAAGTTCATTTCTACAATAGGGACTGTCTGTGTTTTCTCAGTTTGCATACATTTTTATTTCGACTGTAGGCAGAATAAGAAAAGATGTAGGCAGACTGAGAGAAAACCACCACAATTGACTTATGAGACACTAAAATTCATAACAAAACACGTTAAATTTAAAAAGCACATATCAAAATAGAATTTTTCTATGAAATAGTAAATTAAAGTGACTCGCTGAGGTTGATTATGCAAGTATAACTGTAAGTGACTCATTGGTGCCGATATCTATAGGATTATATATCACACATCATTGCAGCGACAGATATTAACATGGCGCCTTTGGGACAGTAAATAAAAGGCTTATTGTGCGAAGAAAACGCATGAAATCTAATCGCCAAATAAATCCTTCTGTCTTGTTATTATCTCAGTGCTTATTCTTCGAATGCAACTTAAAGGTACATCAATTGTGTTGTTTGGGGTCACATATTCTAAACGCTATAAATGACCATGATGTTATTTTATCGAGAAGTACATGTACTGACTGTTACCGAAAACTACCATTTTGGTGATAGTAAACTTAGTATATTGACGATATGAAGATAAAACTAGTAATTTCTAATCGAAAACCGGACAAAGCACAGCGTGTGGCGCGCGTCAATCAGTCAAACGTAATTTTCGAAACTTATTTACAACAGACACGCATACAAATTAGGGTTGATAATGTTACATAGGTCATATAACTACTATGCATGTAAATGGGGCGTGTGGTTTCGGTGTCTGCTCATGCATAATGATGCTTTTCGATTTGGTTTAAACATATTTATTTCGCCATAAATTACAAGACGAAGGGGATTGGCTAACAAGCGCAGCTTAAAGTAAGGCCTTTCCCCATAACAAAACAGAAAAAAACAGCTTTGTTTTTCGGTTTGAATCGGAAACTAGTTATTATGATATGTTTGAGATTAGGGATGAATATGCAAGTTGAGTGAACTTATTTGTACTGTAACCAACACATATGGTATGTTGGAACGTATTAAAACCAAATTAAATTTTATGAAACACAATGGATACATCTTTAACAATATGAAAGTAGGAACTCGTCTGATCGATAATGATCAACTATAGGTGCTCCTTAAGATCAAGGCTATTATTTCCGCTCTCAGTTCAATAAAAACCTTAATCAAAATAGTCAACTGAATCTTATTTTTACACGTTTTGTGTATAGGGAATCGAATATGATGGTTAAACCGGAGAAATATGTTATTTATGTGTTTTGTGATGTCCAGCACAAAATGAACAAAGGCAATTCATAAAGAGAAAACTTCCCGAAAGAAACATCAGAAGATTAATAAATCTACTTTTGTTTGCTATATTGATGAAATGAAGGCATTTGACAAGGTAAATAGAAGTTGTCTATGGTATAAGTAATTGCAGCTTGGCATTGACGGCAAGTTTTTACACGCAGTTCAGTCTATGTACGATGGCACTTCAGCTCAGGTCATCTTTGTTACAATCGTTGAATCTCCCAGTGATAAATTTGCTACATATATCTAATTGTGAATTGACTGCATCAGCTCAACCTATACAGTTGTTAGATCATCAGGAGTGGCTACGTGAACTGTGGAATGATCAGGGAAATCCCAATGGAAATAAGCTTCGTACATATAGACAGTTTAAGAACACTGTTATCCCAGAACCATATGTTACTTCTATATTGCCTAGGTGGCACCGTAGTGTACTAGGAAAGCTACGTCGTGGTACACTTCGAATTCCATTGGAACTAGAACGTGGTAGATTTTCCCGCCCTGTTACACCTTTTGATAGGAGTTGTCGCTACTGTAGTCATCAGGCTGTCGAAGATGAAGTTCACTTCTTAGTAAATTGTCCATATTACTCAGATCTCCGGTATGACCTTTTCCAAAATGTTAGTATTTCGTACCCGAGTTTCACCAACTTATCGGATATTGAACAAACTACATTCCTTTTACAACTAGAAAATATTGTAAATCCATTGGCCGCTTTAGTAAGCCGTATGTATCGGCGAAAGATATTAACTCAATCACAATAATTATATTTAAGTCCTCCCATATTTGAGATATTAATAATTCATATCTTAATCTTTCATTTTTAACTTGTATATACAATGTCTTGTGTGTCTCATTGGCCATATGGACTGATGTTTGTATACTATTTTATGTTCTTAAATTGTCACTGTACCCGATTATATCTTAATCATTCATTTTTAACTTGGTTTGGCGCTCAGGAGCGACAGACACACACATATGAGCTCTCATGTTTTTGCTTCATAAATGTGTTGTTACAACCTTCACAGTTTTGGAAATCTTCATGGATGTGCATAAGGACACCTGGAATATTTCAGTGAAACTTTTGTATCATATTTTCATCTAGAAATGTGGATTTTGGAAGTGTTTTTGAGTGCAATATTGCTGAATATTTCCAGTGTTCACAGTGTAAGACCAATCAACAGGCACGCCGTGTGGCCAGCTTGCTCACATCACCACATGGGGACAATGGACACCAATCAAGTCCGCATTGTGTACTGCAGAGAGGAGCTTATGTCACTCAGATCAGCATTAAGTGCACCCTTAGTGAAAACAATGCATGCTCTGAACTGCATACCAGACCTGAACGGACTGAAAAGAAAAAGAGGTTATAGGGCTGGAAGGAAAATTAAAAGACAAATATCTGTAATACAAACTTTTACTCGACGTTCCAAATATGTGCAAAACCATACGAACTTTAGTAATCTTATCCCGATTACTCAAATTACCCCGACTGCTGTTTTTGATGAAACGTCTAAAATTGAAACAGTTGTACAAATAAGACCTAGCAAACCGTCACCTTTGAGAGGAGTAAATCAGTCAAACCTGGAGAAGATATCTCTAACAAAAAACAGCACAGAACAAGTGAATGTGTCATCATTATGCTCAGTAAATTGCAGATCAGTAAAAAACAAAGCATTGTCAATCAACGATTTCTTGGTTACACGTTACATTGACATTTTGGCAGTTACTGAGACCTGGCTTGGATCCAACACCGATGCAAATGTGATTTCCGAGTTACTCCCAAATGGATATGGTATTACCCACATGCCTCGGAAAGACAAGCGAGGTGGAGGTGTCGGCATAGTACATAAAAATGAACTGGAAGTAAAGAAAATTAGGATATGTGATGATGACATATCTACACACTTCGAACATATTGAGTGTTCAGTGACGACAGGTGACACCCAGTTCATCTTGTGTGTTATATATCGTCCCCCACCATCTCGGGGCAATGGTTTCAGAAACAGTCAATTCTTCTCAGAGTGGTCTGAATATCTGAGCCTGCTGAACCTCATTCCCCAGGAAATCGTTATCACTGGTGACCTGAACTTTCATCTGGATGATCTCTCGAACGTTGACACAAAGCAGTTCCAAAGTCTACTGGATGCCCATGGATTGGTACAGCATGTCACTGGCCCTACACACATTCATGGTCACACACTTGATGTCCTGATCACCAGAGACAACAGTGCTATTATTCAGGGTGATCCTGTTGTATCGGATCCTGGGTTCTGTGACAATAACGGTAATGCAGCTGGAGATCACCTATCAATATCCTGTGATATTCGATGTACCAAACCACGACCAAAAAGACAACTTTGTACCTTTCGCAAATATAAATCTATCCCTGTTCAGGAATTTGTTAAAGACGTGGAATGTAGTACATCTCTACAGGTGACGAATGGTACTCTGGATGAGCTCATTTCTGCTTACAACAGCGGATTTCAAAATCTCATTGACAAACATGCTCCAGTACAAATGAAAGTTATCACACTTCGACCAAACGCCCCGTGGTACAGTGATGAACTTCGCGAACTCAAGCACAAACGACGTAAAGCAGAGCGACTCTGGCGGAAGACTAATCTTGTTGTACACCACCAGATGTTAAGAAGTTTATGTCAGTCATCTCACAAACTGCTCTTAAAAACTAAACAGGACTATTTTTGCAATAAAATTATCGAATGTGGAACTGATTATAAACAACTCTTCAAAATCAGCAAGAAACTAATGGGACACTCCAACGAAGTTATCCTGCCTAGCTGTTCATCAGACAAGTTACTGGCCAACACGTTCAAGGATTTCTTCACTGATAAAGTGAAGAACATCAGGAACAGTATCCAGTCAGATGGTTCAGATATCTCTACCTTGACTTCAGATGAAAAATTCAATGGCGAATATTTGGCTAGCTTCTCTCCTGCTACAGAAACAGAAATTCGCAGTATCATCATGAAAGCACCTCCTAAATCGTGTGAATTAGACCCGGTTCCCACCCATCTGTTGAAGTTGTGCTTGGACAAAGTTCTACCATTAATTACAGCCATCGTCAACTCATCCCTGGAGGAGGCAACTGTTCCGCAGTGCTTCAAGGAAGCATTGGTGAGACCATCACTGAAGAAAGCAGGCTTGGACAAGGAAGTAATGAAACACTATAGACCTGTCTCAAATCTGGGTTTTATCTCCAAAATTGTTGAGAAAGTAGTATTTTCTCGCCTAAACCTGCACCTCCAAGTAAATAACCTCCATGATAACTTTCAGTCTGCATACAGGTCTGATCATTCGACAGAAACCGCACTCTTGCGTGTTCATCATGATGTCGTGAAGCAACTAGACAACAAGAACGCAGTTGCAATGGTGTTGATTGACCAATCAGCGGCTTTTGACCTTATAGATCACGAATTTCTGTCAACGAGATTGCAGTATAGCTATGGTGTGACTGGTGAAGCTCTGTTGTGGATTCAGTCCTATATGTCAAACAGAACACAGAGTGTTGTAGTGAGATCAACAGTTTCTGACAGCATGGAGATTCAATTTGGTGTGCCTCAGGGATCTGTCCTAGGACCAGTCCTATATTGCCTGTACTCAAAGCCTATGAGTAACATCTGTCAACGGCATGAACTGCCCTACATGGTCTATGCGGATGACCAGCAAATGTACAAGGTGATGAATCCACAGTATTCTTGTCTACTCGCCTCGAGAGCACTAGAGGCATGCGTGTCAGACATCATTCACTGGACCGGTTCCAACAAGCTTAAGATCAATGAGGAGAAGACTGAATTCATCATCTTCAGTTCTAGGAACTCTCGTCTTGACACCACTGACAAGCAAATACAAGCTGGTAACAGTTCTGTTCGAGCCGTTGAAACTGTGAGGAACTTAGGTGTTCATTTTGACAAACATCTCACCATGGAGAAACATGTTAATATGGTAGCTAAGTCATGTTACTACCAGATCAGAAGCATTGCTACCATACGTGGTTACATCACTGAAGAATGTTGTAAGACCCTGGTACATGCTCTTGTCACATCAAGATTGGATTATGGCAATGGACTTCTCTGTGGACTACCTGATACTCTCACCAATCGTCTACAGAAGGTCCAGAACTGTGCTGCACGACTCATTACCAGGACAAGCCGACGGCAAGAGATCACGCCTGTCAGAGAGGTGTTGCACTGGCTCCCAGTGAAACAAAGATGCCAGTATAAGATCTTAACATACACCTACAAGTGTCTCCATGGCATGGCACCAAGCTACTTGCAAGACCTTGTGGTCCCATACCATCCTGCTAGGACATTACGATCTGAATCTGAGTCCCTCCTCTGTAAACCCAAGACACGTACAGTGATGTATGGTGACAGATGCTTTGACAGCATGTCAGCCAAGCTGTGGAACACACTTCCATTGCATCTGAAAGGCTCATCCTCACTGAACATTTTTAAGAAAGATCTTAAAACTCATCTTTTTAAAATAGCCTATTCTGCATAATGCATTTTATTATTCATTTAATCACTTATCTTTTACATGTTTTATCCTTCGCTTAACACTTCATCTTTTACTCCTATTTTTTACATTATAATTTTTTTAAATGTGCATACCTTATTTTATTTTGTATAATGTAAAGCGCCTTAGAGTGTTTTAATAAGCAGATAAGGCGCTATATAAATGTTGTGTATTATTATTATTATTATTATTATTATTAATTTTCTGGCAAAATAGGCAATCACCTGTAACTTAACTATTACATGTGTGTACCTTTTTTATATTTATATTTATATGTATTGTACTTGATAAGGCTACATGTAAATTTAAAAAAATGAAATTCGTCTGCGCATCACTTTTGTGCGCGTGACAGTTTTTAGTGTCATTTTTTTTAAATAATTAAGAATTTGCGCATCAATTTTGCTAAACCCAAAAAAATCCATTATTTTTTTTACAAAAAATGAAAATAAAGTCCTACCGACCTCGTCACTAGAAACAAATGTGCCCGAGAAACATTTAACGTGTTTATGTAGTCTAACATTCAAAGGATATTTGTAAAAAAATATATATATATTTTAAAAGAGACATCTACATTTAAAGATTATGTTCACATTGTGTTCCTGTTTAAATGAAAGCATCTTTCATCATGTTTTATTTTAATACATGTTTCGGGCCACACATGAAAGCATTTGACAACCTGACGCTGTATAATTTATAATACACCGGAAACATTTTGGCATGACATGCCAGTCTTGCTCATTACTACATAATCTATTATCCTTTTAAGTCCAGGGTTCTCATGTAAAGGCCAGTTCACACTGTAGTTACAACTTGTTGTATCAAACTTTGTTCACCCAAAGCTACGATATACAACCGTATACATGTTTGAAACACATACATTGATAAGACTTAAGTACATGGACAATACAATTTCGCAGTATTTATCTAAATTCACGTTGTGGCATACTATGGACAGATCATTATACTGGAAACATATTCACCATTTGATGAGTTTATACAACTAGGGTCTTCTTACAGTCCAACTTAAATCAAATAAAACGTATCTACATGTAGTGTTAACAAGCCTAAACATATCTAGTTAACTGAATAACGAAATCGTGAACTCAAGAAAATAACATTTCGGGAAAACGTTATTATTAAATAATAATTTTCCAAAAAACATTTTTACTTGATATTATATTTCGGGAAAATGTTATTATTTGAAAATAATATTTCGAAAAATGTAATTTATTTGAAATAATATTTCTGAAAAAATACTAATTGAAAATAATACTTCGGAAAAACATTGTTAAATGAAAATAATGTTTCAGAAATGTGTTTAATTGAAAACAACACTTCAGAAAAAAATATTAATCGAAAATAACAATTTGGAAACTTTAAGAATATGTATACTGTTTAAGCGATAACCCTCTATAATATATATACCGGGTATGGTATATACACTGTACGTTCTCATAATTCTATATATTATTTTTTATCGAGGAAGCGGCTGAAAGGACTTCTAGGCTCTATGGAATAGTTAAATCCTGTTTGAGATTACACAGGGACGCTATACATGTATTTCCCTGGTTTATTCGTCAGCTGAAGGGGTGATAAGTTTCCTTTGATAAACATTGACCACAATTTAAATAAATGGTTTAGATGTTTTGCATATTTCATATCTACTTCTACACTCAATTGCATATACCATTGCCGGAAAATATCAGTCATTTAGTAAATTCTCTTAGAGAAACAAAACAAGGCAATTTACAAATGAACTGGTTTAACATATGTACATGACATCTTATATATACTGGACCTAAACAGTATATTTTGAAAATGTAAATAAAGATATATTCATTTATGTACATGTGGATGTAGGACAATGTATTGTATGTGGGTCTGAGACCTATACACATTGGAGAGAAAGAAAAAGTATTGTAAATTATAAATGATGAAAAAAAATTCTCACCTTAGATAAGTCGCCGCATCCTGACCGGTGCGATTCTATGCGCTGTAGCTTATGCCGCACAGACCCATCGACTCTAGTATTCTAGTTTTACTGTGACACCTGCTGCAGGGGATTATTTATATATCCGCATTATACTTAGATTATGATGAATATGCTTAAAGTGTTGTATAATTTAACCATAACAATCACGCCCATCAGTTGATTCGATGTGATTTACCTTAAACTTAATACACACAAATCAGCGTGTAATTATTACATTATTATATGATTGCAGGTGAAATACCGGGATCTATTATATACCCGTATATATATTTAAGCGCTGAAAAAAATAAAGAGGGGCGGTCGTATTTACAAGATGCATGTGAACTCATTTGCAGTAATGTATCTGTTATTTGTAGAAAATAGTTCATCACGTTTTTTTAAAACCAACTAAACCAACTCAAACTTATCATTGTCAGAATATTAAAACCACAATTATTCATTGTCATGAGAAATAAATAGGCCTACAGTATGTCTTTAAGAATCGTCATGAAAGGGAATTTAGAAAAGAGAGACAACAGAAAAAGACGATTTATGGAGAGGGAAAAAAGACGTTTACATGTACATACTTTCTCGTTTGTCCTGCTTTTGTTTTTCAAATAATTTAAAAGGACATTACATCAACAAATTACATGTATTTAAGGATCTTTTTCCATACCCGTAAGACATTGCCATTTTTGCATAGTTGATAAATCCTATGAAGATTTAGCAATCATGAAATCCTTGAAAAAGACCCTGGAGTCAAGACTTCATTTTTTATGATAGCTAATTATCGAACAAACAATTACATGGCTTATCAATTGAATCATTCAGTGCATTCAAGTATTATCATCTTGCATTATTGAAAACCATTTAAAGGCGCCGTAGCACGTTTGTTGCTCAAATTTGCCATTCCACGACCGATAAGCGGTATCCATAGAAAAGGTTATCCGCCTTGGTGGCAAATGTTGCGATGTATAAAGGCAATTTTGTGGAACACTTTAGTGTTAGAAGTTGAACACATTAAAATGGCGCTCGTAGGGTAATGGACTCGCATGACTTAACCAAACCATGTATGTTCGTTTTAGAACTCTTTTCGTTGATTCAAGAGTATTGTTTAGCAATTGGTAACACTTATTTGCCTTTTCACTAGAGCACTTTATTTCAGGAAGAACGGTCTTTAAGTAGAGGGTAATGTCCGAGTAACTGTCCATTCCTTAACAATAATGGAGCCGAGGCCCATTATTTTAAGGAATGGGGAGTTACGAGGATATTACCCTACTTAAATTACAATCAAAGTAGTGCTCTTTTATCAAAAATGCTTTAAAAAGTTAAAGAAATTAAATTTCTACTTAAAAAAAATATGATGTGATGTGTAACTCTCCATTACTGAAAAATAATGGAGTGACAGAACAATAGGATGACGTCACAAGTGTAAATTAATGGTGAATTTACACATTTTAGATTATCCTATGGATGTAGCTCAGTTGGTAGAGTTTCGATTCCTGGTCGCGTCATACCAAAAGACGTTAAAAGATGGGAGTTGTTGCTGCCTTGCTTGACACTCAGCGTTATAAGGACAGAACAACGCTTGAACTGGCGCTGCACTGTGGCTGCTGGGTGCTATTTGCACACAATACATTTCCAATGTACAGTGTATTACGGACAATAAAGAGTTATTATTATGTAAGCTTGACTCTGAATCATTCACATATATACTTGCAGTCAGAGTCTCACAAACCATAGTAAGATAGACCACACTGAAAGAGGTAATTGTTTGTCAGTATCATTCCTGTGTTCATGCATCCTCGGTTATCCAGTGTTTTATATATGCTCCGTTAACCTCCACTATATCACCCCTGGGAACCTTCATCAGAGAAATATGTACTCAAATTACTCGCCCCTGGCAAAATACTATTGAATCCTTATAAATTACAAGTAATAAATTTAAAACCTGCTCCTGTTTGGAAAGTAAGCTCTTGGCCCTTGACCACTTTCCCTTCAATTTGGTCTTCCTGCCCAAACAGTCGTGTTTTATCCTTCACTTACTGTACACTTAATTATTGTGATGTCATTATGAGGTCAACTTGAATAACTTATTGTACTTTGAATTCATGTAGCGCCTTAGCACTTTTAGTAATTTTAGACGTCTTTTGGTCTCATTGGCCATTTTTGGCCGGACAGTGTGCTCTAAACACTGCCATTGATAACTCACTCAGTCTCCAAGCATGTACGTTGTGTACCACCTAAATAAAATATCTTCTTCTTCTTCTTCTTCTTCTTCTTCTTGTGAAATACAGGGACTGAAGACTTGACTCCCGAGGTGGTCTAACTTGATCGAGACTGCTGCAGGTAGCGGGTCAGTGTACAAATATATTTTTCGATCACCTGGTGTGAACTGACCAATGGCATTCTTCTTAATTTAATAGAGGTATCAGTTGTTGAACCTCAGTCTGTGTTTAGATTTCCAGTGCTGGCTATTGGTGCCTGACTCTGAGGGTGTGGCAGAAAAGTATAGAAAGGTGTGTACTGTATTGGGTAATCCCATATTAGATATGTTCACGGTCTAATTGGCATGTATTTCTAGGCAGGGCTATAGAAGATGCAGAGAAAATAGAGCCATGGGCTCTGTAGCTCATCAGGATTTATATTGTTTGAGTGAGTGAGTGAGTTAATGTTTAACGCCGCTTCGGCAGTATTGCAGCCATTAGCAGCGATATATTGTTTGATGTTGAAGACTGAAATACATTGTTCTCAATATAATGGACAACACCAAGCCCTGAAAAATTGCAGTTTTGAAATTGTAACAAAAACATGATTCCACACTAAATTTTGATAAAAGGGGATGTCCAGGTATGACAATTCCTGCAAAGATACTTAAGAAAAAGTGATCCTCACATTTACAATGGAATAAACATATTCCCATAAATCATGCCATAAGCCCATTGTGCCTTTCAGGCCTGATGGGCTAAAAAGGTGAATTACAACACATGTACATTTACCAAAGATTGGACAAGGATTGGACCAATGACAAAGTTAGGCAACTACTACTTTCATCTGAATATAACTGCTATGGTTGGAGAATGACTTACACAGCCAGAGAAAAGCAGAAATATATATAAAAAAAATCAGTTTATTGCAAGTAGGTGAAAAAAGGCAACTTCCCTCAGCAAGGCATACATGGGTCTCCATCACTGGCTAATTTAAGCCTTGCCGCATTTGCTTTACTTTCCGTGCTTACATAGCTGAGTGCAGCTGAAATGCACACAGGGCTCTGATTCCCTAGCATGAAAAGTGAAGGAAATGTTGCAAGGCTTAAATTAGCCAGTGATGGACACTGGTGCGAGTTAAAACTTGCATAAGGAACTTGTATATACGCTAAACTATGAAAACTCAAACTAAGGATTTCATTATTAAAATTTGCATTATGAATCATATTACAAATCTTGTATAAATTGTCATTTTTTCCAACCCTTAATTTTCTAATAAAATAACACACCTTTTCTGTTTCATATATATTTTATTATATATCATGACATACAACAATAAATAAACAGTCATAAAACATAATGACCAAATGTACAATGAACAGCAATTTGCATAAAAGTAAAAACCTTTTATGATCACAATATTGTTAAAATCAAAGATTGAAAAAGGAATGCTGCTGCGAAAATGAAATATTAGAATTAAAATTAAAATTATCCAAATTATCAACTGTTAATCATTGCATTTACTTCATGATGAAGTCAAAGTATGCGATATACACTTTTAGTGAATATTCTAAATGTTATAATTTTTTAACATTGTCATACATGAGATAAACCAAACTTTCCCCATATAGGCATAACATGTGCCTTTCTCTATCATCAGCTAATTTAAACCTTGCTGCAATTTATAAACTTTTCTGTTCCAGCATCACAGCATGCTGCACCAAAACTTGGTAGTGCTATAAAATTTTGGCACTGAAAATGCAATGAAATGCAGCAAGGCTTGAATTAGTCAGTGATAGAGACTGGCACTTGTGGGGAAAGTTGGAGTTACATAGAAAATAGCCTATGTCTTTCTTCAATGTAAGTTTAATCATATTCTATCCACCAATGAGACAATTCATATAACAAAATGACAAAAACATAATATCACAACATTCATGAACAATTACATATATCATAACATTTCATGAACTGTTTTTACATTTCATCATAAAAGTAGCATAAATAAATTCTATGAAATATTCATTGTTGCAACAAAAGGCCTAAAATATGTGAATATGAAAAAATAATTGTGTAAAATGTTTCATGATAGTGTATTTGATTTACAAACAAAACAAGTTGCATTACAAATTTTATATTACAAAATAATGTTATTTATTGGTATAAATTGGAGAGCACTGGCAGCAGCTGCAGACAATATTAATAAATCAAACATATTGTAAGTTTAGTTTACAAACAGTTGATATATGTACAATAATTTCTTTATTTATGGTGACATTTTTGGAAATTGTTTGGAATAATTGTCAATCGATATGATTTTGTTATCCAGAAACCTTGCTTTTATGATGCTTAAGTAGTAGGCATATACTGATAAACATCATGTATGTTAAGAATAAAGAAGTTGTTATCCCAAAATCTTGTTCTTCTGATGATTAAGGAGTAAGTTATACATACTGACAACCATTATGTATGTCGACAGTAAAAAAGATCTGGCTTTTCTGGGAGTAAACATACACTGATAAACATCATGTATGTTTTTAATAAAGAAGTTGTTATCCCAAAATCTTGTTTTTCTGTTGCTTTAGGAGTAAGCATATATACATACTGGTAAACCTAATGTAAGTTAGGAATAAAAAAAGTTATTATCCAAAAATCTGGCTTTTCTGTTGCTTAAGGAGTATGCATATACATACAGATAAACGTTATGATAACAACTTAGTAAACAGCAACAGTAAAGAAGTTGTTATCCATAATATCTTGTTTTCTGTTGTTTCGTTAGTGATATGTTTACTGTAATTTGTAATTCTATATTATCTTATCATATAAAATGAGAGGGTACCTTCAATGTGTTGTAAGCACAGCATAATTCACAAAATACACAATCTTGGTTCAACAAATTACCTAATTAGATATTTTCTACATCTAAAAGAAAGCAAAGGCACCAAAAACACCATGGTCTACTACATTAGATATTGTTAAAAGATAAATATTGAATGACTTATAATCAACATTGTATAAGTCAGCAAGTCAATTACTTCTACAGGTAAAAGTAAATCAAATATTTACCTGTTCAACCTATCATTTTCTCATTCAAATTCATATTCATATTTGACAAAATAAAAATTAATCATAAGATTAATTAAACTTCAAAAATGAGTTCATTGAAATGTTCTATTTTATTCTCAGACTGGAAACACAAATACCCGGTACTGTAATTCTTTAGCAATGTCAACGCCTCTAAAAGTTCAACCACATGAGAACATCTAACAGCCCCAAATCAAAATTTCAATGTTGGTGAAACAATAATTCTAATCGATAAATGAGCTGTGAAATATTTTCACACAAATTTATTCACTTGTTTTCAAGAATAATGCTATAATAATAACATTTATTTAATATTAATTTATATTGTCTGATTAATAAATTGCATGATCAATGTTGACGTAAGCATTCCATCATTGAAACAACTTTTCTCCTGTCAACAGTCAAGCAGCTATCAATGTTAATAGTTTTAAAGAAAAACAATAAACAAACAATGTGAATTAAAAATACATCTCTTTACAAAATATTCCTGTTTTTGTATTTAATAAGAAAATATTCTCATTTTGTGTAATCTTAAAAAAAATATACTGTGTATTTACAAACATTTTTACAAAAGGGATTGCACAGTTACTTGCAGGTCTTGGAAGAGAAACAATGTATACATCGGATATGAATTATTCAAGAATAATTTTTGCACTTGAACACAACACCCATAAGTCACAGCTTCAAATTCATATGATAAACACTCAAGGCAATTTTATCTCAGCAATGTAAAGTAATGTATGCTGGAATGCTCTGATTGAACTTATGACCATGCACAAGCTTTCTGTGTATGCTCATTCTAATTATAGACTATCACAAGAGCTTTAGCTGTGACTACCCGGCATACTGCATCAACAAGACAAGACATGATCCATGATCTATGATAGTATAAATATATTTATTTCTTTCGATGAACACTGAGCTATCCCTCCCAATTATTTTTTTCTTGGGTTCTTTGCCGTATTTTAAGAATAGCTTGTAAGCCAGACAATTTGGATATATCACCTTTTTATTGTTTTATAAAATATATACTTTAAAAACATTTCATTAACTTATTATTTGGAACAATTAATGCTTCAGAAAAATTATAACAAAATCAATTCTGCTCAGCAGAAAATGGTACATGAGTATTTTCATCAGAATATACACTGACGGGCAAAAGAAAGTATATGGCTCAGTTGTATTTATCATATGTATAATTTTCAAAGTCAAATATCTCAAGTTTTTGACGTCATATTCAAAAACGGACTAGTTTGTGAAATTAGTCGAAAACATAAAATCAGTCAAAGAATATCTCAACGCGGTTTGAATTTTTAAAAATTAAAATTTTGAAATTCCCTCAAATTAATTTTGATAAAACACAACTGTTCATCGACATATAACACATACTCTGTGTGAAAATCAATCAATTTGCCTCGTCCTGCACACATTTACAACATTTTAAAGATGGTAGGGGTCATGTTGGTGTAAATTTCATTTCTTACCCTTATCTACTTTAAAAAATGATATTTTAGTTAAAAAATAATACAATCACCAATTAAGTCATTCAAACTACTGCCATAACCAAATGCATATTATTTCTTTAAAATATTGAATTAATCAAAAACAAGTGAGTGTTATACTTTCTTTTGCCCATCAGTTTATGTGGAGATAAACGTAAATTCAGTGAACTAGTTTGTATCTCTGTGGAGGCAATATTTTGTTAATTTTATTCTTCAGAACAATATTTTAACGGGGTAATTTTTAATCCTTAAAGTAATACAACCATAACTTTAACAAAAGGTTATTTAGATTGTATTTCTTTGAATAATTTTTCAGTCATTTTAATTTTGGGAATATATGAAAATGTTCTCCGTCATCTATTTCAACAAAGAAGTTGACCATCTAAAAAAACTTATTCTTTCATCCCATCAGCTTCTAAAATGCCTAAGAAAGTATGAAAATGTAGATAATAAAACATTTTAAAAGTTCACCATTTTGAGTAATATAAATGGCTTCGATAATACTAGACAAACATTAATCATTTGTTTCACCTTAATGGTAATTATAATCAGAAAATGAGTATGGTAATTTTGTAATGCTTTTAGTCATATAAAATTAATGAAAATGCCATTCAATTTAAGGTTTGTATTAAGTCTTACTCCAATGGACTACATACAATTTTAAATTAACTTGTCCCTCTGACATACAAGTATAACAAAAGCACAGTGTTATAATATAAGGAGAAACCATGATACCGAGGATATGCTAAGGTCGTGGACCCTGATAGGAAGGAAAAACCTGAGGATGCGAGGGGGAATTTCAATGATTGTAAATCCTGATATATTTGCTAAGATGAAGGCTTTAAAGTAAAGATCTGAAGAAACTATCTTAGACCAATTTTGAAAAATTTCTTAAATATATGACAGAATATGAACAGCAAAAGTTTGGAAGAAAGTGCGTCTCAAACCCGTATCTATTTCCACCTGTGGTATGTTAGCTAGCGCTTTAGTCTACTGTGCCAACGAGGCAGATGAGATTACCAGGGATACTTAAGATAACACGATAACAAAGCCTGTTTTACACTTAAAAACGGTTGATAATATAGAGAAACCATGATACCGAGGATATGGTAAGGTTGTAGATCCTGATAGGAAGGAAAACCCCGATAGAACCCTCCTTTTAATATTGCACAATCAATGTGGAGCATATTAATTATGGAAGGTAATAGTTGGTGACTTAAGATTAACAATTTGATAAGGGGAGCTTACATACATTCAGTAGAAAATAATTATATTGAGAGGTGAAGCCAATATGCTATGTCATAACAGGACATAATTCATCTCTCTAATGATAAATTAATTGTTACTTTGTGGATCTTCTATCAATATGTATATTTTGTTATTACAAATTTGCAAAACATTAAAAGTACATCATTTTCTCATTTCACGCAATGCAAAAAACAAGATGGCAGACAATCAAAGATATTACTCACACTTTAGAGACATCGAGTATGTAAGTGTTTCAAATACAAAAGTATCTTTAGAAAACATACTTATGACATCAATCGCTAGAGAAATATTTTATCTACAACATGGCATACAATAAATAATTTTCATATTTTGACAATGAAATTTGGTTTCAAAGACAAGTACAACTTCGATTAACACGTGTCAATAGAATCTGACTTGAATATTCCATCAATATTCATAAATATTTTCAAACCATGACAAACCGAGAGGTCAAAGTATAGTAAATAGTAAATGATCATTGAAACTATAGTCAAAACACCAAGAGAGGTCCACGTATAGTTAAAAATAATAAAGTAGCATTTTACGTCATTTAAAAGAGCCATCCTAGCTTAAAAGCTGTCACTACACCACCACCCCCCCCACCCCCCACCCCCCCTGCAATTGTCTTTGACCCAATGGCAAGAGTAAACGCTTGATATACATCAATAAGGAATGGATATCTTCTTGATTTTCATTTTATCACATGATCGGAGTACCCTCATGCAGTTCTTCCTAGCATAATGATCCAGCAGACTAAAGGTCAACGAAGACAAATTTACAGAAATTAACAAAGAAACATTTTCAGATATGGAAAATTGTTGATGGATGAACTCGACTAAGGGCGTTCATCCACAGTAAAGGTGGAGGCTGGCATTACTTGGTTTGCTTTCTGGATCCACTAAAGGATGATAATTGGTAAGCCCAATCGCCTCTCGAAACATACAGTGACGTGCCACAAGTATTGCAACAATCATTGTTTCCCCATAGGATCCCATGTTAATTCAGTCTAGCATAGCTTATTTTAATTGTTTCAATTTTCAAAATATTTGACTGAAAATTGATGTGAATACAGAAAATCTACTCAGCAACATGTAAACAAAATTCTGATTTTGGATAAAAATGTTATGCAACAAAATAGTTAAAAGATTACCGAGCTATGTCCATTTTTCCTGTCCTTTAGGTCTGCTTACATAATGGTGGCAATGGGGAAGTGACGGTACAGTAAAAATACCCAGCCATTACTTTGCTGTTTTCCGAAACAATGCTCAAATTTAAGGAATTTGAACATTATGAATATAATCTCAAAATGTTAGATTACAAACATGTCAAGTTTTAAAACTTTTTGTTCACTGGCAAAATTGTCAAAATTATTTTTGCTACATTAAAATAACATGGGATCCTATGAGAAAACGGAGATTGTTGCAATACTTTATGGCACGTCACTGTAACTATTTAAGTCCATCGCCTGTCACCCCTGAGTTCGTCATCCGTTGCTTGGTCATCCCTGATTGTTGATGTATGTGTTGATATTGTCATTGTATTTTGTCCACAAACACTTGGGAAATGTTACAGAATTTGTGGATGTTAAGGATGTGTGAACTCCATAAATCTGTCTCTTATCCACATTTTCTAGAGCAGATTTTTTCAAAAGTTTTCAATTGTTCCTGGTGTGAATTATAGGATGCCCAGCACATACTCCCACAAACACTTTTATAGATGTTTGTGGATGTTTGTGGATGTTGTGGATGTTAGTGGATGTTTGTGGATGTTGTGGATGTTAGTGGATGTTGTGGATGTTTGTTGATATTTGTGGATGTGTGGATATTTTGTAAAACTCTTTAGCCTCTCCACAAACACTTGTAGGTTCCATAGATGTTCAAGGAATTTGATGCTTGCAAGGTCATATAGCCTTTCACATCAAGGTAGAGACGTCTTATAGAAGTTCAAGGAATTGGATGCTTGCAAGGTCATATAGCCTTTCACATCAAGGTAGAGACGTCTTATAGAAGTTCAAGGAATTGGATGCTTGCAAGGTCATATAGCCTTTCACAACAAGGTAGAGAAGTCTTATAGAGAAGTTCAAGGAATTGGATGCTTGCAAGATCATATAGCCTTTCACATCAAGGTAGAGAAGTCTTATAGAAGTTCAAGGAATTGGATGCTTGCAAGATCATATAGCCTTTCACATCAAGGTAGAGAAGTCTTATAGAGAAGTTCAAGGAATTGGATGCTTGCAAGATCATATAGCCTTTCACATCAAGGTAGAGAAGTCTTATAGAAGTTCAAGGAATTGGATGCTTGCAAGATCATATAGCCTTTCACATCAAGGTAGAGACGTCTTATAGAAGTTCAAGGAATTGGATGCTTGCAAGGTCATATAGCCTTTCACAACAAGGTAGAGAAGTCTTATAGAGAAGTTCAAGGAATTGGATGCTTGCAAGATCATATAGCTTTTCACATCAAGGTAGAGAAGTCTTATAGAAGTTCAAGGAATTGGATGCTTGCAAGATCATATAGCCTTTCACATCAAGGTAGAGAAGTCTTATAGAAGTTCAAGGAATTGGATGCTTGCAAGATCATATAGCCTTTCACATCAAGGTAGAGAAGTCTTATAGAAGTTCAAGGAATTGGATGCTTGCAAGGTCATAAAGCCTTTCACATCAAGGTAGAGAAGTCTTATAGAAGTTCATAATTGTTCCTGGACGTTTGTGGATGTTTGGATACCAGATGCAACTTATCCTCTCCTTATTGGCTGGAAGAATGTTCATAGGTTCATAAGTATGGATATCCTGCTCACATCAATTGCTTCAGAAGTTATAGAAGTTCATTATTGTTCATGGATGTTCATGTTCATCTCCATTTTGTGGATATTTTACAGTTCTATATTCTCTCTTCATTGGCTTGAGGAATGTTCGTATGTGTTCATAGATATGGATATCCTTCTCACATCAATTGCTACAGAAGTTATAGAAGTTCATAAATGTTCATGGGTGTTCATGTCCTTTTGTGGATATTATATGGTTTTATATTCTTTCCACATCTGCTGGAGGAGTGTTCATAGAGGTGTGGATATTTACATCAGATATCGGGGTTGGTTGGTGGAAGTTGGCTTCAGGATCGGTAGAAGCGATCCGTGATAGTTGACCTCTCCCCATCAGCGGTGACCTTTCGTCAGGTCCTTCATCGTAGCCAATGGGAGCAGAGCCGTTGGAAGACGTCACTGGAACTTTATCTGTTGAAAAGAGATTTGTTCCAGTTATTTCCTATTATTTGGAAACGTGAAAAAAAGTTCCATTTGATGTTGAATTATAGGTATATACCAGGGATGCAGATTCAAATTTTTGCCAGTCGGACATTTCATCTTTGACCCAAAAAGACGAACCCGGAAGTAACAAATTTTTAATGAATAAAGTATCAGAAAGTATTACTATTTGTTGGTTCTTCATTCATTGCATACTATTAAACATAACACGAAAGCAATTAACGATAACTATTAATTTATCATTAACATGCATAAAATGGTTCATAATTTAAAATCAATGTTTACCAACTACGTAATACATTGTAATACATATATATGACGATATTTTGTTTACTAGTTTCAGAGTATATTTATGCATACACCTTGATTTTGTTGTTGAAAATATTTAATGGTAACAATTTCATGATGATTTGGTATAATCTCATTAAAATCCTATCTTTGATTTGTTCCTATAAGGTTAGACATAATTGAGTTGTCTCTCATCCAAGATCTGATGGAATCCCATAGAGCTGGATGAGTGACGCCCCAAATGTTTAAAGCTTAACCCTGTGAACGAATCAAAGATATGATTTTAATGAGATTGGATTTGTTAAAATTTTGCTGTGATGTTAACTGAAAGCTTAATTTTTTCAGAGTACAGCCATTGTGTTGTTGGGGGTCACATATTCCAAACGTTATAAATGGTAGTACTTTATTGAGAAGTACCAACTGTGACCCAAAAACTACCATTTCGATGATATTCGACTTAGGTCTTTGAAGGGCATTTAGATATTCGACTTAGTATATTGACAATATGAAGGTAAAAGTAGTGATTTCTGCTCGAAAAAAACGGAAAATGCATCGCGATTGATGCGTGCCAATGAGTCAAACGTAATTTTGGAATCTTATTTATAACAGACAAAATGACAAATTTGGGTTTATATTGATCTATAGGCCATATAACTACTGTTCATGTAAATTGGTGGTGCCATTTCTGTTTCTACACATGCAAAATGATGTTTCCTTGATTTTAATTACCGGTATGATATATTTGGCGATTGGAGAGGAATATGTAAGCTGAGTGAATTTATTTGTACTGTAAACAGCACATATGGTGTCGTGGAACGTATTAAAGCCAAATAAAATTTTATGAAACGCAATGGATGCACCTTTAACTGATCATGAAATCATAATATTTTTAAGAGAAATGTATAAAAAATGCCAAAACAAGACGGTCCACTGTTTTTCAAATGTTCTTTAGGAAAAGAGTAAAAAAAATTTTTAATCCATTTTCAAACAGAAAAACAGTTAATCATTAAAAAACCTTAAAAATGAATAATTATTTGGAATATGGAATGGAAATGAATTGACAAATTGTACCTTTATCCTTGTTTTTAGAAGTTATTTGAATGATAAGAAGGATGGTAGCGATGACACAGCCCATCGCTGCACAGGAACCTGGTACCACGGACTGTACAGAACGGTAATACGGGGCACACTTGGGACAGCAGTTGCTGAAAAAAATATGGAGACATTTTAATACATGTCTCTGTAGATAATTAAAATGCTGTGATGCAATCCCTGTAATGAATAAAAAATAATCATGTAATAATTTCATTGCTTGTTATTTCAGATTTACATGATGAAATTTCAAACCCCCAGAACTCCAAACTCCCCCCCCCCCCTTTTTGGTTTGTTTTATCAGGTCCTACAGTAAAGACGTGTCAACAAATTCAAGTCCATCATTGTTAATTAAAATTCAAAATTTTATTAATTTCTAAAGCTAAATGCCAAACATTCTGACCAAAAACCATTTAAAAAAAGTGATTTCAGCTCCCCAAGTGTACTTGAACAGATATAAAAATAAAAGTATCATATTCTCATATAAGAAATTGAAGTTACCTCTTTACAAATCATGTCCCTATAAAATGCATTAAAAATCAACTTTCTCAGGCAGCAGTATCCCGAATTCTAGATAGTTGAAAATGTGATGACGTTATTTTGCAGTTGATTGTAGACATATATAATCTCTGGAAAACAATAAAATTTTACTTTTTTAAGATTTAGTATAAAAGATATTTGTAAGAAGTCCTGAGAAATCATTATGAATATTTAGACTTGCCAACATGATCTAGACTGAACAAGGCTCCTTTTATTTTATTCCGTCCTTTTAATTTATTGACAGACACAGGATGAGAGACATTCCATTCCACTTTAGTGTTAAATTTTCTTTTCAGAATGTGTGAAAGGTTTGAAATGAGAAAGTTTGGATAAAAGCCAAAGCTTGCATGAAAATTACTAAAAAAAATTAAGGAATTGAATATTTATGTCAACAATCTTGGTTTAGAGTTTAAAATTTTAGCTTTCACTGATATCGAATTGGGAGTAGAAACACACTTCACCACTACAACAAATACCTTGAAGAGACCCAAGGCACCTCTAACCTCATACATGCACCTCATACAATGCAAGAACCTTCACCTTTAACATGGCGATTTTACAGTAAGCCATAATGTACACTAAAGTGATGTATGTTCCTTGACGTTAAAGGGAAAGTTCTATCACCTATCTGTCAGAAGCATCCACCATCTTGGATTCTTGGCATTACGTTGAATGAAAACATGCCCCAATTTTTACCCTTTATAAGAAATAAATCATATACAATGATAGAGTATTCACATATTAACACATAACATATAATAAAACTGATAAACAATATGCTGTCCATAGCAAAGTTTTCCCCACTCACAGTTCTCAATGTTTTTATTTTGTTTATACTCTTTCTCAAGTTGTGAAATATAAAGTCATCAAGATATTAAGTTAACATAACTTCATTAACATCTTTCAATTTGTCATCTTTCATCTTTTCAATGTTTTTTTACAGTATTATAACACAATCCAGTTGGAACATGTTGAGGGTAATATTGGGTAACTTTGGATTTGACAATTTGACAAAAAATAGTGTACATGTTCATTAAAATGAAAAAGATAGTGATGTAATTCATTGACTTTGCAACTGGAATATAAGACATTGTAGATTGGTCTAAAAAAAAATTGTAGATATTCAATAGTACTACCGGTACTATCAGAAAGTTCTAAAATGAGTAAAAATACAATGTTTTTCTCAATTCATGTAATGCACAAAACAAAATGGCGGATTCTCAGATAGAATCATCACTTTAACTACAATTAACTAAAACTATAATTATAATGCTCAACATTATAATATATAGTGAAAACTTATTCATTTTCCTTATTGATACACGATGCATATTCATTATATTATCATGGGCAAATCAAAGAGAAATATGCACAGAAATCATTTGGTGTGATATATGCATGGGTTATTGTTGGTGTCAGAAATCTTATTGTTAGTATGAGGAGAAATAGTTATTATTGTACAGGAATATCTGATAAATTTACATTTTATGCCCTTACTAATACATCTATTTTTTATGATAATGAGTAAATTAAAATCATTATTCAATATAACATAATTAAATATTTCAATATGAACATACATGATAATTTTTTTCATATTCAACATGAAATTTAGATAATAAGACTTATATGTAACTTGGTTTTGACTAAAAGCTTTTGCATTGTATTCAATTCTTGTTTCAGGAAATAAATGAATAAAACAAGAACTAATGACTATTATATTTAAATACACTTGAATTTGTTTATCAATTTTCCTTGTACCTAGCTTTCTGTTTCATTTTAACAAGGATATATTTTAGTATTCATGAAAACATAATTTCTGCATGGTTCTTTTTTCAAGAATAACACACCAAAAAACACTGAGTAGAAATTTTCCCAAATGTTTTTGTGATGAATTCTATAAATAAACATGTTATATGTTATGTGGTTAAGAATGATGTGATGGGTGAGAGATTGTCAGTCTGATTAAAATCGACCTTGTTCCGAGTAATAAAATTTGCAAAATAATGCATCTACTGGGATACGAACTCAGGTTCTGCAGATTCCTTGCCACAAGGTCTGAGAACATCCCATATAGGCGTGTGTTCCGAACCAGTTAAGCGCAGACAAAGCCCAGTCAAATAGCTGACCAATCACATCATAGTTTTTAAACAATCACAAGCATTAGGAACAGACGAAGGGATTTCTGTTTGGAGTTATCTGCCCCTAGCTTCTCGCACCGAAAGCTTTTGTTGGAGGTCATGTGATTGGTTTAACTGAATTGCGTCAGAACATACAAGCGTACGGGCTGTTAACAAACGGTTTTACGTGGAATGTTCTGAACGATATGAGTTGATATCCCCGGTAGATGCACTATTTTGTTATTTATAATCCTCGGAAAACCGTTGATTTTAATCAGACTGAGAGATGGTGAGATGTAGTTAGAGGAAGCACAGATTATACATATATTTTTTTCATTACTTTTTCCACCAAATACTTACTCAAACAAAGAAGGCTCACATGTTCTAAATATAAAATGTTACGAAATAAGCAATGAAATTTTCAGTTATCATAATTTAAGGATTCCTTTTCATCATCGCTAATGGCTGCGATACTGCCAAAGCGGTGTTAAACAATAACTCACTCACTCATCATATAAATATGATCTACCTCCTTTAATATCTCACAATATCAATGGTTTGAGACCACTGAAGTATGCAATATCAACTTGAACTCTTTAGGTTGGAGTTAATGGTAAATAGAATAATCTTAAACACAATTTAATCTTCCCAAAATATCACACATAACTTTCTGTAGATTTAAATAAGTAAATGTATTGTCTACCAATGACTTGACTTGATGATATGACTTGTTTAATTCTCAATGCAAATAATTTGACTTATTACCTACGAGGGCAATCATATCGGGGTTCATATTTTCAATATCACTTTGTCATGGTGACATGACGTCATAAACAATGCTTCATTAATTTCACGCCTTTGGTAATAAACAGAATGTTATATTCGTGTCTATGTCATACTATATTTACGACACTCGTGCCTGAATATCGGTATATATTTATATTCAGGCACTCGTGTCGTAAACATAGTTTGACATTGACACGAATATAATATCCTCGATTTAATAGCTTTCCCACTTTATAGCCGGGTTAATAGCTATCCTCCTTTCCAACACCGGAATCCTACATAAATCTTTCCCTTCAGATTCAAAGTTCCTAAAATAAAAACTAGAATATACATATTTCAATGAAAAATTAATCCTCAATTATGCGATTACATTTACTCATGTTCCTTTCATTCAATTACGGTAGTAATTAGAATTTGCTGGTTAATTCTGATAGAGTGACATGACCTAAAAGAAGCACACATAAAATGTTCCAATGAAGTGGTTCTGCAAGGTGATGAGTTCAGTGTGCAATTATTACATGGAAAGCTTATGTCCAAGTTACTGTTCCCTTTTTTAAAAGCCATGGATTCTGTAGCTCATCTGGGTTTATATTGTTTAATGATGAAGACTGAAATAGATTTTTAGGTCATGGTCTGTGAGGCCCTTATTTGGGGACACAGGTAACCAAATCTACAATTTAGAATCTCCATTGGCTAAAGAGTCTGCACACAATGTTACAGCCTTCTAGGTCTACTTGTTCTGGAGAAGAAGATGAAAATAGGTTTTTAGGTCATGGCCTGAGAGGCAATTTAGAGTCCCCCTTGACCAAGGAGTCTTTACATAAAATTTCAGCTCCCTAGACCCAGCGGTTCTGGAGAAGAAGATGAAAAAGCAAAACGTTTACAGACGGACAGACAGAGGAAACTCAAGTCAGATCCTCCCACATAATCTCTGTTCTCTGTTAAAAGCAATCAATCAGGATTCTCTATTCCAAGCCAATAAAGTGCTCTTATTGCAACAGAAGTTACTCTGAAAAAAATGACTTGACTCACTTTTAAAGAGAGAAAATGAAATATTAATTGTCATTACATAATCATGTCCCTATTCTTGAACTGAAGAAGGACAGGAAGTAAATTAATATAACCATGTGGAGATTAGCTTATGTCAATTACTGCACAACATTACAACTCATGTTTTAAAGGGGCAGTAGCTGTTGTAGCAGTAGTTGTTTTCAAATTTTATTTTTTCAAATTTCACATTTATATTGACAGTTTATGTCATTTATATCTAATTTTAGAGGAGAAAACATCTTATTACACAAACCAATTATCAAAAAATGCAAGGCGACCACTTTAGTGTGAACATATTTTATTATTTCGAATGACAACAACGACTCCCATGGTTTTACTGAGCCATGTACACTCATTTTTAACTTGATTTTCCGCAGAGAGAAGGGTGTTTTACTATTGATGACATTATTTTCCAAATACATTTCATCGACTTATTTCATCGAAAAAACGTGCTACTGCCCCTTTAAAGGCGTTGTAGCACGTATTTTTACATATTTTATTTTCTCAGATTTGCCAATTATTATCAAAGTTTCTACAATATATCAATACGTTAGAGGGTAAAACATGTACACGGCCAAATAAGCCGTATCCATGAAAAAAACAGTGATCAGTATTGATAGAAAATGGTGCGGCAGTGTATAAAGTCACACTGGTGTGAAACTCTTCAGTGTGAGAGGTAGCTTTTTAGGTCTCGTGAGAATTTGGGAGTTCAGACAGCAAGATGGTTGACCATTCCATCATTGTACCATATTTAAACTCTACTCTGAGTGTTAAGGTATCGCTACATCAGTCAGATCACTTGAACTACCTTTGAGCGCCAATTTTAATGTGAACACATTAAAATGGCTGTTTGATGGGAAATGGACTCGCATAGCTTAATTGAACCGTGTCTATTCACTTTATAAGTCATTTTTATTGATTTAGGAGTATTAATTAGCCATTGGCAACATTTTTTCATATTTTTGTGAGAGCACTTTATTTCAGTAAGAAAATCAGCTACAGCGCCTTTAAGGGACCTTGGAATTTAACATTTGCTAAAGATAGCCTATCCGAGATCTTTTGAGGATTCAACAGGTACAGAGATGTTAGGAAAGAAAGATAATAGTTGGTGTCATACAGTAGAAAGTCTGAATTAATTTGTAATGCAAACATAGACCAGAGTGAAGTTAATTACTGTTTAATAGGTATAAGAAAAATATTAAAAATAGAGCCGTGGGCTCTGTAGCTCACCAGGATATGCATGATTTATCTTTCATAGTTGAAGATCTACAAATGTTTTATCAAGTAAAACATTGCTAAAGGTTGTTAAATGGCTTTTAAAAAAGCTAAGAATGTGGCTTATATAAGCAAAAAATAATTTGTGTGTTACGGACAACGCCTGATGGACGGACGACGGCCCATGTCATAAGCTCATCTTGCCTTTCATTTAATTGTGAATTCTCCGCTTTACTTGGGGTTGTAAAATCCTAAGAAAAAGCATTTGTATATCTTTCAACGAGATAGTTATTTTGCAATTTTTCTTTACTTTTTTCATCATACTCAATGGCTCCAGAGAAGACAAGATAGAATTTTGCATCCCATATCTCCATGGAAATTGCAGAAAATAAATTCATACATAAATGTTAACCCATACGAGGTACGAGGTACATGACATGTGTATATAGTTTGGCGAAACTGATGTGTTAGTTTGGGAAATAGTATTACCCAGACAAGTTATGAGACGGTAGAGAGACGGAGAGAATGAATGATTCACAACCCCGCTAATGCAGAACAGAGCTTTGAAAACTATATACAAAAGTAAGCACAGCTCATATACCCCTGCCTGCAGTTTGACCTAGCATGTCGCATTAATTAATTTGAAAAAATATGTTGTCAATCACGTTAATGATTAACAACAATTTGCAATGGACATTCTGGACTTGTAACCCCTGAAAGGTACAACATTACAATATTGGTACTGTATTCTCTCAGGTATAAGACCACACTCGAGTCTAAAACCACCCCCACATAATTACATAAATCTATGATAAGTGTAAAAAATCTACATAACCCCTAAGTCCGCATATATTCATATATTCAAAATTTCACAAATTATTTTTACCTTGGAGTTGACATCCTAAAAAGGCATTTACTTTTTAAATTTTCAAGTCATTTAGTTTTTTATTTCGAACGGTTCCACACATGCAAGAATGGATGGACAGACACATAGAGAGCTATATACTACATCAGGGGTATAAAAAGATCAAATGAAAGAAAGAAATGTATACTTTATATTTATAAGGTATACTTACACACATGGATGAAAGATCTGAATAATTTCAATGGCAATTCCATTGGAAAGTTTGTCTGTGAAACTCATGGCGCCAAACACAAATGCACCACTTTCCTGTGAACAGAATAAAACAGTCTTAGATTTGAAATTAAGGTAAAATAAAATAATTTTTTATTATCCCGAGGGAAATTTACAAATTAAAGACCAACCATGTGCTAGTTTTTCAGATAACTATAAGAAAATATGTAGCAAATATAAGACCCCATTTTAAGAGACAGAGACAGGGTTGTATATATGCTCTGTTACTCTCCACTAAATCACCCCTATCAGAAAAATCTGTACTAAAATTACCCGCCCTTGGCCGGCATGACGAAGTCAGTAACGAAAGTAAATGCTCGATAGGATAAAACGGAAATGGTCATGGAAGATAACTGGTTACGGATGGCTAACAACATGACCGTGCCTGCTTCGCAACGAAGTGATATGAATTGTCATTAGCTCGCAGGTCCAAGCTGCGTAGCAGTTTGACTGGCTCACGCCGACCAAGGGCGGCTAAATTTCCCAGGGGTGATATAGTGGAGAGTAACGGAGCATATAGAAAATCCTGGGTAACCGAGGATGGCAAACTACAGGAACAATCGTGATATATGACTTCTATGAAATGAGTATGAATTTGTTTATTGCCCATATATCATATTTACCATATATGTTTCTCTCAATAAAATTCAGCTTCAGGCCTGGAAAAAGAATCCAAAATGATAAATACTAAACTCATCATGCCATCCTGATAATCAAAATTAAAATGTTAAGCTCAGTTTCGAAAAATTTGCACTTATCGATTGAATTAATCCAACTCCTGAAAAAGCATAATAACAGAAGCTTAGGAGTGAGCTACAGAGTGATGCAAAAAAGTATTCGGACGGTGATGTTATTTCCATAGACTTAAATGTTAATGTAGTCTAGGATAAATAATTTTCATAAAATAAATTCTGGTTGGATCACAGTCAAAAGTTTGAAGTACATAATTTAGATTAAATCTTCTGACGACAATGCGTTATCTGATTTACCTGCATATGTATAAATAAAAACAGTTCCAAAAGATCGCCATGTTAACTGTTTTTTACAACTATTATTTATGTTAATCAAATTCCTAAAATAGAAGACCGAAAATTAAAAATAAATTATGAGATTGTAGTCAAGATGATTGCTCACAAACTTAATAAATGTGAATAGGATCGGACAATATTCCTATCTATGAAAATTATTTATCTAGGCTTAATTAACATTTAAGTCTATGGAAATAACGTCACCGTCCGAATATGCATCACTCTGTAATATAAGCACATACAGAATACAGGAAATGGATTTGTACCGTATGTTCTCCAATGAGATCAGAGGTCATGGCAAGGGAGGTAACCAGCATGGTGGCGCCACCTATACCATTGAGGACAGTAGCTCCGAACACCTGCTTGGAGTCACTGCACTGTATGAAGTACAGCCACACACACGATGATATAGCAAAGGCAACTCCCAAGATGTAGGTGACCTGTGATACAAGAATAGAGCTTCTATTAAAGGCACTGTATGATTTTTGTGGAAAGATTAAAATACATTCCAAGAGAACAATATTGTTCGCAAAGTTATTTGATGACTATAAATAGTAAGGCTATGCATTATATAGAGATATATAGAGATAATTATAATGATTTCTGATTGAAAACTGGACAATACATCATGTGTGGCATGCGTCAATTAGTCAAATGTAATTTTGGAAACAGACAACAGACAAAAAGATAACTTTAATAGGCTGATAATGTTTTATAGGTCTTATAACTACTGTATATGTAAACGGGACTTGTAGTTTCGGTTTCTGCACATGTATAATGATGTTGGTCGATTTTAATTGGAAACTAGTACTTATGATTTATTTGGCGAATATTCAAGTTGAGTGAACTGATTTGAACTGAAATCATCACGTATCGTATATTGGTACTTATCAAACCCAATTAAAATTTTATGAAACACAATGGATGCATCTTTAACTTATTTTTTTATTAACATAATTATTGCTTGGTGATATTCAAGAACTCAACCCTTACCTTCCTTCCCACGTATTTATTAATGGGTTTCATCACCAGAGACGTAAAGAAGCCACTCACGTAAACTATAAGGGGAACAATGGCGATGTTTGTCTGAAATATAGATAACAAATTGCACTAAAATTGAAAGTAAACATAAAACAAAAATAATAAACACTCTTCTTGATACTTTTGTATTCACGTAAAAACAACATGCTACACATATGTAAATGAAAAGTCATTCACATAATGATTAAATAATTCACAAATTAAATTTAAAAAATCTGATAATAAATTCCCTTGCAAGTCATATTTCATGCTAGTTTCAGTCACTGGCTAATTTAAGCCATGCTGCATTTCTTTAACTTTTCTGTGGTATTCATAGTGGGCTCCGTTATACTAGCACAGAAAAGTGATGGAAACAATTAGGTGAGTTAGGACTGAAGATAATGAAAGTTGTTGATCTGAAGAAACATTTTTAAGGAAACTGTGAATAAAACAGGACCGATATTTTCGAAGCTGTCTTAGTGCTAAGATAGTCATAAGTCAATGTTAATGGCACTTACGACTATCTTAGCGCAAAGAGTGCTTCGAAAATATGGGTCCTGGTGTATATCACTTTTTTTTAAGTATCACCATAATCACCCAACAAATAATACATGACTATATATCTTAAACGTGGTGCTATGTGGCCCTATGCATAGCTCAGTTGACAGACATCAGATAAAGTTCAGCAGGATTTGGCATGGCATATGTCCCTGAATGGGTGACCCACTTTATGGCTGACTAATATGAGAGTTTGGAAGGATGATTCCCTGCCCCATAGAGAGATATGATCTGAGGGACCTTTGGTGTCACCTAGGGCAAGAGGATTTTTTTAAATGACTTCATCTTACCCAGCAGTACAAGCGGGTACCCGGTAAAGGTAACGCAAAAGGTAACTTTTGAGAGCTGTAAATGGTAGCAGTCTTTCAATGTCCATTAAATATAATAAAGCAAAACAATAGTCGGTGTTATCGTCTTAATCAAACTGCGTCGTCAAACTCTACATCATCATCATCATCATAATCATCATCATCATACCTTGTCATATACCTCCATCTCCATCATACCTTGCCATATACCTCCATCATACCATGCCATATACCTCCATCTCCATCATACCTTGCCATATACCTCCATCTCCATCATACCATGCCATATACCTCCATCATCATCATACCATGCCATATACCTCCATCTCCATCATACCATGCCATATACCTCCATCATCATCATACCATGCCATATACCTCCATCTCCATCATACCATGCCATATACCTCCATCTCCATCATACCATGCCATATGCCTCCATCATCATCATACCATGCCATATACCTCCATCATACCATGCCATATACCTCCATCATACCATGCCATATACCTCCATCATCATCATACCATGCCATATACCTCCATCTCCATCATACCATGCCATATACCTCCATCAAACCATGCCATATACCTCCATCTCCATCATACCATGCCATATACCTCCATCATACCATGCCATATACCTCCATCTCCATCATACCATGCCATATACCTCCATCATCATCATACCATGCCATATACCTCCATCATCATCATACCATGCCATATACCTCCATCATACCATGCCATATACCTCCATCTCCATCATACCATGCCATATACCTCCATCAAACCATGCCATATACCTCCATCTCCATCATACCATGCCATATACCTCCATCATACCATGCCATATACCTCCATCTCCATCATACCATGCCATATACCTCCATCATCATCATACCATGCCATATACCTCCATCTCCATCATACCATGCCATATACCTCCATCATCATCATACCATGCCATATACCTCCATCAAACCATGCCATATACCTCCATCTCCATCATACCATGCCATATACCTCCATCTCCATCATACCATGCCATATACTTCCATCTCCTCATACAAGATAGAATTTTTTAGAAGAAATAATCTCAAAACAAACACATTTCTTGATAACTCAAACAATTTTTCAAATGAACATTCAATACATTTCTAAAATGAAATATTGAACATTATTGCCTTACCTTATCAAGCTTGAGTGTCTCTATGAGATACATTGGAAGATACACCTGAGACAAGTTCACATAGAGCCGAGTACACATGTATAAGACACCAATCTGAAAGATGAATACACATCATGTATTATGACTGAAGACCACACATCAGATCACAATAATCGCATTAACAAAACTTTTCATTGCAAAACATCAAAATCCATAACGTTAATTGCAAATAGAGCAAAATACTTTTAAATCAGTACCCGAGGAAGTGTGTCATATAGCTTTCCCAAAATGTGTGAATTTTTATATTTCCCGAACAGAGCAAGGGCTATAAAACAAATTTGCACGAGTCGAGTGTTCTGATATCAATATTCTTTTGCAAATTTATATGCTTTTTATGCTCTAATTGCAATCATTTTTATTATTTTTTTATTACACCTTCTATTCTATTTTAGTGGCGTATAAATAGCCAGGAAACGGCCAACTTCTCTTGCTACCACAAGTTACTGTCCCGTCACGAACATAATGACATAATGACATCACAGACGACAAAATACAGAAACTTGCGCTCAAAGGTACATCAATTGTGTTGTTGGGGGTCACATATTGCAAACGTTAGAATGGTGTTACTTTATCGAGAAGTACAGCCTGTTACCGAAAACAACCATTTTGATGATAGTCGACTTAGTATCGTCGAGTACTTGGTTTTCGGACGCACTTGGTTTTCAGACGGCTCACATTCGGGTAGTTTTTCGTGATATTTGTAGCCATGTGACATCATCAATACAAAGGAAAGGTCTCCGCTAGCAGTCAGAATAACATGTTTCGTGTGAAACTTCCTAAGATTTGTAATTTCATACAAACTTCACTCTTAAGCTTAAAATCTATCTCTATCCTGAACTACTTTTTGCATGTTATGAAAAAGTCGACAATTTGATAATTTGAAAAAGTCATACCAGCTACCAACAAAATTTATACGTTGTCCTTACGTTTTTGTAATATTGTGGGTCAACGGAAGTTACATAAATAGCTTGGGATATCCCTTTTTGGTATCGACCAATCAGATGTCCGAAAACGGCATACACTCGCTGACTGTCAAAATTCCTGATGTACTCACTAAATGAGACAAGATAGTCATCAAAACATTTTCCCCGACGAATTGTCTCCAATTTATTTTAGATAAAGCTCATATGGGGAAAATAGATGATACGTTTTATTAATTTTCAAACATTTTTATTGTCAACATTGATTTGTGTCTTAAGCGTCCGAAAACCAATTACTCGAGCTTATATTGACAATACGAAGGTAAAAGTAGTGATTTCTGATCGAAAACTGGACATTGCATCGCAATGAGTCAAACGTAATTTTGGAATCATATTATAACAGACAAAATGACAAATTTGGGTTGATCATGTTTAATAGGTCATATAAGTACTGTACATGTAAATGGGACATGTAGTTTCGGTTTCTGCACATGCATAATGATGTTACCGGTAGTAATAATGATATATTTGGCGATTTGGGATGAATATGCAAGCTGAGTTAATTTATTTGCACCGTAAACAGCACATATGATGAGTAGGAACGTTTTAAAGCCTAATTCAATTTTATTAAACACAATGGATACATCTTTAAACAATGATTGCTAGGCAAGTGCTCGTATCGAAAATATTAACTTGGTTATTTTCAATCATAAGGGTAATGATTTTTTTTTATCAAATTCACAAAGAGGAGGGAGGTTTGTTTCGAACCCCTCTGGATCCACAAATGCTCCAGAAAATTACAAAAGATCAATAATACACTTACCAAATAAAATTGAGGTTCCTTGAACCAATCTCGAGCTCTTTTCTTTTCCCGTTGTATTGAACCTCCAAATGTCTTTAAGGATTTATCTACTGCTTCTCTTCCTGTAGAGAACTCAGGGTCAAATTGAGCAGGGTTTTCTTTAACTCCAAGATGGAATATTAAACTGAACACTATTCCTATACCCAGCACTATGAAGACCAGATCCTGCAAAAGGAAAATACAACATTTAAAGAGAGGGTTTTGGCAGTGTCGGCCATTTTGTTTTTTTCATTATGTAAAATGGGAGAGTCATTTATTTTAACTAATTTTAATTTTTTGGGATAAAACACAATATATATTGATAGAATATCCTGAAAGTAACATATAACTTATCATTAAACTGTTGAACAATCTCATTGTTTGTTGGTCTTTTTAACTGTGAGAAATTTAAGGTATTTTTAGGGCTATTGTCTTCACAAATTACCAAATTGTCTTTTTCTAATGATTCTATTGACTAATTGAAGATAATGATATATTAAATATTATCTATAAAAATAACATTTGCAAATTTCTAAAAAATTCATGAAAACATTTGAAATTGTCATTATGGTTTTTCACCTCCCTTTTGCACACCTTTTTACATCTCTTAATTTCACCTGTAACTGTTTTCACCCCCATTTTTTTAACATGAGGAGGAGACCCTGCTGAAGTTACTCTCAAAATGATGAAATGAGATCCAACTTGCCCTGAATTTGGGAGCATCCTCTGCGCCGAGCGAGGTCGTATCGACTCCAGGCCCTGAGCCCAACGCAAACAACAGCCACGCAACAGCGTACACGGTGAGGTTGGACAACACGGTGAAGCCGTATCTAGGAGGGAGGAATAGGAGAAAAAACATTATTAGTTGGTAAATAAACTCTTCATTGTAACAATGATTAGATTTTATTAATGTGCAAAATAAGTTTAGTTGATGATGATGATGTTGTTGTTGATGATGTTGTTGTTGTTGCTGATGAGTATGTTGATGATGATGATGATGATGATAGTTTTTATTAACGTGAAAAGTAACTTTAGTTGATGATGTTGATGTTGTTGATGATTATGATGTTGAACATGATGATGTTGTTGATAATGATGATTGTGATGATGATGTTGATAATGATGTTGATAATGATATGATTATGCTGTTGATAATAATGATGCTGCTGTTGATAATGATGAAGATCATGATGATGAAACATATGATGAAACAGATGAAAACTTACCGAAGACCATTAAGCCCGACCCTCTCACTCTCGCAGGGTGTGAGGTCGGGTATGAGAGAGAGATGAGAGATTTGTGTGGACGCCCACCCGAACTGGAAGATGACCACGAAGGGAACATAGTAGATGAACTGAGCGTAGTCAGGGGCGTGGTCACATGTGATACACCCGTTGAACAGGAATGCAAAACTTAACATCACACACAATGTACCTAGAGGACAAAAAGAGAATCTCACCAAACTATTTTCGGATATCAATTACAGTATTTCCTCCAATAAAAGCCGGGTCTCTAATAAGCGCTTGGGGTCAAGGGTAGTTGAGAAAATAAGCCCGGGCCTCGAATAAGTGCTGGGTCTTTAATAAGCGTTGGGTCTTAACCATTAGATTAATGCTTCCTTAGTTAACTTAAATGTTCTATTAAAGAAATAACAGCCGGGCCTCTAATAAGTGCCGGGGGTCATGGGGTGCTAAAAAATGTTACATCAACAACAGGCCTACAAAAGAAAACATTGAATTGCATCATTAAAAAAGCATCGAAATGTAAAAAATTTCACAAATTCACATTATATTTAATTTAGCAATATTAAATGAAACAAATCGAATCTGTCATGCCCAAGAATTTCTATGAGGTCACTTTATTATACCATATGTGTATCATGGTGTCAAAACATTAAACAGTCATGGCATCATTGAGGACAGAAGTCATATATTATGCTCATACACTGTACAACACAAAAAAACTCAACATCTGGACCAGTGAAATAACAACTTACCAACAAAATGCCATGATTTTCTTTTCCCCATTTTACACATGCCATTTGTCCGATCAGACTCGTATCCAATGAATGGCGTTGCAATAGCGTCACTGACTTGACCAATGAGCACCAAGTCTCCAGCGAGTTTATTGTTGAAGTACTTTACTTGGTGGAGATACACAAGCAGATAACTGAACCACATGGAGGCCGTGAGGTCGTTGAGTACATGTCCCACGCCATACGACAACCTTGCCGCCAGCGACAGTTTATACACAGGAACGTCTTTCTTCTCCATTTTTTGTTTCCAAGATGGCGGCAAGAATCTGCGTCTTCTTCAAAGTCTATGATATCCTGCAATACAATAACAATATTACATCCTCAGAAATATTTATAAATGTTATGGATGTGTTATTTACTCTTTTTTGTACTTGTATTTGAAATGAATTTACTAATTATTGACAACAATATCAATTAAAGGGATACTCAGTTGAAGTCACATATTTCAAACGTCACAATTTTAATGCTGACCAGAGTTCAATATGGCAAGTATATAAGGGTGTAAAGTCATAGTTTCGATCGAAAAATATTTGGCATTAGGGTATGAATATAAATGCAGAGTAAGATTTTTTTAACTTAAATCCTGAAATATGTCGAATGGTGTTTTGGTATGTATCAAAGTCAAATAATATGTAATGAAACATACACTGTCACTGAAGTGGTACATCGATACATACATGTACACAGTGATAAATTTCGAATATGACATACAGAGTACAGGGACTCAAAGAGTAAGCAAATACTAGACTAGTCCAGGGGACTCGCAGTTTTAACTTTTATGAGTCCTTTCCAAATTTAATAACTATATGGTCAGGCCTCAAAATAGCAACCAATTTGGGAGCATTTGCTCGCATAACAAATATTTTGATAAAGAAACATGTGAAGGGTTTGAAATTAACTTAGATATACTTACCTTGAGTTTTAACTATGTAGGTCATGAATTGATTATTTGAACAAGAAAAATAATTTCATTTGTCTGTTCATCCTATAATACTCATCCGACAATAGGAAACAAAATATCAGAAGTCAATGACTGAATTGCATTGACAGGAAATATATATTACTTCCTCTTAAAGATAAAAATAGTCGACAATCAATTGCCATTTGACCTATCAAACTAAGTCACTGTGACATGACACTCTGAAATTAAATCATAAAAATATCATATGAACTTAGACACATTATCAAGTTAGTTCATATATACCTACCTTTGACAGCAAGAAACTTTTTCCCTCCATTAAAAGCCCCTTTCATTTTCAGTTCTAGATTTGACATGCATTAACTCACCTATCAGTTGACTGATAGATTTCTAATTTTCTATTATTCCAAATGAAATATTCTTGTTTCTTCTTCCCAACCGACCCTAAAACTCGATCATACCATTATTTTTATTTTTTTATTTTTAATTCAGAAGAGGATTCAGCTTTCAAAATGATCATGAACTAAAATTTAGATATTCAAATGATTTTCCATTAGGCCCACTACAAGAAAACCTCTTATTTGTTATTACCTGAAATAATTGAGACAAAGAACCTCACGCTCAATCCAAAGTTCATTGAGGCACACAATGTTTAAAGTTATGTAGATCTAGATTAAACATAACTTGAAGTTGAAGTAGAAGATATAGATATATAGACAGACATATGGTAGAAAACAAAGTATAATGTTTATACCATGTGACATCTTTACAAATATATTGACATGGCTAACTTGTTCTGTCACTAATACAATTAATGTAAGTCAAGCTGCCAACAAACATATCTCCGGCGATATCTCGTTCAACTGGTATTGTCAATAGTGAATAGGGACACAATCAATAAACAATGAAACTTTGTGTAGATAATAACGATAATATACAGTAAATCTAAAGACTTACATGTTTTACGTAGCACTATTCTCTTAAAATCAATCTCTTTGTAATCACATGTAGTTATGTCATGAAACGAGGTCACGTGCACCGAGTAAACAATCACATCTCACCTGTCAGATGTGTGTGTATATTGTCGATATCACGCGGAAGTCCGCCCATTTTGTTAGTCACATGACCAAGTCATATGACTAAGATCACGTGACATCAGTTTTACGCCGCAACTGAAGGCGACTTGTACATCTGTTACATTCATAACATTTCCGTTGAATCAGATATTCATTACAATCTATTTTTCTTCTCAACACGTGAGAATAATTAGATAGCTGTTGGTAGTGTGTACTTATATAGTAATGGAATAAAAACAAGACATGTTTATTAGGCTAAAATGGTAATATTCATAATTCAATATGCATTTTTATTACCCATATGGTTGAAAATAACCGAGTTAATATTATTGATATGAGCACATGTGCACATATCACGTTTGCTTAGCAACCATTGTTTTACCGCGCCTTACCGTATTTTATCGTCTGTGACGCTCTGGCTTACGCTCGGGCAATACAAAAATTCACACTCGTGTCGTAAAGTCATATGACACACTTCCTCGGGTAATAATCTCTATATCTGATTCCATATGCATTTATTAATATTCCCGATCACAGAGCATTTATGAAGACGGAATTAAATTGGCAATTAAAGGTGCACGTACAGTCGGTGGCCAAAAGTCTGTTCGCACCGGTGACGTCACGGCTATTTATAGCGTAGGTGACCCCAATGTTATAGTGTACAGACTTTTGGCCACTGACTGTAGCTGTAGCACGTGTTTACGCTGAAGGAAGTCGGTGAAATGTATTTGAATAATAATGTCACTAATAGTAAAACACATTTCTCTCTTCGGAAAATCAAGTTTAAAAATAGGTGTAGGCCTACATGGTTCGGTAAAGCCATATGGGAATCGTTTTTGTAATTCGAAAATAATAAAAGGGGTTCACATTAAAATGGCTGCCGTGCACTGTTTGCTTTTTAAGCAACATCGTTATTACCACCACAGACAATTGGTTTGTGTAATCAGAGCCCCGTTCCATAGCTTATAATCGCTCGTTGATTGTTCAATGTAGCGCTCAAGTAGCGCTACATTTAGCGATCAATGAGCGATTATAAGCGCTTGCTGTTATGGAACGGAGCCCTGATGGATTCGTTTACCAGTTTATCATTTATGTTACTCAACGGGGTCCAATGACTCCTTCTTTCGCCAACCAAAAAATACTTTCTATGTAAATACTTGCTCCAACTTACCATCAAAGGTTTTATAATTTTCTCAACTGATCATGGTAATTTCTTTCCACTAATATTCATCAAAGTTATATTAGGACGTTCAATATCACACTTGCTCCTTCGTATTTTAAATAAACAAAAGAAACTTCACACCCTATTGTTTCACTCATAAAGTAAAAATAACAAAACAAATTGATATGATAGAACCGGGATATTATTTAATGTTCAATGTTGACTGATTCGGCAAACAATCATACTCGTTTGTTTTTTTCAAACATGCAGAGTTAGAGTCACCGAAAGGACCAAGGGGTATAAAATAAATTTTACACCAACATGACCCCTACCATGTTTATAATGGTGTAAATGTGTGCAGAATGAGGCACATTTATTGATTTTCTCTTAGCAGATGTCTTATATGTCGATGAACAGTTGTGTTTTATCCAAATTAATTTTGGAAGAATTTATGAATTTGAAATTTAATTTTCCCCAAAAAAATTTAAAACCAAAGAGAATTATTCCTTGGCTGATGACTAAACATCTGCACTTAACATAAGATATTTCTAATTGAAAATCAAACATATGATAAAACCAACTGAGGTGTAAAGTTCCTTTTGTACCTCAGTTTACATGCTACATGTAGATAGTAGTAGTAGTGTATTTAGATAGTGAACAAACTTAACATTGATGCATTTGGGATAACACATTATTGTACTTTTTTTCGGGATTCGAACACCTATCAACTATCGCCAGCACTGACAGTACCAACAGCTTTCCACACAACCACGGAGCCTCCACAAAAATCGAGGTACAATCGATAGTTTTAGATTCCGTAACCCCCCTGATATGTAATATGGCACTGCTCCCAAGGTAATTCGGTATTGGTGGTAAACGTGTTAGACTTAAGCTGCTTTCACATGGACACAATTTACTTACATAAGCAATTTCCTTACATGAGTAAATATACTCACATAAGGAAAAGTAAATGTACATCAAGTTCACATGTTGTTATCGCCATGTATAAGTTTACGCAATATCTTGATCAGAATAACAGAATTTTCATCACTTGAGACAATGAGAAAGCTGTTCATTCACAACGGCTCTGAGGTTTGTCGTGAGAGAGAACATGTATGTTTATGACACCATTTGGATAGAGAACTTTCGTAAGACAAGAGAGACAATTTATCTTCTATGTGTTACTCAATTTAGTATTGATGTACCTACGCTCAGAGATATCTTATGAATGATGTCTTAAAGAACCATTGAGTATGTTGATAACAATGCAGGAAAAATTACCAAAATCTTTCTCATTGAAAGATAATTAGTAAATTAGTAAATTAATTTATTGGTAAAGGTGTCTTCCAGTCTAAATATATATCGAGTCTTTTATTAACAAACGCAAAGCATTGTGATCGACTCACACACAGCAAACACACAAACAAAAGAGAAATACATATGAGTAGTCCTACTCACTGAAACTGAAATTTGACGTTTTTGCCAACTAGATATTATGCTTGAAGCATATAATAATATATGTACCATAGGTTGCTGGTATAATCACAATAAAATATCATTCAACAGATAAAAAGCCAATATGTTGTGTATTTACAAGACGTTTAAATACACATTAATATAACTATCGTCACAATCAGTAATGACAAGAGAAACATACAAGGCGAATATAGTCGATAGAAATCATTTGCACGTATACATTAACAAAGGGACTTTACTGTTGGTCTCTAAACCCTTAATTTTATTGTGTTCAACATCATGCATGCAATAAAGGAAAATCTGTCTAATGACGTCATATTCAGTGGTGCACGCTTATACAGGTGTATTTGTCTTCGAAACTCAATTGTATCATATGACAAGTATTTCTCATACGTCATGACGTAGATGAGAGATTTCTCTAGCGATTGGTACTATTTGTATGTTTTGAAAAAAAAAGTGACTTGGTATTAGAAACATATCACACTCAATGGCTCTTTAACTTTTCTGTGAAATACTTACCTAAGCAAACATAAATTCTGTTTACTCTAGGAGTATTTATACCTATAAGTAAATATACTTTTACTAGACCTCTAGGGGTCTAGTAAATATGCTTTTACTTAAGTCTATTTAGTAAATGCGTTCACATGCCACCCTTAGTAAAGTTACTTACATGAGTATGTTTATTCACATAAGCAAATGTGTCCATGTGAAAAGGGCTAAAGAAATATCGTTTTTTCGGAAAGACAGCGATTATTAGATTATTATTGTATTGATATTAAGTCAGGTGGTTTTAAAGGTTCTACCTTCTGAACCCTATAGTACTTATTTGTTTGTTTTGCTTCTCCTGTGTAATCAGTATCACCCGCTTTGTTTTTAACCTATATTGTTTATATCAGCCATGGTACGGTCGCGTCTTTAAGCAGATAATAATTATCTATCTTTATAATTGCATCATCATGAACATGCTTCATCATTGCATATATACGTAAGGTGTTAGTTTAGCAGACACAATCTGCAATCGCAATTGTACTTTTCCATAGAATCAAGGTAACACTGTGACTTTTCCGACTTATTAAAGATGGCTTTATGTGTTTTGTGGTTATTGGTGAGGATACGTAACTGCCATTTGTCTTTCGAACAAGTATTAACTAATTGGAAAGGTTTCCGTGGCCTGACAATTGTATAGATTAAAATTGTATTGTATTTCAACAAACATGGATTTTGTGTATATCATTCATTACATTTTTGTAATTATTTATTATTTAAGAAATAGAAGACGAGTTGGAGAGCTTTATCGTTGAATATAAGATACCCACGGCAATAAAAGACAGGCAGTCAATGGGACCGACAGTGTGCATTATGAGACAATAAAACATGCTCGTTATTTTAGATGTAAGTTAGAGCTCACTTAGCAAATGACGTCGTATGTTACGTCACTTTGATTGTTCAATGCTAGTGAATGGGTTCTACGACGGGAGGCATTAATATTTTCAAAATATTTTTAAAAAAAACTATATACAAACAACATAATATCTCCACGGTTTTTATATAAAAGCGAGTAACTATCTAAAGGCATCTCATATAAAACAAATTTAGAAGACTCGTTGTCGTGCTTTATCGTAGAATAAAACATAGCAAGCAGCATAAAACACTCAGGGCTACGCCCTCGTGTTTTATGCTCCCTCGTTGTCTCATAAAGCACGCTGTCGGTCCCATTCACCGCCTGTGTTTTATTGCCATGGGTATATTACAAATTTCATTAAATTAGCATCTCGGCAGGTCCTAATTCTAAAACATTCGTTGAAAATCCGTAAAAGAGAAAATCAGTGTCGCTCTGATCTTGAAACTGTTTCTGCTGAACAAATGCATAACTTTGTATTGACCAATAAACCTAATTATTCAATAATTGCTTATCGATAGCAAGTTATTTACCATCCAATGCAGCTCATTCCAATCCTACCAATAGTCCTAAACCAAATCGAATCAAACCAAAACCAACCCAACCATAACCGACGCAAACCGAATCCAGCCACCCAACCCAACCCTGCCTGCCAACCCAACCTATATCCAACCAAACCAAACCCAACCCAATCACCCAACCACCCAACCACCCAACCACCCAACCACCCAACCTAATTCGACCAAACCAAACCAAACCCAACCGCCCACCCAACCACCCAACCTAACTCAACCAAACTCAACCCAACCAAATCCATCCAATTCCAACCCAATCGTAATCGACCCAAACCGAACCCTACCTGTCAACCCAATCTAACTGAAACTCAAACCATGAAACGCAACCAAACCATCAAACCCAACCAAACCATCAAACCCAACCAAACCATCAAACCCAACCAAACCATCAAACTCGAAACAACAATGAAACCCAACCCAACCATCAGACCCAAACCAACCATCAAACCCAACTCTACCAAATTCAACCCTATCCTACCCAACAAATCATACTAGTTTTGCTGAACTATGTCCCAATTAAATATCAGATGAAGTTATTTTCTAACCAACTTGATAAAAACCCAAATCAAATCAAAAGTATGAAATCAAGTCAACCCAAATCAAATCAAATCAAATCAAACCAAACCAAACCAAACCAAATCAAATAAAAACAAATCAAATCAAATCAAATCAAATCAAATCAAATCAAATCAAATCAAACCAAATCTAACCAAACCAAACCAAATCAAATCAATGTACTTACCCTAATCCAGTAACACTCTATATATTTTCCCTCTCACACATTCACGTGTTCGTCACTTAGTCCACTTATTCATATTGCCAACCACTGTCAGGTGTACTCAGAGGGATTGTACCTCTAAGATGTTATCAGTGCGCATGTGACACGGTATATTGGCGTGTATCTAGAACATATGATACTGATAATATCTGTCTACACTAAAACCGCCAGTTATCAGCGTGTGTAAGTCGCAAAGGTTATTTAACATGACATCGCAAGTCAAGCATGACTTGACATATGTTTTGTAAACATGTTGTCATTAGGACGAATTTGAAGACTTTTATTGTGCGATATACACCCAGGAGCAAAAGAAACGATACCAACAAAATGCAAGATAGTTTAATCACAGGTGAAGTTTAGCGCAAATATGTTGCGCAACAGAGATGAACGACCAGTTTTCCCTATGGTCGTTCATCTCTGTTGCGCAAAATATTTGCGCTAAACTTCACCTGTGGTTTAATCCACGAGGTACAGATACCACTGTTCAGAGTTATACACGTCCCTTACACAGAGGTTATACTCCCTTCAGATTCGATTAAAGCTCTGAATGGAATAATTTCTGAGGGAAGAGAATGCACCTGTTCATGTTTCTGAAATACCCGATTTAAAACGTCGTTTTGATAACTCCTGAATGAGGCGAGATATGAGAGTGAAACATGGTTTTCTGATTTTAATGAAATTCTGAAGCAACGATGAGTCACCGATTTCAAGTCGAAGAAGGTACATACTGCGCACATCTTGTACTAACATATTTTCCATATTTCATAAAATTTACCTTATATACCAAACATTATGTCCAAAAATCCCTTTGAAATAGCAATTCTAGCACCCCCGTGGAATATTAAGTAGCATATACTATATATATATATAAGAGATATACATTAGACATTCAAAATCCACTTTATCCGGCAGAAATATGTTGTTTTTGACTTGTTGGTATAGTTTATTTTGCCCCTCGGTGAAGGTAGTCCCTCAGAAATTACTACCTTCAAATTCTCGATCGTTAATCTGAAATATGAAGGGAGTATGTCGTATATATAAAGGCACAATCAAAAACGTTTTCACCATCATATCATTGCATTGAAAATGTCTCTTGGCATGTGTTTTCATTTTAGGAAGGATTTGAAGAATTTTATGTTGTGATAAAAACAAAACCAGCTTTATAGAACACGATCAAGACGATTGTCGGAATCATGACAATGCAGTGACAGCATGACTGTCATGTGTTTTGTTTAGAAACATTTTGGGAAGAATTTGAAGATTTTTAATTTGAAAACTTTGAATTCAAAGAACTTTCAGAACTCACCATTATAAAAAGGCAGATACTCGGTCGTGTTTTCACAAAAACCATGACTTGATAATGCTTTGCAGACGTGTTTTTATGTTGAGAATAATTTAATGGTAAGAAAAAATAAGTAAAACCTCAACATAACAGAAGACAGATACTGGGTCGTACTGTGGTACTTTATAACATAATAAATGAACACATTGCATTGAAAGCAACTTGACATGTTTTGTAAATATGTTGTCATTTTAGGACGAATTTGAACACTTTTAAAGGCGCTGTAGCACGTTTTTTGCATATTATGTTTTCTAAAATTTGCTATTGATTATTAAAGTTTGTAAATATATTGTCACGTTAATGGGTAAAATATCTCATTATATATATACACGATAAGCCGTATCCATAGAAAACGGCTATCTGTATTTGAAGAAAATGGTCAGACGTATAAAGCGATTCTTCACTGTGAGAGGTAGGTTGTATGTCTCATGAGAATGTGAGAGTTTAGACTGCAAGATTGTTGTCAATTCCATCATTGTACCATATTTAAAACTCTTCTCTAAGTGTTTAGGTATAGCCACATCATAGATCACTACTACTTTTTTAATGTGAACACAGTAAAATGGCCGCTCGATTGGAAATGGACTCGCATGGCTTAACCAACCATGCACATTCGTTTAAGAATTTGATTTATGAGTATTATTTAGCCATCTGTAAAAATTATTTATATTTCTGCGAGAGCATTTTATTTTAGTAAGAAAATCGTGCTACAGCGCCTTTAATGTGCCTAGTCAATCATATCTCAACATTACAGGAGAAAGATAATATTCCGCACTGTCGTACTGTCGATCACAAACGTTTTTACGATCATGACATTGCATTTAAGATGTCACTGGACATACGTTTAATATACATGTTTTCGTTTTAGAAAAACATTTTGTGGTGTGAACTTTACAAAAAAAAATCAAATACAAAGAGATGATAAATGTTCATTGATTTTTTACGATAAATAGAAAATCTCACCTAAGTGTCTTCTGATTTCAAATATATCAGCACTCGTTGATAAAAAATAAAATATCCTCGACGAGCCTCGGATATTTGTAACTTGTATCAACTCGTGTTGATATGTTTGATATCAGAAGCTACTTAATAATAAAAAAAAATAAATAGGGTGTAGTCCTTTTTCATCTATGTTATATCTACGTTTTAATTATGTCATCGAGTTCCTGTGACGTTGTTGCAACAGCAAAAGAAGTATATTAGAAAGCATGACTTGACATACCTTATAGATATCAAATATCACAATATAGATAACCTCTCTTGTTTCATCCCTCCATGTCATTGTCATCTCATCTTGTTATCTTTGTTATCCTACAAACAGTATCTTGTTTATTACTTGCTGTATTGCCATCCTTTCCCATTTGCTTGTTAACGGTATAAGGATCTATACCGAAAAGTCGCCATTGTTGAATAAAGAGGTTGATCATCAATAAATATCCTGGCTTCTCTATTCGTTATAGAAACAAGTTATCATTATTTGTAAGATAACAATAGAAATTTGATAACATTCAGAATTAAAATTTAGATTAAAAATTACAGCCATGGGCTCTGTACCTCATTAGGATTTCATTCATTTACTATATAAGGTTAAATATTTAAGTTATCTCAAGTAATGCATGGTTCTTAGATCATGACCCCTGTGACCTAGATTGGGGTCACAGGGTCACCAAATCTACAATTTAGAATCCCCATTGGTCAAGGAGTCTGCACACAATTTTTCAGCTTTCTAGACCTTTTGGAACTGGAGAAGATGAAAATAGATTTTTAAGGTTGTGACCCATGCGACCCCATTTGGGGTCATGGGGTCATGGGGTCACGAAATCTACAATTTAGAATCCCCATTAGCCAAGGAGTCTGCACACAACCTTTCAGCCCTCTAGACCTATTGGAACTGGAGAAGAAGATGAAAATAGGTTTTTAAGGTTGTGACGCCTGTGACCCCATTTGGGGTCTCGGGGTCACGAAATCTACAATTTAGAATCCCCATTAGCCAAGGAGTCTGCACATAAAATTTCAGCTCTCTAGAGTCATTAGTTCTGGAGAAGAAGTCGAAAAAGCGAAAAGTCCGGACGGACGACGGACGCCATGCCATGACATAAGCCCATCGGGCCTTTCAGGCGGTGATTTAATTAACAGTGGTTACAATCATGACATTGCATTGACATAAGCAGTGGCCATTCCGAATATAATCGTGATATATCATAACTAAGTCTTGACCATTGCTTTCCATTTTCCACCTTGAGTGGTATTTAGATAAGCTATTATAGCTGGTCTACCAATCCATTTTCTAATGAAATAAGTATGTTTAAATCAAATTTACAGCTGCATCTAATATTTATTTTTTTCCCACCTACTTGTACAAAGTACTAATTTCATGTAAACTGGATACAGTTTGGACATTAATTGCATTACGTCTACTGCAGTGACAAGTTGTGATCTTTTGTTTTTGTTTGTTTATTGTTTATCATGGTTCATAACTCATACAAATTGTGTGTAACAATTATAATTACTACCCTCGCTTGCGCTCATGTGATACACTTATTGTCATTCGTTTCTTAAAATTTGTATGGGACATTTGCTTGAGGGTAAGGCTCTCAGTCTCGGGATACGTAGTTCTTTTCCTATTCATCTTACTGACTACTTACTCTTACTGACTAAAGATATAGTTTTCAGTTTACATTTTCTATATCTTGACTTCGTTAGGCTTGTCAGTGAACCCGAGAAGTGTTTACATAGTACGTACTAAGCTATCTGAGTCATGCATATGAAGAAAGGGTAAGATCTAGCTATGGAAAGAGCAATAACTAGCAATGAAAGGACAAGAACTAGCTATGGTAAGGGCAAGAACTAGCTGTAGAAAGAGCAAGAACTAGCTATGAAGGACAAGAACTAGCTTTGGTTAGGGCAATAACTAGCTATGGTAAGGGTAAGAACTAGCTGTGGAAGGACAGACACTAGCTGTGGAAAGAACAAGAACTAACTATGGAAGGACAAGAACTAGCTAGGAAAGAGCAAGAATTAGCTAGGAAAGGACAAGAACTAGCTATGGAAGGACAAGAACTAGCTTTGGTTAGGGCAATAACTAACTAGAAAAGAGCAAGACTTAGCTAGGAAAGGACAAGAACTAGCTATGGAAGGACAAGAACTAGCTAGGAAAGAGCAAGAACTAGCTAGGAAAGAGCAAGAATTAGCTAGGAAAGGACAAGAACTAGCTATGGAAGGACAAGAACTAGCTAGGAAAGAGCAAGAACTAGCTAGGAAAGAGCAAGAATTAACTATGGAGTTAGGGGTGGAAAGGTAAGAACTAGCTCATGAAACGACAAGAACTAGCTGAGGAAAGGGCAAGAACTAGCTAAGGGAAGGGCAAGAACTAGCTCATAAACAACAGGACTAGCTGAGGAAAGGTAAGAACTAGTTACGGAAAGGGCAAGAACAAGCTAGGAAGGAGTAACAACTAGCTGGAGGAAGGCAAGAACTAGCCAAGTAAAATGTGTACTGTGGCTGAATATCATTAATATCATAACATTGTTGGAAGACTAATTAATAGTCAATCTCTTGTATGATAGTATCATGGTTGCTTGAAATAGATGATAAATAGCTTGCAGGATCCACCATCCTTAAATGTTTATTGAAGCAACACTGGTTAATGGTTTTCCATTGATTGTCTTCACAATGCATTTATTCATAATCTTACTATTGAGAGTCGAGCTTACTGGTAAATTCTTGGAAGATTGAAGATACCGGGCAAATGCTGTCGGAGCCAAACAGAAATACTACCTTTTGAGGTGAGGTGGGGTGAGGTGAGGTGAGGTGAGGTGATTTTGGGTTTGGCTGCTAGTATTATGGCAGGGAGAAAGAGCGCAACGCCATGTGACTATACATTGCGGTGAAACCTGCGAGTATCCGCTGGAACTATTGAAACCATGGGTGGTACTACTCTGAAATTCAGTGTAGCATTGCACCTAACCTTACTACATGTAGAACAATTCTCTACTGCAGACAAAGTTGCCTTGCAGTGGACATCTTGATCCGAAACCTAACACACTACCTTTTGAAGAGAGGGTCACTGTGATTGGTACCCGATCATTCTTTGACATGGTAGACTCTGACATACCCACTTCCCTACGTAAGGCATATTTCTTGCCAGCCTCCATTACTGGCTGATTTAAGCCTTTCAGTATTTCCCTCACTTTTCCATGCTGAGATATTGGAGTGCTGCAAGTGAAACGACAATGGGGTCTGATTTCCTAGCACGAAAACCTTAAGAAAATGTGGCAAGAATTAAATCAGCCAGTTATGGAGACTGGCAAGAGTGATTCCTTACGTAGGGAAGATGCTCAGGTTTCTATTAAGAAAATATGTTTTGTCAGCATGAAACTCCTCCAAAACTATGATCGACTGAAATAAAACAAATTCCAAAGATAATTTTCTGACAACTTTAATCTTGAGATTTATATATTATATACATTACATGCAATGTAATGTAAACAAGGTTTGACAACATATCTTGAAATGAAAACCTGTAAAATACCTATACAATCAACCGACAAAAAGGTATGTGAGGGTGGGGGTATAGCGCACATGTACACCAGTGAAAGCATCACATTAAAGGGGCAGTAGCACGAAATGTTTATGAAAAATAATGTCACCTATAGTAAAACACCCTACTCTCTTCTGGAAATCAAATGAGTGTACATGGTTCGTTAAAGCTATGGGAAGCGTTTTTGTCATTCGAAATGATAAAATGTGTTCACAATAAAGTGGCTGCCATGCAATTTTTGCCATAAACGCAATGCCGTTATTACCACTACAGATAATTGGTGTGAGTAATAAGATGTTTTACCCTCTAAAGTAAATATAAATGACATAAACTATCATCACATAAGGGAAATTTGACAAAATTAAATTAATTTGCAAAAAACGTGCTACAGCCCCTTTAACAATCGGGCCTGTTCAAATTAGCAAGTTCATGCATTCCAAATGATCTCAACTTTAACATGGTGAGTTGCAATAAACAAAAGCTTGTAGTCGTTCGGGTGAGCTTGAAAGGTGAGTTTAATGCTGATGTATTTTATTATTGTGACAAAGTTTCGAAACAGGATTTGAACCTCAGACGTCTTGATCTAAAGTCAAACGCACTAACCACTCGGCTACCCCTAACCAATCAAATGGTACATTGACTATATTAGAGTTCACATACAAATTACAAGCTCCTGTGAACTCCATCCAAAACAGTTTAACAAAGAAAGGATGTTGAGAGCTGACCAACTGAAAAGCAAATTTCACTCATACACACTTGTTATTCACACTAATAAAATGTTGCCACGCATGCTAATGATTGCCATCAAGGCAACATCCTCTTCACAATGTTCAATAAATGGCAGCATTAACTCTTTGGATGAGGAAGTAAGGGACAGTTTAACAAAGTATTTTTTGTGAACTTTTTAGCCTTCTCTCCCACTCTATTCATTTCTTCCCTAGCATGAAACGCATTGAATGATTAAAGCATGACAGCGGTTTTGTAAACAAAAAACTTTCTGACAGGTTGGTGTATTTTAGAAAAACAAATATTCAACACTCAAATGTGAATTCATACACATATTTACTTATATGGTTAAATTGGAAAATTCTTTTTTTCATGTTGCCGCACAGGTGTTTTTAAATTAACGAAACAATTAGAAACATTCAATCAATCGGATACAATGAGGTGATACAAACATCTTTCACCAATCTAATTAAAAGTAGCTTAAATGATGTATGCCCAAAATGTCCTAGATGGTAATGACAGACTAATTGGACATATAACACTACAACTAGTTTTAACGAGATTGATCATGTGTATTGAGAATTTTAATACAAATTTCTCCTTTAGCAAGTCTGACTTTTTTAATGAAATTGCAAGCCCAAGAAAAACAAATAGCGTTTCATTATTAAATAAAAGAAAATTATTTCAGACTAAATATTAGTCTATTATGAACACTGACAGGTGCATATAATTAAAACTTATAATTTACTTTACAATGTGTCAAGTTTTCCTCTTTACTTTGTATAATCATACAGGATTGTATTGTAAATAATAGAGATAGATAAACTTTAATGACATATTCGGATAAATAAAACACTAGTCGTTCCATTGGCATGTGGTCCTGTAGATCAGTGAAGTTCAGCAAGTTGCAACAACGGGCATGGCTTAAAGCCAAATGGGTGACCCGTTTCATTTTTGATAATCTGACATTTTGAAGGCATAATTTCCAACGAATTTTACAACTTGTTTTAGTTTGGCCATTTTTGATAATCTGACATTTTGAAGGAATAATTTCCCTCAATACAATGAAATTTGAAGTGTAAAACTGGTCTCAGTTTGGGCAAGAGACTTTTTTCAAATTGTGTCTTTATTATCCCAGTAGTAATTGGGTCAATATAGTAGTGAAACAAACAGCGCTTTCCATCATTCACTTTATGCTTACACTTTCTTGGTCATTAACGTGAAAAAAACAATCTTGATTCATAAGAATCAATACATCACAATACCATTATAAAACAAACATCTTCTATCCCTTTCTTCATAAAATGGCATGCCAACCACATACCTTTTATGTGAAAAATTATATTTGGCTTTAAATACGGTAAGATTAAATCAATCTGTCAACGCAAATACATTGATATATACAAAAGTCTAAATCAAAATAGTGCTCAACCTGACAAGATAATAATGTTACTGCTGTCAAAGACTCAAAAATGGTTCTTGGAACCGAAATCAAACATTTTTGCTTGGAGGTCATGAGACCTCCAAGCTTAGAGATGAGGATAGAGCGGACGCAATGGAGGAGCACGTGACTATGTCACGAGACCATGTTGGTGTCAGCTACAAGCTAGCCTATCTGAGAAGACGCTCTTATATATACAGTTGGACCTACTAAATATGACGCTTCAGCTACAAGCTAGCCGAAGTACAAGGCTTATCTTTTACAAGCTGGCAGCAGTAGGAAGGCGCTCTGTGAGATGCTCATTTGGAGCGACTGTATGCACGCATCCTTATAATGCTTTTTATTGAGAGAATAGGCACTTTATCAGATGTTGGCACAAGTATGACACAAGTATGATGTTTGTGAAATAATCATAAGCATAATCATAATAATAAATAGATCTGTTCCCATGAAAACACTGTAATACTAATACTAATAAGTTAAGTTGCTATGAAAACACTTTAATACTACTACTACTACTACTACTACTACTACTACTACTACTAATAATAATAATAATAATAATAATAATAATAATAATAATAATAACAATAACAATAACAATAATAATAATAAACTTTTTCAAATCTTAAGTATCAACTTTATAAACTGGATGATGTCTACACCTTCATTTCTGTGTGGGAACCAACTGATAAGCAAAGTTTTGTTATTTTTAGCGTCAGCCCTGGTGGCTACACTAAAACAGTGTCAAACAGGGTAATTGGTTTACTGATAAATCATGCTTGAACAAACAGAGTAATTGGTGTACTGATATGACACCTAAAACAAGTATCTTCTCGCATGGATTTTCTGAAATAAATGTGGATCTTTTGATTAAACTTTCTTGAAATACATGTAGCGATAGTATTTCTTATTTCTGGAAATGTTTGTATAAAAATAAATTGAAATGCCTTATAAGAAAATTGACATTTTCCAACCTACATACATTACCTTACAAAAACTTATTGTCAATGTATATATGTCTATCTTTTGGAATTAAAAGAATCTTTATGGAAAATGTAACACTGATGACACAAGCTGTAAGGAATACACTTTATTCCTCCCTGTCATAAAGGATTTGTTCAGTATCAGAGGGTTAGCCTTTGAACAAAGTATGAATGTTGAGACACTGCAGGAACAACTCATGAACCTGCTGCCACTGCAAGTTAAATTCACATCAAACAATCACATCATTAATTCTGTCGCTTAAAGACAGATGCCTATCAGCTTCCTGACTTCTTAATATTTATCCACATAACTGCTGAATATTGCTAAACTATAAACAAAGTTAAGATATAAATGAAAGCTTCATAAAGTAAGGGCAATAACTTATGACATTTTTATATCATAGTAATTCAATCAATGATCTTAACACCTGACTTGATATCACGATGTTTTTTTTCTTTTTTAAGTGATGCAATGTATTCTTTGTCAAATTGTTAAATGTTGAGCAAGTAAAAAGTTCAACTCGATAACATATTTGAATGTAAATGTGAAAGAATTATGCAATAATTATAAATATAATAAAAAGGAAAATCCTCCTGAATTTAGTTTCCGTATACCATACCTTGATAAGACTTAAATAGTTAGCATAATCAACATGCAGGCCGATGAATAGATAAATAGTTTCTACACTTATCAAGACAACAATAACTTAGAAGAGTTTGTGTAGAAATGCCATTTCTTGCGGATTGCGTCATGGCTTCAGTAGTTTGTAGAAAAATAAACTATATATTGCTACCATATGTTTCTGTTTGTTATTTTTTAAACATGATATTGACATTGACTGTTTGTTATTTTTTAAACATGATATTGACATTGAATATTGTTAATCAGTTGGTCTTTCACAACAAATTGGCAATGCAGCTACAAAATATTAAGAGCTTTACGTTTAGGCAGCAGGTATTTTCATGATACATATACAACAAATTGAACTACATGACAGCACATACTATTCCCTAGTAAAAGGTTGTTGAGCTTTACAACATTATATATATATGCAAAAACAGCTAGGAATTAAAAACCTCCAAGAATTGGTTAGCTTTTTTAAAAGCTGCCAACTTGTTTAAAATAAACTTTGAATATTTTTTAGTCAGTTTTGCTCTGACATTTCCAAAATTCAATAAACTATCAACTTTATGAATAATACAAATTAATGTGATTACTGAAATATTAATTCCCTCTTCAACATAAGTGTAGGAATTATGAAATTGCGGCATTGATGTTGTGGCATGATAGATATTTTCTTGGGAACACAAGAAATTTCTGAGCTTATTTGACGTGAAAGGCTGAGTGTAAGCAGTCAAATTGAAAATTTAATCATGAATTTCTTTTAACAATACCTATTTCAAAGGATAGAGATCTGTTTTTTTAAACTTTTTTTTTTTATAATTTTTTGTCCCTATGATAGATAAAAATCATATATTAAATATCCACTATTAAATTACATCCTATTCTACAATATTTCTACTTACATATTAGTTGAAATGAACTATCTTTAAGAAACAAAAACCTTACTATGACAACACTTTAGTAAACATGGAAACGCAAGACCAAACATTGAGCGTTGAATTGAAATTGATCCAGTAACAACATAAGTGGAAAGTTTGGAGAAATAAAGAAATTATAAAGTTTAAGTTGAAACATAAATCATGTGTCTTGAAGATTCTTTGTTTCACTTGATGAAGGGGAATTGAAAAGCCAAGAAACATTGTGTATATACAACAAATTGTTGTTGTTGTCTGGCTTACAGTCTTATTCTTCAGCTATTGGCCTTAAATACACAATGTGTCTTGTATTATAAATAAAAAAAATCAAGTGCCATATATTTTGAAACAAAGAAGCATGACCACTATATCAAACTTGAATTAACAAATTGTGTAAAGTATACAGACAATAAATAAAAAATATTAGCCCTGCAAACAAAGTACAATATTGATAAATAGAAATATATAATGTCCCGTCAACATTAATTTACTCCACAAGATTGAACCCAAGCAAGAAACCACTGACTGTTTCCATGTTGCTATGTTACAAGCATTTCCAAAGCCTCCTTGACAATGAACTATTACAGAAATTGAGTCCAATCAGAAATAATTTTCACAAATTACATACTCGATCAAAATTGTTTCCTGTTAAGCGGACACTGAGAAATTTTTGGCACAAATGAATTCAGCAGCTTACCTGTTTAAGAACGATCAGTCAAGCCTGTATTCTTGCGTTGGTGTTACCTTGCATAGGGCAATGAATTACCTGGTTTTGTTTAGCGTATTAATATTTCTTTGCATTGCTGCCATTTTCCAACTTCTCCTACAAGGCATAGCTTGCGCCAGTCTATCATTGACTAATATAAGCCATGTTGCATTTGCTTCATTGTGCTAGAGATTTCTGTTGGCACTAACAAATTCAGCATGCTGCTACAATAAAGCTGATGAACTGCAGCAAGGCTTAAATTAGCCAGTGATAGAGATTGATGCCAGGTCACCTATTATGCTTATGGGTTGCCAGTTTCTTTCACATAATAGAAGTCGAAAGAAAAATTTTTAATGGTCCACCAAGAAAAGAAAGTTTCTATGACTGTTGTTAATTTTAATAATAAACAGTATACAGAAAACGACATTACACTTCTCATTGTTTTACAATTCAAAACGGTAACCCAGAACCAATCCTTGTCAAGCACATTTCTAATTTCACTTGAAGGTCGAAGTAAAGCCCTGTTTATACGGAGAGCGTTTGCATATGAGTAAATCATTACACATATGTAATTTGCTCATATGAGCATAATTCGCCGTATGGACGCAATTGCACATATGTATATTTTACTACCGTAAGCAAATTTTTCACTACCGTAAGCAAATTTGCACCTAGTCACGGGTAGGTGCAAAAGTTTACTACCGTGAGTAAATATGGTATTTTCACTATTCTAGTAACAGTTCATTGTATACAGACATAGTGACTTCACTCAGGTTGAGACAATCTATTTGAGAACTTTAGAAACTCTTAAAATTGTTTTTCAAATTCTCTATGTAGAATAATCTCCTTCTTGCACGCGATGAACTTCGAAATCCATCTGACTATCCGATTTTCAATATAATTAGGGCGATATAGTAAAACCAATGTTATCCGATATATAAATTAATGTCATATATTTAGTTTACATCTAATTAATATTATTTGGGATGTTTTAGTAATTCTCTATTCATATATTAAAAGAGGTGGAAGCCCATTTGCTTAGGCGGAAATTAAACACGTATGAACGCATAGTAAATTTACTTTTACTCATGTGTGTATATTACTACCATAAGCAATATTGCATATGTGCAAAGTTTGCCGTATAAACAGGGCTAAATTTTCAAAAAAATTGTCAAAGTCATTGTATCCAAAATTTATTGTCTAGATGTTTTAGACCATATTAACAAATATAAACATTATGACCTTTTTAAGATAATTTTACCACATTTCACAACTAAGTTTAATAAGATGACCAACAACTTCCCCCTTAGGCATAACTCGGATCAGTGTCTTTTACTGGCTAAATTAAGCCTTGCTGAATTTTGTTGCCATTTCTGTGCCAGAGATTTCTGATTGCAGTCAAGGAGCAACACATGCTGGTACCAAAAAGCTAATAAAATGCAGCAAGGTTTACATTAGACAGTGATAGAGACTGATGCGGATGAAAAGCTGTCTACACTTGAAATTGTAATAATTGCATAATTTACTATAAAATTGTTTTAGCGATTATATATCTACCGATAAAGGGAAAACCTTCAACTTCAATAAAACAAATACACATTAAACTCTGGGTGAAAAAATTAATGCTGCAAAGATAAAATATTTTGTTTGATAAGTTATAATTACAACTTTTTTCAATGTCCTGTTTGTAAAGGCTATGATTATTTACATTAAATACTCAATATCTTCATAAAATAATTCCACATATTGTCACAGTTTATACACATTATGGCAAAGTTATAGAATATGTTTTTTTTTTAATTCCTTATTTCCAAAATAGATTTTTTTTGGCATGCTCTGAGTAACATGAGGGCTTGTTTAAAACAGATCAATTATTACATTTAAATAAGTAATATTTTAACAACTGACAGTAATTGTTGCTTCCCACAAAATATCTGAGTGAAAGCTGATAACATTTGCACAGCATCAAATTTGATTTGAAGAAATATGTAATTTTCCAACCGCAAGGCACAACCTTCATCCCTGGCTAATTCAATCCTTGCAGCATTTCCATAACTTTTCTGTGCTAACAAAGTGGAACGCTTCACCTGAAATGTGGGCTCTGATTCGCTAGCACGGAAACATTGAGGAAATGCGGCAAAGCTTAAAATTAAATGGAGAATGGTGAAAGTTATGCCTTGAGTTTGGAAGTTGGTAATGCGTTGAAAGGTTGACATGTACACAAGCTATAAATTACGCACATTTCAGACTCGTCAATTACTCTGAACTCTGCACACAGGAACACTATTAACTCAATCTCTCAACTTAAATACTCAAGCTGCATAGTTAATGACACGCACCTGCAGAATTTTCACACATTAATTCACAAATAGGAATGAAGTGATTAAAATAATTAAGGCAATGCTCCTAAAAGTAAAACCTCTGAAATCTGCATTGTCTCGACCTTGTACAGCTAGATTTAATCCTACAAAAATATTTCAAAGATATCTCAACCTTTAGAGCAAGATCGAATCCTACAAAGATATCCCATTCTTGTAGAGCCAGATCGCAGTCTGATTAAAATCGACCTTGTTCCGAGGAATAACATTTGCAAAATTATGCATCAACCGGGATACGAACAGGTTCTGTAGATTCCTCGCCACAAGGTCTGAGAACACCCTGTATAGGCGCATGTTCCGAACCAGTTTAACACAGTCAAAGCCCAGTCAAACAGCTGACCAATCACAACGTAGTGTTTAAACGGTCACTGTTTTGAAAGCATTTGAAACAAATCAAAGGATAGCTGTTTGGAGTTATTTGCCCCTAGCTTCTCGCACCAAAAGCCTTTGATGGGCTTCTTTTGATTGGCTACTTGAATTGCGCTCAAACACGCGAGTCTACGGGCTGTTTTCAGACGGTTTGGCGTGGAACCTACGACCGATATGAGTTCGTATCCCTGTAGATGCACTATTTTGCAATTTCTATTCCACGGAAAACCGTCGATTTTAATCAGACTGGGCCAGATCGAATCCTACAAAGATATCCCATTCTTGTACAGCCAGATCAAATCCTACAAAGATATCTTGTTGGTGTAGTAACAGAAAATTTTCTTGAAATATAAATCGTTTGTTTCAAATTGTTTGCAACTCTCAACATTATGACCTTAAGATGCTTGCTGCTGCAGGCCACATATCAAGCCAGAGGGGTTAGATCCACAAAAATAATCCTTCAATGACTGTGTTTAACAGGCGTACTTGAGTTTGAGTTTGCTAATGAAACGTAAAACAGGCCATTTAAATTCTGTCAAATAAACACCCATTTTGAGATGAAGACTTCAGTGGGAATACAAGTTATAAAGACATCAAACATAAATAATATAAAATAAATACATCTATTTGTTGTCTAGGTCTATTAATCTGCTAATTTTTCAAATTGAAAATTAAAATGCATGTGGTGAAAGTTGTTAAACTATTATTCAAATTATTTTGTAAACACTCATTTCATGTTAGTGGTACAAGACATCAAAACAGATTCCAAAGTTTGAAATTCAAACGCAGCCAATGACAATCCATCTCCAGCAATGACTTTATTGGTTGAACAGCAAACCTGAAAACCGCTCCAATGTCAGTTGATAATTTGTCAAGAGAAGCAAACAATTAATTTACATTTAAGGAAGACTGCAGTACAAAGATGAATAGACAATGCAGATTCATACAGTTTGATTAAAACCGACCATATTCTGAGGAATTGCAAGTTGTAAAATAGTGTATCTATCAGGATACGAACTCATATAATTCGGGGGTTTTCTCTCAACAGTCAAATGACGGCCAGTATGCTGTATGCTCGCATGTTCGGACACAATTTCAGTTAGCCAATAACAAGGGCTCCAACAAAAGCTTTCGGTGCAAGCTAAGGGCAAGTAACTCCAGGCAGCCATCCCTTCAACTGTTTCCATAACATGTTTACGAATGATTCCAAATGCGTTCAAAACAGTGATCGTTTAAAAACTGTGACGTGATTGGCCAGCTACTGACCAGGTTTTGTCTGCATTAAACTTATACAAAACATGCACCTGTACAGGATACCATCAGACCTTGTGGAGAGGAATCTATAGAACTAATGCTTATCCTGATAGACACATTATTTTGCAGAGTGTATTCCTCGGAACAGGGCTGATTTTAATGAGACTGAGATTCATTCATACAATTATGAAAACTACAAGCCATGTTGACCAGCGGCTAATTATGCCTCGTAAAGAATGGTAACATTCATACGGTAACAACATGGTAACCAACAGTTGGCCGATGTGCCGTTTAAAAATCTAACATTGAGCCTTGAAATATCCAACATCCTACTCTTTACAAGCCAAGATCAACGTCTCTACACGGTATATATTCATTATTATGTACAAGTTGTCACGGTCAGTCTGTGACCAATACACATTCTAACGACTACTGACCAAAATTTCACAAGTATTTTTGTCAAATTTTATTAACGTTAATGAAAATGAACAGCACCTTCTTGAACTCTGGTTGGCATTTGTTTGTGGTATTGGTTCATATTCATTCCATCGACTGTGATGCATTTTGCTCCGTCAGCGTATTAGTATCCACTACACTACTACAATACCCTGATTCCCTGAGCCCAATAACTCTCATTTTGGCTATAAATAACCAGCCAATGAAAAACTTCCATTCGAGCAATATGCAGTACATGAATGAGAGGACCGATCAGCGATCGACGTTCAAATTCCTGAAATTTCATTGGCTGAATCATGATTGATATAGCGAAGAGTAACAATCTAGCAAAACGATTTTGGGCTCAGGGAATAAGGGTACTGTAGTAGTAACGGATACAAAACATTGATGGCCCCAATGTGATTTAACTATTCTGTACACGAATACACATCCTGAATGCCTTTGGTTACCAAAAATTTAGGATTTAGCTTAACAATGAACATGCCAAATAAACAACAAAAGCATCAGGATGGAAACTTTGGTTTAGATATGCACAATGACAAAATGTGACGAGAAGAATGAACAAGACTTTCAATCAAAGTCAAATCTTTCATTCTTGTAATTCCATCCTTCAGAGACGCCAAATTAACAAAATTCAGCAAAATAAATATATCCTAACTTCATGAGAAGTGAAAAATCAATGAAGATTTCAGTTCCATGCCAAAGCCACCAGACAGGTAATTTCATCTTCAAATGACCGAAAAGTCAAATTACCAACATTCGGCAAAATACTAAATCCTTAAAGATGTCATCATCTTCAAATGACAAAAAAAACAAGGTGGCGGATACTCGGTGTAGTACCTTTCTTTAAAGATGTCTTTCAACTGCTAGGAATTGATGACATGGCTAAATGACAAAAAAACAAGATGGCGGCCACTCGGTGACAGTACCCTTTCTTTAAAGATGTCTTTCAACTGCAAGGAACTGATGCCATAGGTAAAAACAATGCCCATGAATTCAACAGAGGACATCTCAAATAAGAAGCATGGAGGTTGAAGAAAAGTTTAATTTCACATTGGAAGTAACTAAGGGTATGATATCAGGCAAGTTGTACACGCAGCAGTGGCTAGAAGTCTTCGATGTATTCCCACAGATCTTTCTCGTATCCCTCGTGTACGTGATCTAGCAACACCTTTCGACGACTCTCGCAGTATCTGTTAATAGACCAAATGTATTTAATAGTAATAATAGCACATTTGACAAGCATCTTTTCTCAGAGTAAGTATTGCTTATATAATGAACATCAATAGAGGATTACGAATTTGTAATTTAAACACAAGCATTGTGATTTTCCTCGGGTTGGTTTTGTTGTTCCAACAAATTATGACCGGCACAAGCAGGGCGGTTGCCTTTATTTACACTTGTTACAGTAATCAATATGTTTCTCTCGGCGTTTCTTTTGACGTTTGAAATCAGACATTACATGTTTTATATGTCCAGCGACACAATTTTCAAATCCGACAAGTAGAGTCACAACCGGACATGTCCGACAAACAGACGGTATCCCCAGCCCTGGTTTGACCACCTTTTGATAATACAAGGATGGATACAGGTTGCTGAGTCGAATCATAACCATTCGTTTTAGAACTCTATTGATTGAAGAAGATTGTTTTGCAATTCTTTTCCATTTTGTGAGATTTCTTTATTTCCATTAGAAACCATGATAATTATTGCTGTGATATCACTTACCTGTACTTGTCCTGTACTTTCTGTTTGATATCGTGCAGCACATCGGAGGAAATGTCTCGCTCCAGGTACTCTGACAACTGCTCTGTGGCCGTCTCCAGGTCTCTCTGGTTGTCCTGTGTACACAACATTATAGAGTTGAATAGCCTTTATATTGTATATATAAAGTTTATTGAGTACATTTGTACTTTACACTGTTAAATGGCTAATCTCTTAACACGCTGAATACAATCTCGTCCTGCTGCAGGAAAGTCATCCTCGAAACCAGGGTATATTGTTTCGCTTGCTTCACTTTGAAACGTATCCCCTAGATTCTTTCCTGTCAAAAAGCTTGATGCGATGAGTTCACACTATAGTGGGAAGTCCCTTTTGCTAATTATAACACACCAATGGTAAACCATGTTTCTAAATTCCTTGGTGAAACCAAATAAGGTGAAATAATGCAATAATATACTGAAAATGAAGCCTTGGTGTCATAATGAACAGCAGCCATTGTTGTCAAGGAAAACTCCAAAGGGAGGGGCATGTATAAAAGGAAAGCGCTGATGGATCTATAGAAAAGCCATAGACTTTTCTGTGATTGGTAGTTGTATTTAGAGCGTATCAAAGGAAAGTATCTAGGGAATACGTTTCAAAGTGAAGCGAGCGAGATAATATACACTGGTTTACAGGATGCAGGAAATTACGAATGAAATTTACCTCAAAGATGATTGACTGGTTGTTCTTCTTCAGGTAGAAGGCGAAAACGTAGGTGTACATGAGCGTCTGCCGACACTGACAGAGCACGTCCACGGCCTTCTTGAGGAACTGGACTTCGATCCAGGACATGTTGTGTTGCTGCATCTCCTCCATCTTGGCGCGCACCGACGCGTACAGCTGCAATATACAGAGATGGTGGTGTTAACCGGTGTACACAACAAGGCAGAAGTGAGCATAGTTCACATGCCCTGCCTGTAGTTTGATGGGCTTCACGTCATATTAATTACTTGGAAAACATAATGTAGTCAATCATTCTAAACAAATAATAATAAAAGTTTTCAGACAAAATTTCTAAAAAATTGTGTACGTTGGAGTTAACAGCACCATATAGGTAACAACCGTACGAAATTTAAAGTTTCCATGTCTTATACTTTTTAGTTATGCTCCGGAAACAATTTCAGACAGAAGAATGTGTGGATGGTCACACGGAGTGATATATACCCCTGTTTATGTCGTAGCGGGGACATAACATCAGAAGTCATCAGAAGATGGTCTTTTGTACTTACCAATAGAGATTGGGCAAGTGCATGCATGTATTGACTTGTACAAGGTCATTCATTTGCAAAACTCAAGTTAATTGTTTCCCATCAAAGAAATTCAACAAGGCAACCTCGGGCCACCATAAACTATACTCTTAAATGTATACCATGTATTGCCAATTTCTTTTCAGTTCTTTAGGAGAACAACAAATGATTGGATAGTAATGGATAGTTCTGAGTTTTGCTCTCGGAGATGTGACCTCATCTAAAAGGTCCTATCACAAGGCCAATGTCAAGTATCAAAGCACTGTCACTTTCAGGGATCAGGATCTGACTTTTGATAATAGGGATTTTTTTGTTATTGTTTTAAGCATAAAAGGTTCAGTTCAAATCTAATTATATTTTTTTAACATGGGAATTTTTTTCAAAATGTTCTTAAAAACTTAAAAGATGCAAAATAACAATTTGAGCAAAAAGAAAATGATGGCAAATTCAAAGCTGCCATATTGATTTTAGACATTTAAAAAAAAAAAGCTTGACCCATGGACCTTTGACGATCTTGCATATTTCAGCAGCTGAAGCATCGGTGAATACAGGATGTTTTTCATCAACTCTTAATACTTTTTGCACAGTGATCTATGAACTTGACAGTGCAGAAGAATACATAATAAAACCACTCACAGTCATTTCCAGTCACATTCAAATATGAATATTGACCAAAAAAAACATTCAATTTTTAACATGGAGACAATCTTCAAAATCCACATAGAACCTTGAAATATTTTGTTTAAAGCCCTGTTTATACGGCGAGCGTTTGCATATGAGTAAATCATTACACATATGCAAATTTGCTCACGTGAGCAAAATTCGCCGTAAGGACGCATTTACACATATGTATTTATTACTACCATAAGCAAATTTTTCACTTACCTGTAAGCAAACTTGCACCTAGTCAGGGGCAGGTGCAAATGTTTACTACCGTGAGTATATATGGTATTTTCACTATTCTAGTAACAGATCGTCGTATACAGACATAGTGACTTCACACAGGTTGAGAAAATATATTCGAGAACTTTAGAAACTTTTAATATTGTTTTGCAAATTCTCTATATAGGATGATAACCTTCTTGCACGTGATGACCTCCAAAATCAATCTGACTATCCGATTTTCATTATAAATAGGGCAACATAGTCAAACCAATGTTGACAGATAATAATTAATGTCATTTATTTAGTTTACATCTAATACATATTAATTGGCATGTTTTAGAAATTCTCTTTTCACATATTAAAAAAGTTGGAAGCTCATTTGCTTAGGCAGAAATTAAATACGCAGGAACATGTGTATATTACTACCATAAGCAATATTGCATATGTGGAAAGTTCGCCGTATAAACATCTTCTATGAGGTTCTCATACAAATACAGGCAAACAAGTAAATCATTCTTAATCTGTAGGTCACATGATTCTGTTGCTATATTGATTTACAATGTGATTTTTTTCCATTTTCAGAAAGGTGAGATAAAGACATGGTAGACAGCCCATTTTAAAGCAGAGAAACTTATAAAGTGGAATTTAAATCAAAGTCAAGGTCAAGCAGCAGTCTTGAAGACCTAAGTATTGACATGTCAATCCTTGTATTGCGATTATTGTTATTTTATAATGCTATTAATTAAATATTCTGTATTGGCCAAATTACAGGTCCTCCTCTGCCCTTTGTATTGGCACAATACAAAGTTGAGAACCAAAACAACAAACAGAGAACTTGGCCAATATGGATAATTGGATATATACTTAAAAGTATTAAAAGGGTTCTATCAGGGTATTTTCTGTGGAAACGAAATTAGAGAGGATATGCTCGTTTACAAATATATAATCTAAAATCATGATTAAAACACAGTCAAATTGAAAAATAGAGCCATGGGCTCTGTAGCTCAACATGATTTCATTGATTTATTATCTAAGGTTGAATATCTAAGTAATACATTGTTAACAAGCAAAATATAGGTTTTTAGATCATGACCCCTATGACCCGTACTTGGAGTCACAGGGTCACCAATCCTACAATTAAGAATCACCGTTGACCAAAGAGTCTCTACACAACATTTCACCTTTCTAGAGCTTTACATACTTGAGATAAAGATGAAAATAGGTTTTTGGGTCATGACTCGTGACCTAGATTGGGGTCACAGGGTCACAAAAAATCTACAATTTAGAATTTAGAAATTAGGAGTCTGCACACAACTTTTCAGCTCTCTAGAACTTTTGGAACTGGAGAAGAAGATAAGAATAGGTTTTTAAGGATGTGACCCCTGTGACCCCATTTGGGGTCACGGGGTCACGAAATCTACAATTTAGAATCCCCATTGGCCAAGGAGTCTGCACACAACTGTTCAGCTCTCTAGACCTTTTGGAACTGGAGAAGAAGATGAAAATAGGTTTTTAAGGATGTAACCCCTGTGACCCACTTTGGGGTCACGGGGTCACTAAATCTACAATTTAGGATCCCCATTGGCCAAGGAGTCTGCACATAAAATTTCAGCTCTGTTGAGTCATTGGTTCTGGAGAAGAAGTCGAAAAAGCGAAAAGTTTATGGATGGACGGACGGATGGAAGGAAGGCTGGTCATCATGCCATGCCATAAGCCCATCGGGCCTTTCAGGCCTGAGGAGCTAAAAATATTAATGAAGTTAATATTTTGATAACTTTATATTTCACAAATTGATAAAGACACGCGCACACTTGTTTAAAAATAAGAACAATGAGAACTGAAGCCATTCATCAGCGCTGCGAGTGGGGAAAACTTTGCTATGAACTAACAGTATATTGTTTGTTAGTTTTATTTTGTGTTATTTGTTACTATGTGAAGTTTCTATCATTGTATATGTTTTATTTTTAAAAACGTGTAAAATTGGGCTAAATATAGCGTGTTTTTATTTCACCTAATGCCAAGAATCAAATATGGCGGGTGCTGCCGATAGATCGGTGATAGAACTTTCCCTTTAAATAATCATAATGACAATGGCGCAGATGTGGACTTGTATGATACAAAATACTGTTTACATGCCATACGATCGATAGGTAATTAATAATGTGAGAGAGAGATGCAAAGAGTCCATCCCACTATCTAAATACTAAGCGTTGTTGTGATTACCAAAAGCAATATGACGTACCTTGTGTTCAAACTTGAGAGACTGCATATGGTTCATGTAACGGTTACAATAGAACAGGTACCGCTGGAGTGCTGCTCTTGACTTCTGTAACACGATAACTGTAGATTCATCCTCTATCAATGAAGATCGTCAAGAACACGACAAAAGTATACACTCCATCTGATGAAGTAGTGAATATATAATCCAAAACGTCATGTATTTTCACTTTTAAGAAGTTCAACTTTATTACGGTACTGAAGAGGCCTCGGGCCAATATTATATGAAATACATTGCAAACATTTAAAATACAACGTTTGTTCTATGTACAAATGCATAAAATAATAACATGGACAGATTTTTAATTCTTGGATGTTTGCAAAACTAATTGAGAAATGCTATCACCAAATTGCCTATTTTTGTTCTTGTTAGCCGTCCAGACCATATAGGAATAAAACTCAAAGACATCTATTACAGCATGACAAATCTGATACTATATCAAAGGCTACTTTTTCATTTATTTGAATTTTTTTCATTTTGTTTGATGAAATTTTAATTCAGCAATAAATGTCAGTAAATTCCCAGGGGATAACTTGAAGGGTCCATTTTGGTATATTTCTCACTAATCACTAATTTATGCAAATTCATTCAATTTTGTTTCCTGAAATTTCCTTTCCGAGATGAGATAGTCTATTATTATAAGTGATAACCTGAATGGGAATTTGTAACCCTTTGCCATGGTGAAAGCTTAAGACATCAACGGTATTATGTGGTCAGCAAAGCATGGGTAAGAAAGAATAATTTTGCCACAACAATGAGGGTATAAAACCTCAAAGATCAATCTAATAGTAAGAGGGAAACTTTTCATCAAATACCTCCTGTGCATCTCTGGCTTTCTTTGCCTCGTCTTCATTGTATCTGTTACAGTTGTACCTGGAAAATATAGAGAAAATGGTAAATTAATATCACGTTGGGAAAAATACAGTAAAGAAGCAATAGAGTGGTAGGTGTAGTGAGTGGGCTATTGTTTCAATGCAGCTTGGCAGTATAGCAGTCTTAGCAGCGAGGGGTAGGAAGCAGAACTGACTACCCTCCTTTCGTGTTAACTGTATACATAAAGTAAAAATTTTGTTTGTTTAGGCGTAGTAGTTTGTATGATACTTTTAGTGTCAAGATATCATGCTCTGGTTTGACAACAATAATACTTGTCTGACTTTGATTACTTTGGCTAACTCTGAAAGTTAGTTATCATTAAAAGTTCAGTACTCCATTCAGAAATTTATTAAATTTGTGAAATGAAAAATTTTCTTTCAAAGGAGAGGTGTACAATTTGCAACTTTGGTGTACAAATATATATTAGGACAGTCAAGTGTACAAAATACTCCAAAAGTGTACAAGTAGGCAGCCCTGAGAAAGGTGCAATACAATAGTATTGTTTTAAATATATCACAAAGAAATGTGTCACAGAGTTCATCATTTGTCAGCATAACACCATTGAGAAACGGAAACATTTAACTGGTCATTTGGAAGTACTGTATATATTATCAAACGTTCCTGATCACAAACAAAATCATGATCACAAACACGATCCTGATCACAAACACGATCCTGATCACAAACACGATCCAGATCACAAACAAAATCATGATCACAAACACAATCATGATCACAAACACAATCCTGATCACAAACACAATCATGATCACAAACACGATTCTGTATCCTGTATCCTGATATTGTTCAACTCACCAGGAGGATCCATGGGGCTCCCAGGGACCTAGACACACCCAGCAAAAATCAGCCTTGCAGTTTTGATTCTTGCAAACCATGTGATTGCAGCCGCCATCTTTCTCAATTGTCACATGACATTTTGGACATTCCTGGAAAAAAAAGAATGTTGTGTTGATTAGTCTTACATGTACCAATGAAAATGTTAATTTTGAGATCTTTGTTTTTTTTTTTATCTAAAGTGAATTTAATCATCAAGTAATAATATACTAAGCTCAATTCCATTTAATCAAATCTTTTCTGAAATTTGTGAATGGTATTGGAATCTAACTTATTTTCGTTCGTTTAAAGGTGCATCCATTGTGTTTCATAAAATCATATTTGGCTTTAATACGTTCCAACTCACCACATGTGTTGTCTACAATACAAATAAATTCACACAGCTTGCATATTTATCCCCAATCGCCAAATATATCATAATTACTAGTTTCCAATTAAAATTGAGTAACATCATTATGCATGTGCAGAAACCGAAACTGCACGTCCCATTTACATGCACAGTAGTTATGTGACCTATTAAACAATTTCAACTCAAATTTGTCTTTTTGTCTGTTATAAATAAGATTTCAAAATTACGTTTGACTCATTGACACTACACTACTCTTACCTTCATATCGTCAATATGCTAAGTCTATTATCATCAAAATGTTAGTTATCGGTAACAGTCGGTACTTCTCGATAAAGTAACACCATATATAACATTTGCAATATGTGACCCCCAATAACACAATGGATGTACTTTTAATACAATATCACAGTGAATCAAACGTGGTACTGCGCTGAAATTCAGTGTAACATTGCGCCCAAATTTTGCTGAATGTAGTTCTCTACCAGCAGACAAAGTTGCAACTTCCAAACGCAGTATTTCCCTCACTTTGTTGTGTCAAGATAGTGATTCGCTGCACCTGAAATGCATAGTGGGCCCGGATTTTCAAGCACAGATATCTGAAGGAAATACTGCAAGGCCTAAATCAGCCAGTAATGGAGACTGGCAAGAGTTATGCCTTGCATTGGGAAGTTGACAAAGTTGCTGAACCCCTGGCGAAAACTGAACCCTGAACCTCTTGATCTGAAGCTGAACTCACTAACAACTGCACTGCCCCATCCAAAGTTGAAGCAAGATTTCAAAATACATGACACATGTATCCAATACATATTCAGATTCTTTACCTGCAAAACTTGACGCTATTATGCCCATCTTCTTATTGTTTCACTTACCTTTGTGTTGGCAGCTATCCAGTTTGATGTCTCACTATCATCGTCACACTTCTTGATCCACTTTCGCAGCCATTTACACTTCACTGGATCATGCCAGTTCTCACCACAGGCAAAACTGAAGTCAAACAATAATGATCACAACTTAAAAAGGCTTCAGCTGAATTCAACCAGTCCATCCAGTTTCAAAATTCATTAAAATCAGCTCATATGTAACACTGTGCTCCACAAGAAATATAAGATTTTGACAAACACTGTTATACCGTGAAGTGAGGTGAGTTGGGGTTTAATGCCGTTTTCAAAATTATTATCATGGTTGCTTGTATAATTGCAGGGAGAAAGCTCGCAACACTGTGTGGCTATGCATTGCGGCGACACCTCGGCTGGAACTAGCGAACCATGAGTGGTATTACACTGAAATTCAGTGTACCATTGCATCCAAACCTTACTGCACGTAGAACAGTTCTCTACAGTAGAGAGTAGCTGAGCCCCTTGCAGGAACTAAACCCCAGACCTCTTGATCCTAAGCAGAATGTGCTATCCTCTGCTCATCTCCAAGGAACATGAGTTACACTATCTTTACATAATTTCCTTACACACTTACATATACCTCTGCACTCAACTTCCCTAAGCCATATACTTCTTGTATGGCAATAAATAACTTCAATTCAAGCAAAATTTGCAGTACCCGAAAGAGAGGACCGACAAGCGATCATGACGTTCAAATCACGAACAATAAATTAGATGAAAAAATAACATGAAATATATAGCAATGAGCTACCAGCCTACAGCAAAATGAGAGTTATTAGACTCAGGGAATCAGGGCATGGTAGTAGGAAGCAGATACATATACACTGACGGAGCAGAATGTCAACTCACCAGAATGTATGCGTGCAGACACAGGTGACAGGCTTGTTGTCGAAGTAGCCCACCTTGACCACGTGACCGCAATCAGGTGCAGGACACCATCGTAGTAACCTATTACACTGCAGAAACAAGTATATCAGTATGTTATTCAACTAATTATAAAGAAGGGAGGTAACTCTTTATCCTCCAAATTTGCGTTCAAACACCATTTAAGTTTAGGACTATCTATATATCAATATCTTTTCAAAAATGTTGGCTATAATGTTAATTATAGAGAAGGGAAACAACTCTTTATCCTCCAAATTTGTGTAAAAAACCATTTAGGTCCTTAAACATTCAAAATTCTTTTATTTATCATAGAAAATGAATTTTTAACTGTGATAAACTATTCTAATCGAACTTACCTCTACAAAACTATTTGTTATAATAAGTTGATATTTTAACTTGACTCTGGCATCACTTATTAGTGACCTGAAAGACAAAAAGCATTTTGTTCACTTTTGAAACAATCTTAAGATTATCAACATTGTAGCTAACAGACAATAAGAAAATCTTCAAATTATTTTCACCCGAACTAAGAAATTTTAAAAAAGAATAAATTTTCTTCATTAAGTCATTTTCATCAAATAAATACTCTGATTTCACATTTTTATCACTACGTCCATGGGTTGACTATCATTATTTATTTTTTTCTGTCGAAAAGACATCCTCTCCCCGACATATAATTGAAGTCATAAATTCCTATTTTACCTCTGTTACAATATAACAATATCTCTGGATTCTTGCAACATCCTACCACACGTGAACATTTGTAAAAAGGATTAGCATCCTTATATCCATCCAATCAGGTTATTGTTACAAGACTGACTAATACGCACATCACAAAGATGTGTCTTCTAAATGAAAAAGAAATCTCAGCTGGAAACAATGTTGCACAATCTTTCTGCAAGATTCATTATCCCTCAAACAAGTGGAGGTGATATGATTTGACGTTTCACGCCACTTTCAAGAGTATTTCACTTGTATCAGAACTGCAGGGAGAGAGCCAACAACAAAAGTCTGCACTGTGGTGAAACCCGTAAGCTGGAACTAGCGAACTATGGGTACTGCCCTGAATTTCAGTGTAGCATTGCACCCGAACTGTTTCCTACAGCAGACAAGGCTGTCTAGACCTTGGTGGGATTTACCCCACTGACCTCTTGAACTGAAACCAACATGTTTACCACTGCACTATCCAACCCAATACCATATAGGTTACTTCCATACCAAATTTGAAGTTTCCAAGTCATATAGTTTCCGAGATATGCCCTGGAAAATGTTTTGGACACACACACACGGATAGACGGCAGGGGTATAATAAATTGAGAACTCACATGACGGTGGCATCATCAACTAAAATATCACAACCGAAGGCAGCGCAAGTGATGGTCTGTCCCATCCCTTCATCCATGATCTTGGCTGTGAGGTAGTCCGCCCAGCACGTCCTGCAGAACTTGTGTCCGCACTCCAGGCCTGTCATCTCCTGTAACAAGAACCACAATAAGATTCAGATACATGGTTCGTCGACTATAATTTGGAAATCTGACTGACGGGAGAAATGAACGTCACTGTAACACCTATTTAATGACCCACTAATGTGGGTACCCAGGGTCGGATACAGCTTTTTGAGGAGGGGGGGGGGGGGGGGGGGGGGGGGGGGGGGGATCCGCCAGTGGTACTACCTATCCTGATCATTAGCCCAATTCAATTTCATATTATTTCACTAATATAATATTCAACATTTATGATATGTGAATGTCTTCCAAAATCAATTTCTGGCACATAATTTACTTATTTTGCAAGTTGACGTAAAACTGATTATCAAATCAAAACAAAAAGAAAAATTATGTCAAAAATATCAATGGTTACACAAAACATTGATTATGCAGATTTTTCAAAGAAAATAAAGCTTTTGCATTCAAAAAGTTATCTTTGTACCTAAATATATTCAGTAAAGCTCATCTCTACAAAAGTGACAGTAAGAGTTTAGGAATAAAACTAGAAATTTGACCATTTTGGGGGTGTTCTTTTAAACTTTAAGCTACAAAATCTTGAGCAGATTTTGAAAACTTGATTATAAAACATACTTAAATTTGCTGTGTAATGGTTAAAATTCATCTGTTGAATCCAGGATAAGTTTATAAATTATTTGGCTGTATTCTTTTACTTACTCCATGACTTTTGTCCACACAGCAAATCTCGCAGCACTCCTCCTCCTCTGCAGCCGCTGATGCAGACCGTGTCGTCCTCTATAAAAATTATTAATTAAGTTTTGATTAATCAACATCAGAGCAACAGATATTGAGATTATATAAACTTAAGGTTTAACAGTTTTTCTTTTCCCTCAAAATTTTGTCCACAAGTAACATTCACACAAAAAATGAGTTTGATAAAGTTTTATATCCCATTGTTTACCCAACCCCTGAAAAGGAAATTCTAAATAGCAGGAGTGGTAATGTATTGCACTTATACATCAGATCATCTGGTCTTACTGCACTTTGACAATGTATTGCAGTGAAGCCTTCAAGCAACAGCTGGAACTAGCAAAACATGCACTGCATGACTGCAGAGAAGCAATTGCACAAAACATATCATGAGGAAAACATTGAAATGAAAGAAACTTACTTTGGACTCTTTGGATTTTGCATCTCTTCTGTGAGGGTTGACAACGTGTGCCTCTGAAAATAGTCCATCTTGGTCTCCATCATAATATCTGAAAGAGAGACGACAAATTTTTTACAAACTAAACACCCTCAGATAAATAATGTAAGAAACCATTAACAGCTAATTACACTGAGGTGAAAACTGCACTAGTCTGGCGACAAGCTTCCGTTTATCTCTTGCTGTAGTTCAAAGCCTTTTTACAAGTAAATTGGTCTATAATTGGTCCAATCAAATCGCCTCTTACAAAATCAGTATCTGGGATTGAATTATTCATAATAATCATAATCCTTTTTATTTGAAAATAAATATCAATATATATATATATATCAATATCAATACTTTTTTGCAGTTTCATGAAACCTATGACCTTAAGAAATCGAAAGGATATACAGAAATTTTCATAATTTCTTGCCGTCAGACAATTGACGTAATTGGTAATAAAACTACTGCAAGTAGACAGTGAAGTGAAACCTAACTCTTAAGCTGACACTCTAATCAGCTTAGTGAGATAAAGATGAGACTCATTTTTATCCTCGACGCAGTGTCCCTTTCAAGAACGGGAATATGCCATTGCCTTAGTTTGCCTATCATTTTATATTTCATGACCAACTGGCAAGAGATAAACAAAATTTTGACTTAAAACTTCCATACAAATCAAACAATATTTTACCTTTCCATCAACTTTTCCTTGTCCCATCGGAAATGATTTAGCAAAATCCTTGTCACAGTTGCTGGAATCTGTAACAAATTGACAGAGGTGAAGTAATTTGAAATGGAATCTGATTAAAATCTACCCTTTTTCAAAGAATAAAAGTTGCAAAGCATTGCATATTATGGGATACTAACTTGCTTTGGGCTACCTCCTCACACAGTGTGAATACGTTTTGTATGTGGGGATGTTTTGACGTTAGATTCATGAAAGCAAAACCTAGTTATGAGGAAAAATCACATCTTAGCTTTTGACATCTCCACACACTACACACCCAATCAAAAGCATGGTACTTAGGAGTTACCTGCTCCTAGCTCCACTACCAAATGCTTTTGTTGGAAGCCTCTGGATTGGCTGTGAGAACTTGTGTCAGAGCATATGCATATATGGGGCATATGGACAATAAACCACAGATATTAGTTTGTATCCTGGTAGATACAATATTTTGCAACTTTAATCCTTGGAATAGTAGATTTTATTCAGATTGTTTTGGGTGTCAAGCATCTTCCAAGGTATTTCATTTTTATCTTAGTGGCTAGTATTACTTAAGGGTGAAAAACTGCTCTCTCTAATATATATTGTTGTGAAACTTGTCACAATTAGCATTTCAGACATCTTGATCCACATTCAGTCTGATTAAAATCAACCTGTTCTGAGGAATAAATCTGCAAAATATTGTATCTACTGGGATAGGAACCGGATCTATTCATGCCCCGCCACAAGGTCCGATGTCATTCTGTCTAGACACATGTTCTGCACCAGTTTAGTGCAGACAAAACCATGTCATTAATACTAATAATAATACCGGTAATACGGTAATAATATATAATGACGCTTTATTGTCCTCATTACAATGTTTTGTGCCCTTCTTCGACCTTCCGGGTGATGAGTGGACACTCTACCAATTGAGCTAAATCCCTGGACCCATTTTTTCTAAGCTCTCTTAGCTCTAAGATAGTCGTAAGTGCCATACATTAACATTGACTTACAACTATCTTAACACTAAGACAGCTTCGAAAATATGGGCCCTGTTTACAATCATTAGCTGGCCAATCACATCATAAACAATTTCAATGCATTCAGAATCATTTGTTCACATTCCGAATGTTACGTTAACAAACGAAAGGGTGGCTCTCTGGTTACTTGAACCTGTTCTCGCATCAACAGCTTTTGTTGGAGGTTTTGTGATTGGCTAACTGAATTGTGTCAGATCATACGACAACGTCAGCTGTCATCAGACTGTTCGGAAAAGATACCGGTAGATGCAATATTTTGTAATTTTTATTGTTCAAATAAAAAGCCAATTTTATTCAGACTGGATCCATATTCAGACACGCTAACAATTACTCTATTGCAATCCTCACATTGACAGACATTTCTAAGTTTTTCCTACATACCAATTATATATCCATCAATAAAGATACCACCTGAAATTTATCTCACTGTTACATAAGATTTAGAATTATTCATGAAAGTTCATATGAAGATAAATTTAAAGAATTAGGAATGCATGTTCAAGTTCATAATTTGGTATTTGTGATTAATGTTTTTAATGTAAACGTCACAGACAATGTGTTATTAGAAAACAAAAATCTGACACTGCAAAAATCACTTAGCTTAGGTAAGATTTCTCAATACTAGTTTAAATTGAACTTGTTTGAACCTGTTTCTGCACTCAATTTTGATTCTGTTTCAAAAGTTTAGTATTACAATTCACTGAAATATCACTGAAAGATCAAATGTAGTGAAATGATCACCTATAAATAACACAAATCTAGAGTGCTGATACCACATTCACTGTCAATCACATTACATTCAACTTTGTTTTCTCTGTTTATACAACATTGAAATCTTTCGGGTTTTTCAACAAATGAAGTGCCTTTGCTTCGATGCAACAATCAAACAACAGATGCTTTATGAACTTAAAACATAAGCGGAATAAAAATAATACTGTCAGAATAAAAGTGTTGTCCATATGTATATTCAAGACGATTCGGTTTTCATTGTTAACATTATTACTCATAATAAATAAAAGTAAAAGCGTGTTAGATGCTTTCCAAAGACTAAACTTAAAAGTACACCAGATTTATACTGAAAAGATTTCCTCCATTCTATATTGACAAAAGGTTCTTGAAAGAATAATGCTGGATAAATTCTATAAATAGCTTTGACACCCTTGATGAGAATTCCACAAGGATTTCAAAAGAGAGTTACCATATTTGGAAGAATGATTAAACTTGATTAGCAGAATAATCATACCTGAACGACAGAATTTACTTCTTTTATACAATCAACCATATACTGAACGATTTGATCAGCAGTCAAAACTTCATATTGGAAGTCCTCTTCTTCATGTTTTTCCTGTGTGGACGACTCTGCGTTCCCCATTTCCATGGGAAGATCGTCATCATAACCTGAGCTTTCAGATTCAGACTCTTCCTGGTAGAAATCTTCATCGCTATCCATCACAAAATGGACAGTGCGAAGGTGCTAAAATCTTATTATTTACAGTAGTTTGTTGATGATGTTCTGTCCCTAAGATCGTCTTGATGTGTGTATTCACGTCTGTGACGTCATCTTCGGAAATTCCCAACAGGTGTGATGCAAGCTTTATTTCCCTATTTGCAAACACACGAGCACTTCACTGACGCTTTAAGGTAATCACTGTCCCGATATTATGACATGGATTTGTTTTCTGAACCTTTTTGAGTCGATTATTAGAGATAATCACTTTCTACGAAGATGACATCATCTTCGTCAAATTGCGAGCTGAGGATTATGGGTAAATTAACAAAAGCATTTCTCTACCTCCTCGCAGGAGAATGTTAAAGGGGCGTAACTCTAATTAATCACTTATTCAACAAAATATTCATATTCAAACAACCTTCATTAATGAATCAGAAATAACAGAGCTAAAATTAAGGTTCGCAAATCATATTTCTAGTTAAAACCTTTTTTTTTTAGAGTGACTAAAATTTCAAATATATAAAATTATTCTTCCTACATTTTTTAATGTTACTATCCTAAAACTATTTAAGGAACTATCAATATTCCTCTCCGTTAGGTATAAAGTACTGATCTAATAAAATTAATGAACAACATACTTTACTCCACATGATAGGAATTCCAATACGGAATACCAACACAATATTTCTGGTAAGCTTTACTGAAAGAAGCGCTCATAATATCATTCAATCCGGAACTGTGTGAATTCTGTCATTCATACCCTTAAAACTTAGATAAAAGTCAAGGTAAGTCTGTAACAAAAGCTCAGTTGAAAATGAACATCACAGAGGCTTCCTTTCATGTATTGTTTTTTATTTCTAAATCTAGACATTTCATTCAAAATATTGAATTCAGCTCAGATATTGCATGAACTTGAAAGGTACCTAAAAGGAGCCGGGCCTCTAATAGGAAGCGTTCGAAATAGCTGCCTGCCCGCCTGCCAATTGCTGGTTGCTTTCCGATCGGGCTTGTAGAAAATATTACAAGCAAGCCCGACTGGCTTGTTGGATTTTAGCTTATCTATAGACGACTTCCAATGACATGAGTGATAAAACATTAATTAGAAATTTACAAAATTAATTTTGCAATTGTAACTATGGAATCTTTCTGTTTAGCGGTAGGGAGTTGGGACACTTACTTCCTTGTTCTAAAATTAGATTGTGTCACAAAAGCTTCTCAGTAGCACTGCATAGCTCTGTAACTATTAGAAAAACCTTCAGCAGTAATTACAATTACAAAATCCAAAATTACAAAAGTGAATTCAACAAATTACTGTCAGTCAAAGCATTCTCAGGACAAACCACAAGGCGTATATACAATCACGTGATCAATTATCAATAAATATATATTACATACCAATGTATCTAAAGCTTACATTTGTTCAATTCTAATTGTTATCAAATCTACAAGAACTATGATGAAAAGGAAAACAGATTGTAAAATTGCTATGTTTTCAGCTTCAGGTATTTCACGATTTCAATACAAAATTGTATTCAGACTATAACCATTTGTGTAGTAAAAAGGAATAGTTTGAACACGCAAGTAGATAATGTGATGTGTCTTCACGATGTGACTTGCGCGAACAGGACGGATCGTTTGAGATATGTTTTTAAATGTATGATAATTTGACAAAAAACGGCTTCAACAATTAAGAACAAATCCAAATAAGTATCCACACTGGGGAGTTACTTTTTCGATAAATAATTTTTGAGATTGTATCATTTTGATGTCGTTTGATAATACATGCCAAAGGTCTACTGTACAAGGTAAAACTGATTTTGAATAAGCAGATGTTTTAACATGAAGGTTTTGTAAATTTGATGAGTTTCTCAATTCGTACGAATTGGTAGCCGAAACTCAGTCAGGGACGAGGTTACATAATAAGTAATTCGGTGTTTTGCCGTTTATCATTTTATGAAAAAGAGTTAATTTTTGTACATGTCTTCTTTCAAGAAGGGGTATGAAATTTGTTTCAGTATATAGTTTATTATGACTTGTGCCTCTTGTTGCCACGCAGATCGTCTTAATGCATCTTATTGTAATTTTTCAAGATTTGCCTTTTGAGCTTGAGTACAGCGGTAAAAATAAAAGCGGTAAAATGAAGGACTGATCCATAACATTAAGTGATTTGCGTAACAATCTGCGCTATAATCGATTTTTCAAACTTCTTAAACAATTTATCATGGGAGTAACTCTATCTACAACACTGTTAAGGTGAGCAGACCAGTTAGCATCCTTTTAAATTTAACACCTATTTCTCATGCTCTTCAACTTACATATATAAATGAGGTTTGGAACTGGCAACCCGCTTTTTTACTAAATTGAATAGTTTTAATTGTTTTCGGGGTTAAACTTCACTTACCATTAATTTGACCACACCAAATGTTTTGGTAAATCTTTGTTCAGACTGTTTGCTGATAAAACCGGATCTTCAAGTATTACACACATCATCAAAAATACGTATGTTACAATCAATGTTATCAACGAGGTTGTTAATATAAATTAAATAAAGCAAAAGTCCTAAAACTGATTCTTGTGGGACACCGGGCAAATTAAATTAAATTCGGAGTTATATCCGTTAAGACTACCTTCTGAACTCAGCTCTCAGTTAGGTGAGGTGAGGTGAGTTAGGGTTTAATGCCGCTTTCAAGAGTATTTCACTTACATCGCGGCTGCTAGTATTACGACAGGGAGAAAGCCCGCAACGCCATGTGGCTATCAGCTCTCAGTTAAATAACTACGAAGCCAATCTATCAATTTTCAAATAATTCCAATGGTTGTAGTTTGTTCAAAAGTCCTCTATATGCCAAAACACTGCTCTTACTTCTTTGACCTTATCTAAAGCACTTGCAATGAAATTATACAAATATAGTAACTGATACGTTGTAGAATCGCCTGGAAGTCCGGCTTATTTCATAGTAGTAAATTTGTGTAAACTAAATCATGTGTTCTTTTTATTATCACTTTAAAATTTGAGGGTTTGCTAAGTTTGATGAGGGCTTGTAAGATTTTGAGTTAACAAGCCCTGTTGGCTTGTTACATTTTAAAACTATTTCATACACTGCTAATAGGGACCCGGTTTATATCGCATCAATAATCACCCCATCTAGATAATTTTCCCCATATAAGTTCCCAGGCATTAAGAGGGTTAAACTACCATGCTAAATTAAGTTTATGTCAAATGGCGAAGAGTTTGTGGTATTCTACGAAAGTCAGTTATCAGAGATTATCACGTGTATTAGTCAACGCTAAAATTAAATAAGGGTCGGGCCTCAAATAAGAGCTGGGGGTTAAGAGCCCTTACATATTAATAAGGGCCCGGGCCCCTATTAGAGGAAATACGGTACTTGAAGAGTAATGAAGACTACACAAGTACATTGAAATCGATCCCCAAAAAGGCATATTGCACTCCAGCTGGGAATAAAATATAACTACCGGTACTGACTTGTCTATGACATTTAAAAAAATTTTTTTTTCATAGTTTTGTATTGCTGCTAAATGCCTAAGAAAATAAATAATATAAAGTCTTTGATTATTAAATTTCTTAAAATATATATATTGTTCATCATTTATACAGGATTCATCGATGCATCATTCATCATTTATACAGGATTCATCGATGCATCCTTCATCATTTATACAGGATTCATCGATGCGTCATTCATCATTTATACAGGATTAATCGATGCATCATTCATCATTTATACATGATCCACTGATGCATCATTTATACAGGATTAATCTATGCATCATTCATCATTTACACATGATCCACTGATGCATCATTTATACAGGATTAATCGATGCATCATTCATCATTTACACATGATCCACTGATGCATCATTTATACAGGATTAATCTATGCATCATTCATCATTTATACATGATCCACCGATGCATCATTTATATAGGATCCATCGATGCATCATTCATCATTTACACATGATCCACTGATGCATCATTTATATAGGATCCATCGATGCATCATTTATACAGGATTAATCGATGCATCATTCATCATTTATACAGGATTAATCGATGCATCATTCATCATTTATACATGATCCACTGATGCATCATTTATACAGGATTAATCGATGCATCATTTATACAGGATTAATCGATGCATCATTTATATAGGATCCATCGATGCATCATTTATACAGGATAAATCGATGCATCATTCATCATTTATACAGGATTAATCGATGCATCATTCATCATTTATACATGATCCACTGATGCATCATTTATACAGGATTAATCTATGCATCATTCATCATTTATACATGATCCACTGATGCATCATTTATATAGGATCCATCGATGCATCATTCATCATTTACACATGATCCACTGATGCATCATTTATATAGGATCCATCGATGCATCATTTATACAGGATTAATCGATGCATCATTCATCATTTATACAGGATTAATCGATGCATCATTCATCATTTATACATGATCCACTGATGCATCATTTATACAGGATTAATCGATGCATCATTTATACAGGATTAATCGATGCATCATTTATATAGGATCCATCGATGCATCATTTATACAGGATAAATCGATGCATCATTCATCATTTATACAGGATTAATCGATGCATCATTCATCATTTATACATGATCCACTGATGCATCATTTATACAGGATTAATCTATGCATCATTCATCATTTATACATGATCCACTGATGCATCATTTATATAGGATCCATCGATGCATCATTCATCATTTACACATGATCCACTGATGCATCATTTATATAGGATCCATCGATGCATCATTTATACAGGATTAATCGATGCATCATTCATCATTTATACAGGATTAATCGATGCATCATTCATCATTTATACATGATCCACTGATGCATCATTTATACAGGATTAATCGATGCATCATTTATACAGGATTAATCGATGCATCATTTATACAGGATTAATCGATGCGTCATTCATCATTTACACATGATCCACTGATGCATCATTTATATAGGATCCATCGATGCATCATTTTTACAGGATAAATCGATGCATCATTCATCATTTATATAGGATTATCGATGCATCATTCATCATTTATACAGGATTCATCGATGCATCGTTCATCATTTATACAGGTTTCATCGATGTATCGTTCATCATTTCTACATGATTAATCGATGCATCATTCATCATTTATACATGATAAATCGATGCATCATTCATCATTTATACAGGATCCATCGATGCAGCAGGTGAACGTTCATATGTAGAGTATCCATGTGCATACACAACATTCATATATACAGCATTCACCTATTATACATATTTCATCTATAACATTTACGTATTATAGAGCATTCATATATACAACATTCATCTGTAATGAATAATGTATCCTTATAGAATTCATTTATTTCACAGCATCAATGTATATAACAGTAACAGTAATTTAAAAAACATTTATACAATTTATAGAATGCATCTACATATATAGCAATATATAGCAAGTGTGTATATTTTATCCATTATTCATCTATACAACATCCATATATTAAACATCATTCATCGTTACATCATTCATATACCATACAGGATTTATATATCATGCGTCATTCATATATACATTCATCCATCTGCACATCATTAATCAATACATCATTCATTTATACAGCATTCATATATCATACAACACTCACATATCATACAACCTTCATATATCATACAACATTCATATATCATACAACATTCATATATCATACAACATTCATATATCATACAACATTCGTATATTATACAACATTCATCTGTTATACATACAGCATTCATGAATATAGCATTCATTTATACTCGTCTATACAGTATTGATATATTTAACAGCATATCATTCATCAATATTACATTAATTTATACAACATTCGTCAACGCAGCATGCATCCAGTATACATCATTCATATGTATAGCATTCATGTGTTGCGTATCACTCGCATACCACTGTGAAATGTGATACTAATGCTTTACCTCTACCGACAAGAACCCGGCTTAAGATATATAGATTCACCTTGTGGGCGTTTCCGCTCATGACAAGCGACCCTGACATTAAATTTAAAATGTACATTATTGATAATTATCGTATTAGTTGAGTACACATATCTGATACACTACGGACTCCAGAATGGAGTTACCTTTCTTGGTGTCTGTGATGATGTGTTTGACTATTTCTGTCAACTCACAAAGACCTACCAGTAAGTATATACTTTAAAATATAGTTTTTATTTACTTAATGTTTTAAATACACTGTAGCACCGTGTTCTTACTTATATAAAGTGATCGCACGAAATGTTAAATAAGTGTTACCAATGGCTAAAAAATACTCCAATCAATAAATATATGGTTCTAAAACGACTGTACGTGGTTCGGATAATCCATGCGAGTCCATTTCCCTTCGAGAGGCCATTTTAAGGTGTTCACATTAAAATGGCCGCTCGAAGGTAGTTCAAGTGATCTGACTAATGTAGCGATACCTACACATTCAGAGTAGAGTATTACATTATGACACCACGATGGCAGGGTCAACCATCTTTCCGTCTGAACTCTCAGATTCGCATGAGACTAACAAATCAACCTCTCTCTTTGAATAGTTCCACACCACTGTCGCTTTATGTTACGCTTTATTGTTACGGTAGAGGTTAAAACATCTCATTACATAAGTCATATCCTTAAAAATCAGTTATCCACATTCGAAGAAAATTGTGCGACATATATATGAATTGAAAAGTCGTGTTGTTAAAATGTTTCAAGAATGTTTGATTATCGTATGAATATAACGCTATGATTCCAGGATATAGTTATTAAAAGTAGTTGAAAAAGTTTCGTTTTCGGAGTAGAGAAATTGTTCATCTCATCTCATTGAACCATCCCATGAGCTAATGCCTGTACTCCCTCCCCCAGCAATGTACGTGAGACTGAGCGGTGGTTCGACCCCCAACGAGGGGAGGGTGGAGGTGAGGAGCAACGTGACAGAAGCCTGGGGGACCGTGTGTGACGACCTCTGGGGGAACAAGGACGCCACCGTCGTATGTCGCATGCTCGGATACAAGTGGGGCACGGTATATATGTTTTCAACATTTACAATGATGATTGTTACAATGATGAAGATGGGTATATTTTAGAAACATATTCTGTAAATATGGAGGGTGGCATTTTTTTGTTTTATCTCACAATATATGTTTTGCCATTTGGCCCTCGATATTATACTCCTCTTCCGGGTTTACATGTTCTACCCAACATCGGTAGCTTGTTTTATCCTGTATCGATAATTCAGAAACGGCAAACCAATTGTCTATTTATCTAATTTATCTAATCTCGGGAATAACATACTTACATGGTTATCTTGAGATTGGGGAACGGTAAATCCCTTTTATTTGGTATTGACCTCACTTTAATTTTAATACTAATTGGTTTGTAAGTTTCTCTGGCAATGTAAATGCATTCATTGATGTTCATGCATACTAATGTTCATCAGCGACATAATTTGCAAAATAATTAAACAAACGTTCCATTTATATTAAGTGCCTAAAGTTTCATGCATTTGTCACCTTCCTTTCTCTTACTATCAGCATAGAATGATACGATTTAACTGCCCCATCACGGCATAACTCGCGCCAGTCTCTATCACTGGCTAATTTAAACCTTGCAGCATTTCGTCAGCGTTTCTGTGCCGGTGTAGCAGTGTGCTGCACCCGGACTAGGTCGTGCAATCTGAAACCTCCTGGGTCTTATACTGTGTTGTGTCCTTGAGCAAGGCAGCTGTACAAATGGGTACCTGGACATGGGAATGTATGGACATATACGGTCGCGCGGAGCGCTTCATTGGCGGCACCGAAAGTACGATTCCTTCAGGATAATAATTGTGTAGCGCCTTGAGCATACATTGTGCATGGATATGTGCGCATTATAAATATATTATTTAGAAACAAGGCAAAAATCAACCACTGATTGAGATTGGCGCGAGTTATGTATTGCTCGGGAAGTTGGATACGATCAAACTTTCAACTGTTTCAATTTTAAGAAGATATTTGAAATTTAATGAATCAGTTCATTTGAAACATGGACCCTTTTAACGTTTTCTATTTACATAGTCTCCCGACATTTACAGGAATTCAGAAACGCGTATTTCGGAGCCGGCAGCGGACCCATATACTTGGACAACGTAGAATGTGGGGGCAATGAGACCTCCTTGACGCAGTGCCGTTTCAATGGCTGGGGCGTACATAACTGCAGGCATTATGAAGACGCCGGAGTTTCCTGCGGGAATGATACGTGTGAGTACTTCACACTTAAAGATGACACAACTGTGTTCAGATAAGTAGAGTACAGTTCAATATGCTAAACGGTATTACGATAGTAGTACATCTCCATAGAAAGGAGTTTTCATTTTCAGTGAAAACTGTTGTATTCTGCGTATGGATTAACCGGATTCTACGTGTGACTGGGACGATAATACAATATTATGATAAAGTGGTAGGATATATTAAGTCATACTGAAATACCAATAAGGTATTATATATGAACGATGTGTCAGAAATGAAAGGTATCACGAACGACTAGATGCAGGAATTCTGAAAATAACTGAGCAGAGTTGTATCATGCAGAACTATATATATTAATATAAACTCACGGGCAAAAGAAACTATACCAACATTGTTTTGTTCTTATCAACATTATCAGATATGTCACATAAATAATGTGATACTCGTTTTAAAGACAATTTAACTTACCATGTTTTGATCGAAATTTTGTAAAAGTTGCACGTACGGTTATTGCAGTAGAATACAATGAATGGCACTGGGGGTAAATGTCAATTTGCAATAATAAACAAATCATTTTAGAGCCTACAGAGATCGGTTTTAATCAGAAAGAGAACACTAGAAAACTGTCAATATCTGGTATGGCCTCCGTTACTTTGAATAAGGCCTGCACACGTCGACACACAGAATTTGCAAGGAGCCTGATGACGTCATTAGGGATGGGTTGCCATTCTTTCATAAGTGTCTGGGTACGTTTGCCGGTTTGATGGAGGTGGATTTCTCTGCCTTATTTGCCTGTTGAAAGGATCACACAAGTGTTTAATCGGTGATAAATCTGATGATCACGCTTGCCATTGCAAAATGTTGACGTTGTTTAACGTTAGGAAGTCTCTAGGTGCCCTGGCTATGTGGGGGTTAGCATTGTCTTGTTGGAGGGTTACTCTTGGACTTTTCAGGAGGTAAGGGAGGACTATAGGACGTAAAACGGTGTCGATTAGCCTTTGGCATTCTTATAACGGTCAAAGACAACCAGTTCTGTTGTGTGATGCCTTGACGCTACCGCCGCCGAATGGCACAGCGTCCTGGACACAACACGGGGCCATTCTCTCTCCTCTCGGACGATAAACATGCACTCGGCCATCAGCTGTGTGTTGCTGGAACCTGCTTTCGTCTGTAAACAAAATTCTTTGCCAGTTCCTGTTCTGCCACCGTTGTACCAATCTTACCCATTGGTGACGTTAACGTCGGTCACGTCGGTCACTTCGGCGTAGAATCATCCGGCGAAAGGGCCGGTACGCTCGAATGCCATGTTCACGAAGACATCTGACCACTGTCCTTCTGCTGATAACACGGTGTAACGCTATTGTTGCTGATGACGTCACTGTGACGAAATGATTGCGTAGGTGAATCGTACGGATGTAGTGGTCATCGTTTGCGCTTGTGACCCTGGATCTTCCACTTCTTGGCCGGTCTTGGGTCCCACCTGTCTGTGCCATTCGTGTCGGCAGTCTACTTATCGTAGTGCGGTTGCAGTTGAAGATACGAGCAACGTGGTCGTGACGTGCTCCCAACTGCAACACACCAATCGCTCTCTCTCGTCCCTCTGTGGTAAGTTTCGGATTGTCACTTGTTGTGTTCGTTACGACTGAGGTCCAAAGCATGCAGATTCGTGGTTTTTATACAGTTTGGTACCATATTAACGTGATGCACGTGCATACCATTTTGCTCGAAAAACCTGTGACAAAGTCCATATTTGGTTAGAAGCATGAATTTTTTCTCGGTAATTATGAAGTTGCGTTGTTGTGACATAGTTTGATAATAAAAAAATCGATTTGAAAAACTAAACTCACGGGCAAAAGAAACTATACCAACATTGTTTTGTTGTTATCAACATTATCAGATATGTCACATAAATAATGTGATACTCGTTTTAAAGACAATTTAACTAACCATGTTTTGATCGAAATTTTGAAAAAGTTGCACGTACGGTTATTGCAGTAGAATACAATGAATGGCACTGGGGGGTAAATGTCAATTTGCAATAATAAACAAATCATTTTAGAGCCTACAGAGAACGGTTTTATTCAGAAAGGGAACACTAGAAAACTGTCAATATCTGGTATGGCCACTGTTGCTTTGTATAAGGCCTGCACACGTCGACACAGAGAATTTGCAAGGAGCCTGATGACGTCATTAGGGATGGGTTGCCATTCTTTCATAAGTGTCTGGGTACGTTTGCCGGTTTGATGGAGGTGGATTTCTCTGCCTTATTTGCCTGTTGAAAGGATCACACAAGTGTTTAATCGGTGATAAATCTGATGATCACGCTTGCCATTGCAAAATGTTGACGTTGTTTAACGTTAGGAAGTCTCTAGGTGCCCTGGCTATGTGGGGGTTAGTATTGTCTTGTTGGAGGGTTACTCTTGGACTTTTCAGGAGGTAAGGGAGGACTAAAGGACGTAAAACGGTGTCGATGTAGCCTATGGCATTCTTATAACGGTCAAAGACAACCAGTTCTGTTGTGTGGTCCCTTGACGCTACCGCCGCCGAATGGCACAGCGTCCTGGACACAACACGGGGCCATTCTCTCTCCTCTCAAACGATAAACACGCACTCGGCCATCAGCTTTGTGTAGCTGGAACCTGCTTTCGTCTATAAACAAAATTCTTTGCCAGTTCCTGTTCTGCCACCGCTGTACCATTCTTGCCCATTGGTGACGTTAACGTCGGTCACGTCGGTCACTTCGGCTTAGAATCATCCGGCGAAAGGGCCGGTACGCTCGAATGCCATGTTCACGAAGACGCCTGACCACTGCCCTTCTGCTGATAACACGGTGTAACGCTATTGCTGCTGATGACGTCATTGTGACGAAATGATTGCGTAGGTGAATCGTACGGATGTAGTGGTCATCGTTTGCGCTTGTGACCCTGGATCTTCCACTTCTTGGCCGGTCTTGGGTCCCACCTGTCTGTGCCATTCGTGTCGGCAGTCTACTTATCGTAGTGCGGGTGCAGTTGAAGATACGAGCAACGTGTCGTGACGTGCTCCCAACTGCAATACACCAATCGCTCTCTCTCGTCCCTCTGTGGTAAGTTTCGGATTATCACTTGTTGTGTTCGTTACGACTGAGGTCCAAAGCATGCAGATTCGTGGTTTTTATACAGTTTGGTACCATATTAACGTGATGCACGTGCATACCATTTTGCTCGAAAAACGTGTGACAAATTCCATATTTGGTTAGAAGCATGATTTCTTTCTCGGAAATTATGAAGTTGCGTTGTTGTGACATAGTTTGATAATAAAAAATCGATTTGAAAAACTAGTTTCAACTTTTGAAAACATAAAATATTTTGGTATAGTTTCTTTTGCCTCTGAGACTAGTTTCAACTTTTGAAAACATAAAACATTTTGGTATAGTTTCTTTTGCCCCTGAGTTTAGTTTCAACTTTTGAAAACATAAAACATGTTGGTATAGTTTCTTTTGCCCCTGAGTTTATGTTTATAAATGTTTAGAATACCTCAGACGACACTTACTGTAGATATCATATGACTGGATGCGTCGCGTTGTTTACAAGTCTTTCCAACTAAATGTATAATCTATGCATGTATACATATGTATCAAGCATGTATATATGTATATTTCTCCCCCTATCTCTCACACAGTGAAATGATCAAAACTGCACAATGTATATAACCACATTCAACAATCTTCCATCTCTAGTCAAGCTCGACGGGGGCATGCCGTTCAAGACCAACTACGGGGTGGTGATGTACCGAGACCCGACGGGATGGACGACGGTGTGTGACAACCTCTGGGATGATAACGACGCTAAAGTGGCATGCAAGTGAGTAAAAACAGAAAAATCCACATTGATAGTTAGATAAGAGTCCAGTAAAGAGTTTAAGAAGCCGTCATTTCACACACAAAATAGGAAGCCTTTAGTTGTTCACCCACAGTTGAAGTTTAGCGCAATATGTTGCGCATTTGAGATGAACGACCAGTTTCCAAAACTGGTCGTTCATCTCTGTTGCGCAACATATTTGCGCTAAACTTCACCTGTGGTTCACCAAATAGTATATCTTAAGTCAAAGGTAATCTTGACTTCCAAAATGACCCGGGTCCCATTACACAAACCCACAGGAGTATTGCAACTCCCTAAGGTAACCTACGTTAAATTTTAACCGAGGATACTTGTGTAATAACACCCTTCACCCTTCAAAATTTGAGTTGTCCTTAACCTCCAGCTTGCGGTATCTTCGTGATATTTATGTAGGTTAATCCATAAGTTACGACTTGAATGTTTTCGCAATGCAACTAATATAAGGAGAAACCATGATACCGAGGATAAGGTAAGGTTGTGGACCCTGATAGGATGGAAAAACCCGAGGATGCGAAGAATCTGAGGGTTTTGACTGACTATCAGGGTCAACAACCTTACCATATCCGGGGTAGAAGGGTTTCTCCATATTATCAACCGTTTTTTTTAGTGTATAACAGGCTTTTAATTGTTATCGAGTTATATTGAGGATCCCTGGTAAATATAGTCGTTCATACAATCCTTGTTTGGAACCTGAAATAAGCCTGTTAACGCTATATGAGTTGCTTTTGTACCGTAGAATATCATCTGCCTCGTTGGCGCAGTAGACTAAAGCGCTAGCTCACGTACTACAGTTGTTAGTGGATACGGGTTCGAGACGCACTTTCTTCAAAACAGTTGCTGTTCATATTCTGTCATAAATTTTAGACATTTTTCAAAATTAGTCAAAGTTAGTTTCTTCAGATCTTTACTTTCAAGCCGTTATCTTAGCAAATATATCAGGGTTTAAAATCATTGTAATTCCTTCTAACAGGGTTTACAACTACAACTGTCTGTGAAAACCCTTAGAAAGGTCGTTTCAGGTATCACGTTATATGGCTAATAGGTTGATAATGTTGAATACAACACGTCATTACTACAAGTCTCACTGTGATAACGTGCCTTAACTTTTGTCACCTTTGGACTGTGTAGAGGCGTATCTGAAGGGATTGGAAGGGGTTCGGAGGGGCAGTGGTAGTTTTTTTCTTGGGTTCGAACCTCCCCCTTTTGGAAGATTGTGCACGCATTTTGGTAGACCCCCTAACCCCTCCCCCTCCAACCTTACAATATGTGCCCCACCCCAAGTCTTCCCCACGTGTCTTTACAGTTGTCACTCTTGGGTTGCGCAATGGCGGATCCTGAGGGAATTGGAAAGGGGCGGGGTTGACTCGAACCTCACAATTTAAGAAAAGTGTCCATGTTGATTGGGTAACCCCCATTTAGTCCCCCTTCATCACTTACAATATGTGACCCACCCCGACCCCTCCTGTTCTTATTCCTGTGCTGTGACTATCCACAGATCGATGGGTTACACTGACGGGTCCGCTCTGTGCTGCAACAAACTGAGTTTATACACGAGCAACCCCTACATGTACTGGCGGAGATCCAGAGACAACATGAACTGTACCGGAAACGAGGCTTCCATCTTTCAATGTCCGAGCACCAATCGGAACAGCGCTTGTCGACAGCGCCATGTTGCTTCAGCGATCTGCTATACTAAATCCAAGGATGAGATTGACATGAGTGAGTTCATGTGAAATTATCGAAAAGTTATGATAATCCTTAGGAAAATGAGATAAAATTATTGAGGAAGTATACTTTGCCTCTTACCAATGGAATAAGAGGGGTTTTTTTATATGTGGAGTAAGATTTGGAACATTAAGAGATTTAACATACATGTATACCTTGTCAAAACTTTATGACTTGAGATTTTTTAAGTGTTTTATTAATTGAGTTAATTGAAGTACCAAAATTAAAAGTGTACCTTTAAAATACATTTTATGGATTTAATAGTGAAATATAACTCACGTAGAACAGCTTATGCATTCGTATTACTCGCAATCAAAACATTCTAGACTGCACAAACTGCACGTTGCGTTACAATAGACACACTAAAATGTCGTTCATTTCACTCATTATCTTTAACTGCCAAATCAATGTTCATGATAATATATTAATCCTTATATTGTCAAAGGACTTGCGAAATTTGCACCGATTAAAATGGTTTTGTTACACTAATTTCCGCGTTTCTGATTGGACGAAAGCTCTCAAAAACCTGCTGCCATTTCTCGATGAATGCAGATAAAATGTGCTACCATACCTCGTGCATTCGTACCTTGTGACGTCACAATCCATTCGAACAAACGGTCGGGTCTGCCGGTTCTTACAACTGAGCGTAACGTTTTGATGCAAAATATGAAATACATATGTAATTTCGTCTTCACATCTACACACCCATAACTGGAATATACATTTCTTTTCCGAATGAGACAATTAACTTCACCGGGAACACTTAATTTTGATAGATACAAGTCCCCGAGCTTGTTCACTCACAGCGCTTCACTAACAGCAGCCATGTTTGAACGTCGCGTGATATGCTAATGAGGGTTAATCTAAAAATCCGGAATGTAGAGTAAACGAACTCTGATTGAATGCATGTGAATGTTGGAGAAAACGAAATTAAATCTTCTGCCGTTTTAGATGAAGGATTATACAATTTGTTGCTGTTATACTTCGATAGAGGCACAAAACATGTAAAACAATCCTTAAATGACACACGTGCTTGTGCAATAACACTGCATGAAACAAGGCCCTTACTCAAGACTTGGTAATGGGAATTGAACCTGGCAATTTTTCGAAATTTCTCTAATTAATAAATTACACTTATGGGCTGGGTACTTTTCAAACTATTTCATATAATGGTTATAATGTATGCTCGTCGCAGGTTTCAGAGTTAACTTGGTGAACGGAACCAGCAGTTCGGGTATTGTCCAGATCACACACATGGGTCTCCCTGGCAAGATCTGTGCTAACAACTGGAACGACAACTCCTCCGCGGTGGCCTGCAAGAATATGGGGTTCACCGGTGGATATATGTACGGCTACGCATCCTTCCGGTTCGACCTTCCGGTCTGGGCATCTTCCGTGAACTGTACGGGGCAGGAGTCTCAGCTCCGATCCTGCATCAACTCTCCCCTCGGTGCTCCCAGATCTCATTGCTATAGCAACCACGTTCTCTGTTACCGAGGCAGTGAGTACATCATAAATAGGTTTGGATGTTGCGTGGTTGAATAGATTATAGTTACTACTAGTGACAACATAGTTTCACTATAGAAATGTGTTTGATTTTATGTAGGAGCGTGGAGCAACCAACTTTTTGACATTGGAATGACGTTCGTTTCCAGACGTTGAAAGTTGGTTATATTTCTAAAATTTTCTTTTTCGATAACAGTTCCCTCAACCTAAAGTCATTCAAACGAAACCAACTGAATTTGTTCATTGATTTTTCTATTTTTATAACTGTAGTGTATTTACTAATAATGAGTTGCCATACCTATACTATGACTGTGTACAGTACCCCAAGATCGATTACGTCATAGATACAAGAATGATGACGTCACTTGATGTAAGAGTCCGCCATGTTGGAATAAACCCTAACGTTGTCTCCACTCAGTGTAATGTCATGGTGTATGAGAATGTTGAACCTGAACCCAAGTACATAACATTTGGCGACGAGGATGGGATCCAAGTGATCCTATGGTGTTTCGGGAACAATGCTATGGATGTGAATTGGTAAGGGACATTCTAAAGGAAAGTTCGGCTAAAGGCGCCATAAAGTGAACGCACGTCAGCTAACAGGCTTCCGTCGATTACAGATCATTGTGCGGACAATTAAGTGTGTTGTTTAATTCTAAAGGAATTAATGAACGAACTTATGGAACATTCTTATCATGAACATTAGTAACTAAGAAATAGTGATTGTGACAGCTCTCGCAAAAAGGATACAGTTACTGTGAACAGCGGAACTCTCGCGAGACTTAACGAGACCCAAAACGAGATCCAAGATGGCCGCGCGCATAGGTTACATTTCCGAGTTTGACTCAGGTAAAGAAGATTGGTCTTCTTATGTAAAACGATTTGAAATTTGGATGAAAGCTAACAAGATTAAGAAAGAGGACGAAGTTAACACGTTTCTCGCTACTGTTGGCCCACAAGCATTTGAGTTATTGATGTCGTTAGCCTCACCAAACGATGTTTCGGATTTGTCATTCACAGAATTGAAAACACTACTCACAGATTATTACAAGCCACATCGCAACGAAATTGGGGAACGGTATACTTTCAGTAAAAGAAATCAAGGTAAAGATGAATGTGTTGCTGATTACATTCTGGGTTTGAAACGTGCTGCTTTGCATTGTAATTTTGGAAGCACTCTTGAGGAACATTTACGAGATAGACTTGTTGCAGGTTTACGTTTTGAGAACATTCAAAAGAAGTTGTTGACAGACAAGGGGCTAACATGGCAGAAAGCTTGTGAGTTATCAATTGCTATGGAAAGGGCTGACAAAGACACTCAAACATTCAAGCCACAACAAGTTGAACAGGTAAACAAATTTCATCAAGGTAGGGCGACAAAGCATGATCATTTCATTCAAAAGGCATGTTACAGATGTAATGGAAATCATGATTCAGAAAAATGTTTTCATAAAAGCAAGAAATGTGACCAATGTGGAAAGATTGGACATCTAGCAAGGGCATGTAAGGTTAAACAATCAAGTCATCACCGTTCCCATGGCAACCAGCATAAGAGGGTATGGGGAAGAAAATACAAGAAAAAGGGAAAAGCATATCAACTTGAAAGTGCAGACGAGGATTCCGACGATGAAGAACAACTGTGTATGATTTACACTCTTGAAGAAACCAATGGGTCAGAGTTCACGGCTGTTATCATGCTAGATGGAATGCAACAAGAGTTCGTAATTGACACAGGTGCTAAAGTCTCAGTCATTGGTGAAACCTTGTACAAAAAGAAGTTTGCACATATTCCCCTGCAAGAGTCCAAGATAACTTTAAAGGGTTACTCAGGTTCCAAGATACCTATCCTTGGGAAAATTCAAGTCACAGCCCAGTACCAGGGAAGAACAAGAACACTGCCTGTTGTTGTTGCACAAGGAAGAAAGGTACCTTTACTTGGGCGCATGTGGTTCCGAAGTTTGAACATTCATCTCAACGAGATTAATGCCATCGACAACCAAGGGAAGAAGATGACAGACATCCTGGAAGATTACAAAACAGTATTTGAGGGAAAAGGAACAATACAGAATTTCAAGGCAGATGTTAGGGTAAAGCCCGACGCTGTGCCCAAATTCTGCAAGGCAAGGCCAGTTCCATATGCAGTGAAAGGAGAAGTAGAGAAGGAATTAGACAGGTTGGAGGGAGATGGAATTGTGAAGAAGATTGAGAGATCTGATTGGGCGTCTCCTGTCGTGATTGTTCCGAAATCAGACAAGTCTATACGGATCTGCGGCGACTACAAGGTAACCATTAACCCATGGTTAGAAGAGATGGTCTACCCTATGCCTACAGTGGAGGACTTATTCTCAAAACTGTCAGGCTCGAAAATATTCAGCAAGGTGGATTTGTCAAGTGCCTATCAACAACTAGAGCTTTCAGAAGATTCAAAGAAATTACTGGTAATCAACACTCATAAAGGCCTCTATGAGTACCAGAGACTTTCATTTGGAGTTTCTACAGCCCCGGCAATGTTTCAGTGCATCATGGAACAAATTCTCAACGGCATTGATGGAATCGAAGTTCTCCTCGACGACATCTTAATGGGAACAGAGAATGAAGATGAGCATCTAGTTCTGGTGGAAACTGTCCTAGGGAGACTGGCACAACATGGAATCAAACTCAAGCTACAGAAATGCAAGTTCCAGACAAGATCCATTGAATATCTTGGACACCGTATTGACGCCGAAGGAATTCATCCTTTAGAAGATAAAATCACAGCCATCACAAAGGCTCCAAACCCAAGAAATGTCACAGAACTCCGTGCTTTCATCGGCATGGTAAACTACTATGGAAAATTCATACCGAACATGTCCACTCTGCTGGCCCCTTTATACAAGTTGCTGAAGGGGGACGCCACATGGACATGGAAGAAGGCCCAGGAAGAGGCATTTTCACAGTGCAAGGCACTGCTGTCGGGCAAGAGCGTCTTAGTTCACTACAGCACAGATCGTCAACTCACTCTGGCTTGCGACGCCTCAGCCTATGGAATAGGGTGTGTCATATCACACATAATGGAGGACGGAAGTGAGCGACCAGTGGCATATGCCTCCAGGACATTGACAGTCTCGGAGAAAAACTATGCACAGCTGGAGAAAGAAGCGTTAGCCATCATTTTCGGAGTGAAAAAGTTTCACAAATACATTTATGGAAGAAGTTTTATCCTGATAACAGACCACAAACCACTGACTACCATATTCGGACCAAAAACGGGGGTCCCAACGCTAGCAGCAGCAAGACTCCAACGATGGGCCCTGATTCTCATGGCACACCAGTACGAGATCAGGTACAGAAAATCATCAGAGCACAGCAACGCCGACTGCTTATCAAGGTTACCATGGGAGTCGTCAAAGCTGGCAACAGAGGAAAAGATTAATCAGGTTAACTACCTTGACAACTTCCCACTCTCAGCAGACAAGATTGCTGAAGCAACCAGGAAAGATGTCATAATATCAAGAGTGTTACAATACACGCAGTCTGGATGGCCGAATCATGTGGATGATCTACTACGACCCTTCTTTATCAGAAGACTTGAGATGTCGGTGGATCAAGGTTGTCTACTCTGGGGTATGAGAGTGGTTATTCCACCCAAATACCAGCAAGTTGTACTCAGCGAGTTGCACGCGGAACACAGTGGAATTGTACGGATGAAGAGCATGGCCCGAAGCTACCTGTGGTTTCCAGGCCTCGATAAAGAGATCGAAAATACAGTTAAAGATTGTGAAGCATGTCAAATGACCCAATCAGAGCCACCAGTTGCACCATTACACCCATGGGTGTATCCAAGAAGAGCTTGGGAAAGGATCCATATAGACTTTGGAGAGTTCAGGTCACAGAAGTTCCTAGTTGTTATCGACAGCAGGACAAAATGGATCGAGGTGGTTTTGATGTCTTCTACGACAGCCAGTAGGACGATTGAAGAATTGAGGGAACTGTTTTCCACGTATGGTCTACCTGTCGAAGTGGTATCGGACAACGGACCTCAATTCACATCCGAAGAATTTAAAGAATTCTTACAGAAGAATGGAGTCAAGCACAGTTTGACACCCCCGTATCACCCTGCGTCAAATGGAGCAGCGGAACGCAGTGTACAGATTGTCAAATCAGCACTCAAGAAACATCTCGTTTCATCACAGAAGAAAGAAAATGTAACTTCGGTGAAGCAGATGTTGGCAAACTTTCTCCTCACCTACAGGGCAACTCCTCACACGGTCACAGGTGAATCACCAGCAGAACTTTTCTTAGGAAGGAAACTGCGCACGAGACTAGACTTGCTAAGACCAGACTTAGACCGGAGAGTAGAGTGCATGCAAGAAAAGCAGAAGCAGGCGCATGACAGAGAGGGAAGTGTAGTACGTGATTTCCAGGTCAACGAACCCTGTCTTGTCAGAAATAGAGAGGGGAAGAACGAGAAATGGATCCAAGGCAGAGTCATTAAGCGCCTTGGGTCACTGAGATACAGTGTGCAGATTGGTAAATTGACAAGAGTCACCCATGTGGACCAGATGCAGAGATATCGCAGCTCCGAGAATCTGGTATCTACCCCACCAGCCAGGCCTGACATCACTGATCAGCAGCTGAGGGAGTTGGTGAGACTACCTGGGCAGACGACCCAGCCTAGTCAGAGTCCGGTGACGACGTCAGACCAGACGAGATGTCCAGAGAGCAGACAGCCCTGCAGTGACGTTGTGCCCAGGCGATATCCAGCTCGCCTGACTAAGCCAGTGAAAAGGCTTGACCTATAAATGAACTCTAAATTGTTGTGTTAAAAGTCCAAGTTAGGATTTCAGTTGATAATTTGAAGTTTGATCCTTATCTATTGATGAACTCTAAAGTTACAGGGTTATGAGTTAAAGTTGCCAGTTTGCAGTTGTATTTAAAGTGAGACATTTCAAGGAGTCCAGAAGCTCAGAAGAGACTTTTTTTAGTAAATGTTACAGCAATCATTATATTTACAATATTATAACTCCTAATTGATATTATGGAAGGAAGTCATTTAAGGGGGAAGAGTGTAGTGTATTTACTAATAATGAGTTGCCATACCTATACTATGACTGTGTACAGTACCCCAAGATCGATTACGTCATAGATACAAGAATGATGACGTCACTTGATGTAAGAGTCCGCCATGTTGGAATAAACCCTAACGTTGTCTCCACTCAGTGTAATGTCATGGTGTATGAGAATGTTGAACCTGAACCCAAGTACATAACAATAACAATATAGATTTTACGGCGCTTCACCTACTGTTTCTCTGATTGCAGACCCACCGTCAGTGAGCTTGTCAAAGGGTCGGTTTGGCTTGGTGCAGATAACCTACAACAACGTAACGGGTACACTGTGTGATAACTCCTACAACTCATTGTATGCTGGGGTCATTTGCAGACAGATGGGGTATTCGGATGGACGTGTAATCGCTGGTATGTTTTTTGTTGTTGGCTATAAAACGTTGCAATACCATATTGCAATATATTATAATTATTATTAATATATTATATAACATATGATCACGTGATTACAAAATGCCACTACTAACAGTTTGTCTTTCACAGGGGCTTAATTAAAGTGGCTGCTTGCCGCGTCAAGCAATTGACCGCTCTATAAAATTGAATATGTTGTAAAATCGGTCTGAATTTGCAGCTGCCACATCGACCATGTAGTTGTAATGTGGAGGTGACCATTGGCAAGTTCTACTATACTTAGATTTGTTCATCTTCGATACACAGGGTCCTACTACGGGTCGGGAAGTGGACCAGTCTACATGGGAAGCCTGTACTGTAGGGGGACCGAGCAAGACATCTTCAGGTGCAGGAACCAGGGCTGGCTCAACGTGCCCGCTTCTTGTGCTAACCACTCCAGAGATGCCTCTGTCATCTGCTATAACGACGGTTAGTTTAACTGTTCTGTGCAATCCTAGGATACTTGAAATCTGAAGATATCGGTATGCAATCAGAGAATTGTTCTCAGTTTAAACCATTCTCCTGGAAATATTACATACAGTCGTAAATATTCGTTCTACGCTTTTTTACTGCCATGATGACTATTTGCACAAAAGTTTTACTTTTTAAGTCTCTCCTGAATGTTGAAACATATCTCAGTTTAGATATCCCCTCTTATTTAAAAAGACTGGTAGATATAGCAATGTCCCTTATGAATTAAGAGTTTGTACTTTTTGTAAAAAATCTAATCTTAATCAAACTGAAGATGAAGTACATGTCCTACTTTATTGTGATGCCTACCTAGATATAAGGAATATATTTCTTGATAAATATTTGAGATATCCATTATCACAATACAGTTTTGTTAATCTCATGTCTTCAACAAACAGTTTAAATGTTATAAATAATTTATGTCTATTTTTATATCATGCAAGAAAAAGAAAAATATTCTGATGTTTTTTTGTAATGCTCATGCAATATATGTTTGATATATGTCTGTATTTTGGGCCAATGGTCTTTTACTGAATCAAATGTTTGTCTGTCTGTCTGTCTGCTATAGATTGTAGTTGGCAACATTGTTTTGGTGTCTTTCAATAAGTATACAATATTGAAATGTGTTTTTCCACAGCTGTAACAATAACACCTCTGTGTTAAAATCATTCCTGTATGTTGTAGCTTCTTGTATGCATGGGTTTCATTTTCAGTAAAACTGACCAAGGGAGACCACAGCCACGGCATTGCCAACATCTTCATACCAAGAGGAAGATACGGCAGAAGAAACTACTGGGCACCAATCTGTGGAAACAGCTTCGGGGATGTCGAGGCCACCGTCGTCTGTCGTGAGATGGGTTTCGTGAGTGGTCGTGCGATGCCCGCGGGTTCCTACGGACGGTTGTATACCTCCTCCTACTATTACTATGGCAACAACATCACGTGTACAGGCAATGAAAACACAATCCGGAACTGCTCGACAACTTCCGGCACGTGCTACACCAGATCCTGGACTGGTTATGCAGCTGTGGCCTGCTATAATGGAACTTTTAGCACAAGTAGGTTTTACTCCGTGTTCCTTTTGTAGTCAATTGAATGGAAAGTTAATGTCTTTAAATTGTATCTTCTTATGATGCATCTTGGAGACTAAATACGTCAAATTTCACGCATTACCTTCAAGTAATATTTCCATTTTATACTGTTTCTACAACACCATTCCTCCCCCACAGATACCACGGTGAGTCTCCAAGGTGGTGTCAGGGAATACTCCGACGTGACGGGCCGTGTGCAGGTGACCCAGGCGGGAGTCCGAGGTCGAATCTGCCTGACCTACTGGAGCGATAGAGATGCTAACGTCACCTGCAAACAGCTTGGTTTGATGGGCGGCGTCAGCTACCAGTATTCACAGAGCGGGATTGGTCCATTCTTTCTGAGCGACTTGGGTTGCTATGGAAACGAATCATCCATATTTGACTGCTCTACCGGAAGTTCTGTTTGCACCACCAACAGGGATGCCGGAGCGTTGTGTTATAGACATTTTGGTAGGGCCTGTTCACACAAGTTGATGTACACATGTTGCATATCAGAAATTGTGTAACTCATGATGTATGTAATCCTATTATCAAAGGTTATGAATGTTCCATGATAATTAAACCCATTGAACTTCAAATAGTAACATATATTTATGTTGGCAACAATGGCGTCTTAATAGCAGTTGCGGATCTCTACAGTCTCTACATCTCACTCATGTTGTTCTATGAATATACAGTTATTACAATTGCTAATTTATTTGATGAGGTTTTTCACATCAAGGAATATAGTTCTTTAAATAAATATGTTTTAAATCAATATCTGGATTTAAAAAACAACGGAAATACAATACGGGAATCCAATACATAACGCCTTTGAATTTTGGTGCAACCTTTGCCAAACCTAAGCAAGTTGATTATAGAAAGGCAAAATTAGAATGCTGCTAGAACTTCAAGCTTGAAATAAAATTTTATAACTAGAAATATATGTAAAGAAGTTTAAAACACCAATGATTTTACGACCGCTTCATACAGCACCTTTTCTGCGCCTGATTGGTGGAACTAGATCCCAAGGTCGTGTCGAGATGATATTTGATGGTATGCGTGGTACTATTTGCTCATCCTCTTCTAACTACAACAGAGCGGATGTGGTATGCAGACAACTGGGCTTCAAAGGCGGCGACAGCTCAACGTAAGGATCTCAGATTTTGAATAGATTTATTGGTTTAAATGTGTAAGATAATTTACAAACTTCAAAGATACAGATGTTGACTCTAATGAATGTTTACATACGTTCTTTATTTATTCAAATCCGATCTGTAAGCAGATTGACACTTTCCGTTTGATGCCGTTTTTTCTCTTTCTGTTGTCTCGACAAGGATAAAAGGTTGATATTTGTATAAAGGCATATACTTATATTGTCAATTGTTAACCATTAAGAATATTTTATAACTAAGTTGTAAAAATAGTGAAAATACAACTACCTTTTCACAGGTCACATAATGCATAAAACAATATGGCGGTTCCCACTCGAACTGTCTCCTTAAAGACAATTCAAACGTTACCACTTTAATTATGATAGCATGTTTTTCGAGCGATTTGATTGGACCATTGGATTTTGACCATAGTCCTAATTTTCCTAACCAAATGCCCTTTTGATTCTATTTTATTGTTTTCCTTTCGTTTCTGTATTAAAAACATAATAAAACAATTATGGACTGGTGAATTCGGTCAATACTTCGTCCGTGGTCAATATGTTTTCTTGGGTCCATAAAAACAGGTATTGACCTCATCACCAGTCTATAATTGTATTGTGTTTACTAGTTTTATATTTCGAATACTTCGAGCTGAATTGTTACAGCAAGTCGTATCTTGAGATGTTAAAATGGCATTTGCAATGAAATTTGACAATAAAGAGGTTTTGAAAATCAAAAACAAATAAACCTTATTAGAACTATTTCTGTACAGACTGTTCGGCCCCGGGAGTGGACTGGTGTACATGAACAACCCTTACTGCTCTGGTGTGGAGACAAGCATTTTCCAGTGTTCTAACCCTGGCTTCAGAAGCGTTGCAAACCCTGCATGCTTGACCCACTCGCTGGATTTGGGCGTCATCTGCCATGGAACAGGTGCGTGTTGTTGTAGGGCAGGGATTAAATATCATATCAAAGAAGAAAGACGTTTTTAATAAATCTTCCTTTTTTCTGGATGAAAATATACTATTTATTCCTACGTTCAGTTTTATTGATTCCTACTTTCACTTTATTCGATTCCTACTTTTAATTTTCTCGATTCCTACTTTCAATTTTCTTGATTCATACTTTCACTTTTCTCGATTCCTACTTTCACTTTTCTCGATTCCTAGGTTCACTTTTTTTTCGATTCTTCACCAGATGAGGTTTAAAAGTAAATTAAAGAGTATTTCAGTGTTACACGAAGAAAAGACGTAATACCAATGCGACTGAACACTGCGGTGAAACTTGTTAATGTTGGCTGAAACTAATGAACTATCTGTTGAACTGCACTGAATGGCAATGGAGCTATTCACCAAAGTCTCAATGTACAATGTCACTGCAGGTAATGTCGCTCTGTCAGAATTCGAATCCCAAACTTATTGATCAGAAGTCGTGCGTGCTAACCACTAAGCTATCAAGACCCTATTTATAAAGGATGTGTGTAAAATATGTCCATATGTGTTATTTATTCTCAGAGAGTCTGATTTTGCGCTGCATCATTCACATAACAATATAAACATATCACTGGGTAAAAGAACGATGCCAAATTTCGAACAGATTTAAAAACAGCCTACTGCTTCCGGAATAGGTCGATTCTGAGCGCAATGCACTAAGGTGATCAACACCAGTTGAGGTTACCATTTGGCAATGGTACCCTGGTGTCTTTTTAAAGTGGCATTTCAGAAGATGGAAATCAATTTCTTGGATTTCATGTCTCGGCCTTCATAATTAAAGCTGGAAACATTTTAATGTTATATTTGGGATCACACTTTCTGCAATAGTATAAATTCATGTACTCTTTCGTAAGTACTCTTAGAATTAAGAAGCCATCAACACCATTAGTCTTACATGGTACCTTATGCATCACATCCACACCATTAGTCTTACATGGTACCTTATGCATCACATCCACACCATTAGTCTTACATGGTACCTTATGCATCACATCCACACCATAAGTCTTACATGGTACCTTATGCATCACATCCACGCCTTTCAGTGAAGCTATACAGAGGTACAAGATCAATGAACGCTTCTACTGGGATCGTCCAGTACTACAGATCTGACTCCTACAGAACCATCTGTGCCAACGGCTTCGACAACAACGATGCCAAGGTTATATGCAGGACAATGGGCTTCCCTTACGGGATACAGCTCCCGCCAGGATCCTTCAACTACCATTACTTCAGTAGGTACCAAGCCATCAGCTACCTCAACTGCAGCGGCAGCGAGACCGACATCAGCCAGTGCGGGTACCGGCTCGGGACCTGCTACGGATCCAGCAGCAACTACGCCGCGGCTCTGTGTACAAAGTCCTCGATGAGTAACTTCAGTAAGTCCATGATTTCTTGTGAAAAGTGCTTCTTCATTGTTCTTCAACGTATTTAAACAATTATCTACTAAAAAATGAAGTCAATCACCAATAATGTATTATCCAAAAAGTTTCAAAATTCCAATAGAGTCATCCACGATTAGGTATTGCTAGGGACCAAAACAACGTTACCAATATCAGTGCTTGAGATGAAAATGATGTTTAGCATGAATTTGCAGTGTTATGTATTTATATTGGGTTGGTTATTTAAATATCACAAAGCAATATTGTGTTAATGCTTTAAAATACAGTGATTTTTGAAATATCATAATAATGATTGTGTAGTTCTTCACATTACGTTGGCTATCTAACTAACTCAAAGGTGACTTTGTTAGGTTTTCAGAAAACATTGGGTATGTAGCTATCACAAGGGTAACAAAGAGGCGCGGGTGGCTTGTCGAGCACAGGGGTATACGTCAGGGGTCGCGTTTGGACCCGTGTCTAGGTCCAACGTGCCTCATATCTTGGGGGTGAACTGTAACGGTAACGAAACGGACCTAAACGACTGTACCATCTCGACCACCGTCCCGTACTCATGTAGGTCCCCATACAAGGCACCGCGGATCTACTGTTATAATGACAACACAGGTAAGTTTCTATCTTTTGTAAAACATAGTTTATTAAGAGGTAAAAACAAGGAGCAAACAATGATGTAAAATGTAAATGACACGTGTAAGACAATTACACATCTATAAAACGTTATTACGTACAATGAATTTATGGACAGGTTTAACATATTTGTTGTGCCATCAATTGTACAAAGTGATATAATCTGGTGCAGAAATATGAAATAATGAGAATATAGAACAGGTGTATAGATATAAACCATATAAAGCAATTTGAACAGTTGTCCAACGCAGTAAATGGTACTGAAATAATGAGAGTGAATATACCACGCACCTCTGTTTATTTATACGTGAATAAATATTTATACAACGATTGTTCCTGAAGTTATGATTTAATGCCGAAATAGATTATCTGTTTCATTGCAAACATCTTAATCATTTCAACCATAGGTTACTAAAATTGAAATAAGACTATTTGCATTTTATAATCAAATCAAACGTAACACCCGCACCTCGCTGCGTACCCGATCTATGTGCTGTTCGGTAGGCCATGTGACTTAGATATTAATAAACAAAATTCGAGATCATTACCCTCGAGATGTTTAAATGAAATGGGTAATCAATACATAATTACAAATAAATATCAGTCTCACACAGGCGATACAAACTTTCAAACCACTCTCATTGATACCGCAATGACACCAACTTCCCCAATAAATCATAATTCGCGCCAGTCTCTATCACAAGCTTATTTAAGCCTTGCTGTATTTCGTCATCTTTTCTGTACTATAGTGTGTCATCGTTTAGCACCTTGGCTTTGTAATGCATCATAATCTGGCACGATGCAGCAAGGTTAAGATTAGCCAGTGATGAAGACCAGCGAGCTAGCCTTGCAGTATTTGGTCACCTTTTATGCACCATCGTGTCAGTGTGCTACACGTGGGCTTGGTAGTGCCTCAGAAATCATACGGGGGAAAAAGGCAAAATCCAACATGGATAAAGTGATGAAGACTTGTGTGAATTATACCTTGAGAAAAAGTTACACACGCAGTTGTAATGCTTTCTATGTGTTTCTCCTCCAGCCCCACAGGTGCGGTTAATACAGAACGGACAGGTGTCCAACAGTGCCGGTCGAGTGGAAGTTCGGATTAACGGAGTCTGGGGTACTGTGTGTGACTCAAGCTTCAGCAGCTATGATGCTAAGGTAGTCTGCAAACAGCTCGGATATCCAGACGGGAACAGCCGAGGAAGCAGTTACTACGGTCGAGGGAGTGGACCGAACTGGTTCTACAGCTTGTACTGTACTGGCAACGAGAAGGCCTTGTGGAACTGCAGATATAACAGATTCAACGACACATCTTCAACCTGCCGATTTCACTCATACGACGCTTCCGTCCAGTGCACTGGAATTGGTAAGGAAATTAAAACATTATTAACTAAATGCCAATGAAAAATTGCGTTGTCCAAGTGGAATAAACTGCTTATAGGTAATATTCCAGTGGCGAGAACATGCTATTTTAAACGAGTAAACCATAGTACTGTTAATTTTATGTCTGTTCAACATATTTGCGCTTAACTTGGCCTTTATGCGGACACGACCGTATACTTAAATACGATACCATCTATTTTGGCGAAGCAATTACGCTCACACAATCACAATAACGTGTTAGATATGAAATTAGTTGATGTGACAACTTGATTTTTTTCTCCAGTGCGACTTCCTGGCACCCAAAAATACGGACCTCTCATGGTTTGGGACAGAAACAGCACCTACAACCTCATCTGCGCCGACAACTTCAACGACGTCGACGCCAAGGTCGCATGTAAACAGATGGGCTATCGATATGGCGTCCGAGTTGGCGCCTCTGCCTTCGGATACCAGAGATACTCCATCGGCTACACCAACGTCCGCTGCAGAGGTTCTGAAACCTCCATCACAGACTGCCCGTATGACGTCAGTCTAACATACTGCCCGAGCCGGAAGTATGCATCGGTCGCCTGCGCAAACATTGTCCCTGGTTCAGGTAGGATTTGTTGTGTATCTGATAACAAAGCAAGTACGTGGGGTTTTTTTACTTAAAAACTTGTCCATGATTGTAATAACTATACTGAAGACCAAAAGAAACGCGAATCAAGCTGGTAGAATCATAATACTAACTATGGTTACAATGCAATTCATTAGCAATAACAAAGAGTCAGTCCTTTGGACAATTAACCGTTTTCACAACCAGTTTCCCACATTTAATTTAGACTTGAAAATTCCGTGTTTCTTTTTGTTTATTTAATATTTTTATTTTTAATAGGCTATACAATGTCGATTGAAAATACGTACTACGGCCGTGTCACGATACGCCACATGAATATCAACGGTTACATCTGCCCTGACGGTTTCGACGACAAGGTTGCTACGGTTATCTGCCGTGAGAAGGGGTACCTGGGTGGATTCGGATACAAATACTACAACTACTACTCCTCCTATAGGAGCAGCACGACGATGCGCTGGCTATCTGAGATTAAATGTGACGGCACGGAGACGTATTTGTCCAACTGTGACGGCGTCAGATACGGAGACACCAACAACTGTTCCAGAAGGGCCGACGCGGCTGTCTATTGCTACAGAACCAGTGGTATGTCCATGATTAATATTTCATGAAAAATGACACATTTGACGACACCAAATTCTAATCAAATCGTTTTGTGCATTTGACAGAGCGTCCATATTTTTCATACTTCAAAGATTCAAGTACCTAATCACATTTGATTTTGTCATTTCATTCCTACCTCACATTCTTATAAATATTACTTCAGTATCTCTCAGACTCTCAGAGTCAGTATCTTGTTGTTTTCATGTGCACAGAGGAATTCAAGGTGATGGGTTGCAAAACACAGATGAAATGACAAGTTTGACCTTTGTGGCGGAACTTATTTGCATTAGAATTCGTGAGTGCCCAGTGTGCTCACATTGGCATCACGCCGAAAATCAGGGTTCGAATCCCAAACTCTGCTACCAATGCCCTTTAAACCTGATTTCTTTTTTTATTGCTCACTATCTCTGACCTCTGTCATGTACACAAGTACCTTGAATTGCTGTGTTTCGCTACAGGTTTACAGATACGCCTGGGAAACAAGACCGGGTCCTCAGGACGAGTGGAAATTGGAGTTGACGGCACCTGGGGGACAATGTGCACCTCTTACACCTCCACCTCGACTGCCAAGGTAATCTGCCGCATGTTGAACTATACAGACGGGAGGGGCCTCACTAGTGGAAGATTCGGCCCCGGGTCGGGCCCTGTATACGTCAGTACCTTGTACTGTTCCGGCACAGAGGCCTCCATCAAGCAGTGCCGGTCTCGCTGGAGACGACCCTACTCCAGCTGTAGCAGACACACGAATGATAATGCTGTCATGTGCTATGACAACGGTAAGGGTCTTGGACCTTCAGTTTCTTTATTGCAATAAATGAGACGTAGCATTAATTACAAATAAGTATTTTGGCTTCTTTTATCTCTGCAACGTTTTATAAAAAAAGGTTTACGGGTATGTTTAAACTGAAATAAAGTCTTCATTTAAACGACATGGTTCAAATTAAGCTTACGATCTTTGTAATGTCCATGTAGACTCCACGATAGCCATCCTGCTTGCACATGTGCATATATGCTGGATACATTTTCACTGAACATTACGTAAGGAGAAAATCATTACATCTTCAACACGAATTGAATACATCGATGGTGATGGGGTCATAAAGAAGATGTCCCATCTTGTGTAGAACTCTTTTTCATTTATTTCATTTTCATTTTTGATTCGTTAAATTATATACATTAATAGTTATGAATATCATACATGTATGCTATTTCGATTCGTACATGGATTCATTGTTCATGGTTCCTTTGCATCCTGAACAAAATACTGAAGAAATAGTACCACTGACTATACAAACAAAATATTTTGATTTTCAGTTCGTCTCACTAGCTCTCAAAACGAAAACTACGGGCGCGTAGAAGTGTACAAGAACAACCAATGGACGCCGGTCTGTGATCATAACTTTGACAACGCAGCAGCTCGTGTTGTTTGCAAGAAGTTGGGCTATGTGGATGGAAGGTCCCAGTGCTGTAACGCCGTTGGTCAGATTGATGCCAGTAAAATCACGTTCGTCATCAACGGATGCTCCGGTTCAGAGACTGACCTGTTCAATTGTAACGTTGGAACAGGTCAATGTTCCACTGGGAAGTATGCTACTGTGTACTGTTCTTACAGCAGCATCGTACGCAATGGTAAATTGAATGTCACCTGTCATATCCAATTAGCATCACAGGATGTATTTACCGTATTTCCTCGAATATAAAGTAGGCCTATTACACATACCCGAATAAAGAAAAAAGATGATAGGGAGGTAATTTGCATATCGCTGCGTACCACAATATACAAAATAAATTTTGTTCATAGAAATGACTTTACTCCTTTTTACATTGCCACAACCCACACGATCGTGTGTCTCCATGAAAACCTTCGTCTATATATATAACAAGGAAAGTTATTCATTGAACCGAAAAAGAGATTAGTGTTTTGTTATCCACAGACCCGATAGTTCGAATCCCAACTTCACAGTACTACGGCGCTGTTCAGATGAACAGGTACGGGTTCTGGGGTCCCATCTGTGGCGTGGGATGGAACAACAACGACGCCAAGGTGGCCTGTAAGTCCATGGGCTATGCAGGAGGCATCAAATTTGCGGGACAGTACTACACTCGGGCTCCAATGGTCGTTGGCAAGTTCCAGTGCACCGGAAGTGAGAGCAACATCACACAGTGTCCATTTTCTGACCTGGACGACAATGTTGACCTCGGATGTAATTCCAACAGCTTCTGGTACAGAGATGGCGCTGGTGCATTGTGCTGGGACTCTGGTGATGGCGGTAGGTTCTCTAAAAGAATTTTGTCCTTTAATAAAGACAGTTTGTAGAGGCGAATTGCTTTGTCGATTGCGGCAATTATTCTTTTAGAAATAATACACACGGTATAATAAAAAAGAATTCATGTTACTTCTGTGCTTCTCTGCTTTTAAAAGCTACAAATAATAACATCCCTTTCTCTTCAAATGTGTCTTTATAATTTTTGTTTATCTTCAGAATAAAATTACATTTTCACTCCTGGATATATTCCTTTGGTTTCATCTAAAGTATCCGGGATGTCCGTATCAGGGGTGTTTGGGATGTCAGTGAAATACTATGTCATATCATTCAAAATGCATGGTACAACATTCCGTAGGTATTTGCATCAAACTCATAAACAGAACAGGAAAAGGAACAGGAAGAAGAATAGGCCGTTTGAACGTCTCTTATGGCTTGTTTATAGTTTCATGGTTCATGGTCCAGCGTTATCAATAATTTACAAAAGTCGTACAACCAACATCTAAACATTTTATATGTCACCATCATGAATCAATGCGTCTTAGGTATTGGCATCCGTCTTGTGAACGGAACCGGAAGAAGAGGTCGACTGGAGGTCTCCTACAAGGGCGAATGGGGCCGAGTGTGCGGAGGCTGGTCATGGTCAAACAACGACGCAAGAGTGGCCTGCAAACAGCTGGGATATGCCGATGGCTCCACCTTTCCAGTGGACCGATCTTCTGAAAGGAAGATTTGGATGAACTATCTTTATTGTAACGGAAATGAGGAGTCGTTGTTTGAGTGTCCGATGAGTTGGAATTGGAGGTCCTCCTGTTATTCTGATGCTGGAGTCGTCTGCTATGACACGAGTAAGATGACTAGTTTTAAGATTAGTTCAAATAGTTGAAATGGCTATCTATAATATAAGATTAACTCAAAACCACATCTTAAAGCAAGATGAAATAATTGAGATTATAAGGAAAAGTCATGATACCGAGGATATGGTAAGGTTGTGGACCCTGAGAGGAAAATAAAACCCGAGGGTGCGAAGCATCCGAGAGTTTTTCCTGACTATCAGGTTCTACAACCTTACCATATCCGAGGGAGAATGGTTTCTCTATATTATCAACCTTTTTAAGTGTAAAACAGGCTTTACTTTGTTATCGCGTTATACTGAGGATCCCTGCTAAATAGAGTCGTTCATAAAATCCTTGTTTTGAATCTTGAATCCCTGTTTACAACCGCACTATATAAGTTGCTTTGTACCAGAGGATCTCATCTGCCTCGTTGGCGCAGTAGACTAAAGCGCTGGCTCACGAACCACAGGTTATAGTGGATATGGGTTCCTGACGCTCTTTCTTCAAAACATTTGCTCTTTATAATATGTCACATATTTGAGATAATAATCTTTATTTTAAAGTCGTCATCTTAACAAATATATCAGTGTTTACAATCATTGTATTTCCTCCTAACAGGGTTTACACATGTAAACAATGTTGTAAGTCCCTTGTACCGAGGATACGGTTTAGAAAGGTCGTTTCAAGTATCACGTATACGGCTAGTAGGTTGGTAATACTATTTATTACTCGACCGTGGTGAGATCACTCATTAGATAACAATGAGTTGGTTACACACATGTGTGATACCACCGCGTGCTGACGTAACGTCATAATCGGCGCTTTCGCTCGTTTAAATACCGAACCATCCACTCGTTTCATAAACATGTTATCAAACGGGACATCGTTTAGTATTCTATATGTATATGATTAATTCAAGATCACAATTTCAAGCATGAAATAATTGAGAGAACTATTTATATGATAAACTCAAGACAGCATCTTCAAGAATGTTGAAATAATTGAGATGACTATTTATATGATAAACTCAAGACCGCATCTTCAAGAATATTGAAATAATTGAGATGACTATTTATATGATAAACTGAAGACAGCAAAATGGTTACTTCAAGACCACAGTGGATATATCTTTTTATAAAATTAACAATTCAGTTTTCAACCTTTTGACAATCAAACCCTTGTATCAAATAAAAACCAAAGACTAGGCTAGAAATAAGATTACCTCTTTGATATTGTCTCAGAATTTTAATTTTATGGACGGTACATTAGTTTGAATTTTAACTTTAATAGAATATAATTTAATCCCTCGAGCTCAATGTTTCAGCCCGTTATCTGAATTAATCTTTCTTTCTTAAACTGTTAGATCATGATTCTCTTATTCCATTGGTTACTTTTACTGACACATACTTTATTTTACATTACATTATTATTTCTTATAAAAACATAGACAATCAATAACTATAAGACTAGAAATAAATGAAGAAAGAGGCTCCTTTTACATTTAACTAGTCTTTTCAAAATTTTGATATTGTCTCCGAATTTCAATTTTATAGACATTCACTTACGTTTTCACTTCAACAGCATATACCTGTAACTTCTCTATGTTTCAGCCCGTCTGGTGCGAGGGAACCAGTATTCAACTGGGCTGGTACAGGTGAGCATCAACAACAACTGGGGCAGTGTTTGTGCAACAGGATGGAACGACAATGATGTTGGTAGGTCCTTTCAGCTTTAAGTGCTTCAGTAATTCGGGTTCAGGGCTTGTCTTGAGGTGCTTCTGCAATTCTGGTTGAATGATAATCTTGGGATGCTTCTGTAATTTGGGTTGAATCATAGGTGCTTTAGTATTTCAGTACTGTCATTCCTCGTATATATTAATATAATAATATATAACTTTCAGATTCTGTTGGTAAGAGGTTGGTCGTTTGCACTTTCAAGGTAAACATGCTTTCTAATTTGCTCATCAAGTATACAATATATTAGTTTCCTGATGTTTCTTCGTTCTATCCTGCTCTATCATGTATATTCCAGCGGTGACGTGTAACCAGATGGGATATCAAAATGGCTTCAAACTTTGCTGTGGAGCTTTTGGAGCCCACTTTGCCCATGCAGTGATGGACAGCGTTCAGTGCACTGGAACAGAAAGCAAACTGGACCAGTGTCCTCACTCCGTGCCTCACAACCGTTACTGCGAGTCTAACGCTGCCGTGGCCTGCTACAATGGCACTGCAGGCATTTCAAGTAAGTACACACAAATGTCAAGAATGTATGTTTCCATCAAACCGCAGTTATGGAGTCTTTTGAATATCATCTTCCTTTTCATTATGGATCAATGTTCTTTGCTTGGTAGCCCTGAACTGGAGGTTGGCTGACGGCAACAACTACACAGGGGAGGTTCTGGTGGACTTCATCAACATCACTGGACGGATCTGCACGGACGGCTGGGATGACAAGGACGCCACAGTGTTCTGCAAGTCCCGGGGCTTCAGCAAGGGGCAGGCATACACCCACTACCGTTACACATACGACGCAACCAATGGACCGCTGTGGACCTCCAATATCCGTTGTACTGGGACTGAAAACCGTTTGTTAGACTGCACCAGGACTACCCTTGGAACTGTCAGGTCGTGTAAGAGCACCCACTCGGCTGGCGTGCTCTGTGGGGACAATGCTGGTAGGTCAATAAATGAACGTAGTAGATAAATGAACGTAGCTTGCCTCCATTATGTGTAAAATTATTACATATATTCATTAATTTCCAGGTATCTACTACCGCCTGAGTGGAGGAAAGGACAACTCAGGAAGAGTTGAAGTGTCTGTTAATGGGGTCTGGGGGTCCGTCTGTCGGAGTTACTTCGACAACAACGAGGCTACTGTTCTGTGCAAGACATTGGGATACAACGTTGGAACTGCTGATTACATCACCAGGTATCCCAATGCAACCGGTCCCGTGTATGAGTCTCAATTCCGATGCACGGGGAAGGAAAGTTCTCTGGCTCAGTGTCCTCACAAAGGCTGGCATCAGGCAACCACAAGTTACTGCGCAGGACATGGATATGATGCTGCAGTTGTCTGTTATGGAGACGGTAGGTTTGGTCACAACTGTTTTTTCTCTGCTGAATCAAATTCTTTGCTGTAATATTAAGATTGTGTCGGTTACTATTATTTTAAAACAACTGTTCTTGTTACAGTGAAATTGGCATCTGGATTCTCTCCCAGCATCAACCAAGGTCCTGTTCAAGCGTGGTACAACAACTCTTGGCACTACGTCTGCGACACCAACTTCAACGACGTCTCAGCTAAGACGGTTTGCAAGTACCTCGGTTTCGTTGATGGAAAATCTATTTGTTGCTCTGCGTATGGTACCAAGTACGTCAGATACTCGTGGTATGGAAACGGTCCAGGTTCACTTCTACCCAACATGACAATGCGCTGTGATGGAAGCCAAAGCGACCCCATGAAATGTATCATCCCAGGAACCTGCTCCAATAACTATGCATCTGTGATCTGCTTCAATGCTACCGATGTCATCTCAGAATGTAAGGGAATTTCAAATTCTTATAGAATGCTTACTAGCTCATGTCACATTATACCATACACATCATTTAATGACTTTGATATATTTTTCAGCCTACACATTCGGTTTTGATGATACTACATCTAAAAGTGGTCAGGTTGCTGTCCAACACTACGGAGTCACCGGTAGAATCTGCAGTACCTTCTGGACAGACACTGAAGCAGCAGTCTTCTGCAAGGGTCTCAACTACGACAACGGTATCGCCTACCACCACTCTGTCAACTACAACTACAAACCACTCCGTTCTCGAGGACCTTTCTGGATCAGCGGAGTCAACTGCACTGGGACAGAGTCATCACTGTCGGCCTGCAGCTTTGGAAACAGAACTACTCTGGGCAACTGCAGCAAGGCTGATATAGCTTCAGCCATTTGCTACAATGGAGATCAAGGCAAGGCTTAACACTAAACAGTATTCTTTAGTGAACTTATTGATCAATAAGAAGATCATTATATCAAATCTAAATGCATGTTGCAGGTACACTAACACTTTTTGTAAACTGTATCCTTTAGTGAACATATCGACCAATAAAAAGATCACTATAACAAATCTAAATCAATACTCTGTATTTTGCAGGTATAAAATACAGAATGGTAGCTCCAGAAAACTCGACTAATAAAAACTATGGACGAGTGGAAATGTCTCTCGGCGGAGTCTGGGGTACAATATGCGACCGGTACTTCGACAGGCGAGAGGCCACCGTATTCTGCCGTCAGATGAACTACGTAGATGGGTATTCCATCCCTGGTGCTCACTACGGTCAGGGCACTGGTCCCATGTGGCTGAGTGGACTCCAGTGCAAGGGAACAGAAACGGCCCTACATCAATGCCCGCACTCAGGTTTCAAGAGCGAAGTTGTATCTGGATACAGCTACTGGTGGTGCCGCAGTCACAGATATGATGTCTCTGTCTATTGTGTCGACAAATGTGAGAGACTGATATTTTCTTTAGTGTGGCTTATCAGAAGACTTGATTTCCTCTGTATTCATGTTATTATTTTCATTCATTTTTTACATGAACCATTTTCATGATTTTCCAGCATTTCACCAAGGGTGAGAGTTTTTCAAATCTGTCACACAACCACGCTCAAATATAGAGGAACATGATGTCCTAAGATAATGTAGCCGAGGATTAAATGACCAAACTATTTCGGCTTTAATTTGTGTAACCTTTCTTTTGCCTCACACAATTACACTCTTGTAACTTACTGTCTTGTCTCCACAATTACTCATATTGATGACTCCTACTTCCAGTGAAGTTGAACACAGGCCTCAACGCTTCAATGGGAGCTGTCGAGGTCTACGTGAACAACAAGTGGAATGCTGTGTGTGACAGTGGGTTCGATGACAAAGCTGCATCTGTTGTATGTAGAACATTTGGTTACCAATATGGAATCAACCTGGGTGGTTCTTTGTTCGGAAAGACTGATGGTGACATTGGCATAGGCTCAGTGACCTGCACCGGACGCGAATCAGACTTCAGCAAATGCAAGACAACTTCTTCTACGACTTGCAAAAGCGGAACATATGCCTCGGTGATCTGCTCTAACACTGAGTTTGTTGACAATGGTATGTTGCCATGAAGACAATATGCTTTTGACCATCTCATTTTGATCCCTAGTAATGAACATGACATAAACACAATAATGAAATCTATAATTGGTAACATATTTTTAAATATTAGCTTTTGTTTCATGATTTTAAAATTACATACAAATGATACATTTGGCATCGCACAATTCAGTCAATGCAGTATTAAGCTTTATTTGATTACACTTCAAAATAAGTTACATTGCAAGATTTTCTGTTCCAACACAAGGATTCCAAACAAGGATTGTACAAGACGAACCTGCAGCCAACACCCATGGATACCTTGAGGTGAACATCAACGGAGTCTGGGGCAGTGTCTGCGGAACCGGATTCACTGACCATGCTGCGAATATTGTCTGTAAAGAAAAGGGATTCCGCGGAGGAGTGGCATATCAATCATCGGTACTCAACCCCTTTTACACACGGCCACAGACCATCGTCAAGGAGAAGAGACCAATCATGATGACCGAAATTAAGTGTACCGGAAATGAAGGTTCACTTAACGAATGCAACTACAACTCCACCAGCAAGACTACCTGGTGTGATTACTATGCACCAAGAGCAGGTGTCCTGTGTTACGCAAGAGACAGTAAGTAGTGTTTTACATACCCCCAGGTGTTTCATTAGAGGTCTGATGATAATTGTAAGTGCCCCCTTCTGTAAATGCGATCTTCAACTCTGATTTCAAGCACTACCCGAGGTAGTAGGCGAGGGACACACTGGTACGAAGATGCGTACATCCGTTTCCTGAAGGAGACTCTTACAGTCATTTTAAATTGACGTTTGCCAAATCATCGAATTTGTATCAGTTCATGTTCCCTGTTTGCGTTTCAGGCATTCAGTACCGACTTGCTGGTGACACCAACCCGATGCAGGGTAGGATAGAGATGAAGTACGATAACCAGTGGGGAACAGTCTGCGATCCATGGGGATATTCAAGATCTGCAAGTGTTTCATGCAGGAGCGTTGGGCAGGTCGATGGACTTCCGGTTTCAAATGCCCGATACAGGATCGCTAATGACGACCGGCCAGTGTGGTTCCATTACTTCAGGTGTTACGGAAACGAGACAACACTTCCGGTTTGCCAACATGATGGTTTCGACAGTTCGGTTTCTGTGTACAGGCGATGGATGAACAACTACTGCAGAAACTATGGTCCAGCTTCTGCTAAGTGCTTCACGAAGAAAGTCGGTGAGTTATGTGTAGTGGTAAACAACAGAAATCTATTTGTCAATTAATATGGTAAAATGCAAACTTCCAAAAATATGGTTTGTTTGGTCATAGCTACGATGTCCACAATATATGTGTTTGTGACATCTATTATACTACTGTTCCACACAAGGTAGATTTTATTGGGAAGTTCTTAAAAGGACATAATCTTGTTGGTGAGGTGATAATGAGGTTATAATTTATGTTATTTAATTGAGAATTATCAACTTTAACCGAAAATAACCAGTTTATGGTCAATCAGTTCAGTAAAACGAAAAATACAACCGTCCAAAGTCGTCCTCTTGATCGAAAGCCGGACAATGAAAATGTTCATGCTGCTGCCATTAAGTCAAACGTAATTTTGGAAACTTTCATAAAGACGATTGGAAGACAAATAACGAGTACATACGTGAGATAGAGCCATACTAGTCGGCTTCAACACGTGTATGAGACCATTCCTTGGTTTTCATTGAAACATTATATATATTAATTTAGGGGTGGATATGAAAGTCGAGTAAGAAGATATAACCTAAACCAGCACCTATTGTAATTTGGTACATTTTAGAATCAAATAAAATATCATGCAAAACTGATCATGCATCTTTAATAATAATAATAATAATAGTGAATTTAAATAGCGCATATATCCATACACATTGCATGGTCTAAGCGCTGGTCGACATATTACCCCTGGTCAACGAGTACAGAACACTCCCTGAGGAGAATACAACTGGTCGCCTGTCAGGCGCTCAAGGTTCAAATTCAGACTACTATCGTATCATACCAGGTACCCTTACTGCTGGGTGAACAGAGGCACACTTCGAACTAAGTTTATCCAGCAATGTAGCAGGTAACCCATCCATGTGGCGAACCGGGCCCAATGTTGCTGAATTTCACTGATAGTGGTCCACTGAGCTATGAACAGGACCACGAGCCATCATATACTGAATAGATAAAAAAAAGTTTTGGGTGTTCAGATGTTCAATTTGTTATTGTTTCATTTGCTTAGTTGCCTTAGTGTGATATCAAGACTCCCCTTTTCCCCTTCAGAGGTGACTCAGATCCGCCTGGCTAACGGTCCGACAAACAACACAGGTCGAGTTGAGGTGTTTCTGCAGGGTCCTGACCAATGGGGAACCGTGTGTGACGACTACTGGGACGATAAAGACGCCACCGTCGTGTGTATGATGCTGGGCTATGCTAGAGGCAAAGCCATGATGCGCGCCACCTACGGACAAGGCACGGGGCCGGTGTGGATGGACAACTTGGGATGCAAGGGATCAGAGAGTCACCTCACTGACTGTCCACATAATGGCTACGCCATAGAGAACTGTCGACACAGCGAGGACGCAGGGGTACAGTGCTCCGGTGAGTTTGAAAGATTTTCATCAACAAATTTTGAAGTTTATATAATCATTTCTATACCCAGTAAAACCCGATATTTAGGCCATCTTATCCACTAAACCAATCAAAGATTCTTCTTCTACCTTAGGTTCCCTTCCAACCACTACTCCGTCCTCCAACGGAACTGGACCTGTCACCAAGAGGATATATACTGACAGTGAAATTAACGTCGAAGCCATTGCTGTACCGTTAGCATGCGTATATGTATTGATAATGATTGCGGCAATACTCGGTTTCATGTATTACCGAAGACTGAACCCGCGAAAGTCAAAGAAGACCGAGGATGTAGTTCCAGATAGCCAAGCTTCGAGCGGATCTGGTCTTCATTTCTCTTCCGGTGGTGTCTCCTTCTCCAAATCTGTCAATACAAACCAGATCGAAGGAGTGAGCAATCCGAACTATGATGATATTGGACACATTGATGAACATTGCATAGATAATGATGAACAGTCTGATGCATAGATACTGATGAACAGTCTGATGCATAGATAATGATGAACAGTCTGATGCATAGATCATTATGAACGTTCCGATGCATAGATAATGATGAACATTCCAATGCACAGATAATGATGAACATTCCGATGCACAGATCATTATGAACATTCCAATGCACATATAATGATGAACATTCCGATGCATAGATAATGATGAACAGTCTGATGCATAGATCATTATGAACGTTCCAATGCACAGATAATGATGAACATTCCAATGCACAGATCATTATGAACATTCCAATGCACAGATAATGATGAACATTCCAATGCACATATCATTATGAACATTCCAATGCACAGATAATGATGAACATTCCGAAGCATAGATAATGATGAACATTCCAATGCACAGATAATGATGAACATTCCGATGCATAGATAATTATGAACATTCCGATGCATAGATAATGATGAACATTCCGATCCATAGATAATTGTGAACATTCCAATGCACAGATCATTATGAACAATCCAATGCATAGATAATGAAGGACATTCCGATGCATAGATAATTGTGAACATTCCGATTTGAATTTCTTGGAACATGCATGTGACGTTGTGTAATTCAGGTGTTCAGGGCACAACAGACAGCATTGGACGTCGAATATAAAGAATGGATTCTCATCTACGGAATTTGCTGCTTTGAAGACTGCATCGCAGCTGCCTTTGGAACGAATTCGTAAACTCTCTGGAGGCATGAGAATGGTCGACGCCGTCATCCGGGCTCGTGACGTGTACACTCGCTGATGACACTTTGTTTGTGATTTGTCATCTTGATACCTGAATTAACAAGTTCTACAGAATGGAACTTATCTGGACCTAAGACGATCTCCACAACACCAAGTTGTATGGTAGATCAATTTTGATGAAATTCCCCCCATTATAAATCACATTTTACAAAAGAATGAAACATGTTATCACCCATGACCATTGTTTGTAATCTCATACTCAATATCTTCAGCTTTAATGACAGAGTAGTTTCAGACTCATTCCGGACTTGCTATGATGGCAGTTTGAAGTCAAACTCACGAACGTTACAAAGTTTCGGATGTTTGCTTAATTAATTTCAATGTGAATATATAGAACCTTCATTAATTATCATTTTACTCCTGGGTGAACAAAGGCACACATTGAATAAAGCGTCTAGCCCAAGGTAACACCACACGTTTCAGAATCAATGTTTCAGTGTTAGACAAGGAATCAACCATTCAACCAAGCTTGAATACAAACTATGTTTTAGCTCGAATACAAACACTGTCCAAATTAAATTAGCTGAATTAAATTAGAGTTGCGGGACAGCGCAAAAGCAGAGCAGCTCCTAAACCGAGGGTTTCACCTTTCCCTGTTCCACCTTCTTCACAGCCACAATAAAACGGGACATTTTGAAAAGCTTGTTCATCATTGGAGTTATTACTAACAAGTTGAATCATCACTGGGATCACTTTACAAAAGTTTGTTATTAAAACTTATTTCTGAGTTCAAAATTGGATCAAAAGGTTAACATGACCTTAACCAATATGTCATGACCTTAATCATTGACATTTGACATTCAAGGTCACAAAATTATCACTTTTCATTGTGAACAATCATATAATGATTCAGAGTGTTAACAGCAAATGTAAGGCATATCACAAATGTATGCATAAATTGTGACCTTGCTGTGACCATTATAATTATAATCAGGTCGTGTAATGGGCTGTTTTACCCTCTCAAGTAAAGATATACTGCATAAACGTTCATTTTAAATAGCAAATTTGAAAATAAATATAAACATAAATGTGAAAACGTGCTACAGTGCCTTTAAAGAGGAAGGATACCATTGTTCTGCGCATCCTCACTTCGTGTATTAGTCAGATGGACACATTAGCAAATCAAATGATCATTATGGTACCTAGAGGAATATGATAAACTATTCTTTGTTTTATGATTAAAATTTTTATTTCGACCAATAAACTGACAAAAAGTCAAACGAAATTAATTTGCCAAGAAATAAGTATCTCCTCTGTATATGGAATTTGATGAGCATGCGGTTTGATTAATGATTAATAGCTTAATGACATTTTACTATCTGCCATATACTAGTAGGACATACAAATTGTTCTTAATTACATTGTGGAAATCTCTTTTTATTAAAGCACCAGAACATAGTTGAAAACAATATTCAGAAATTTAAGTATTAACAAAATAAAATATTATCATAACCTCAATAGTGAAAAACGACCAGTTTTTCGACATCTTTTTGATAAAACTATCTCAAGGCACTTTTTCTAGTTTTGCAAATATTACATCAAATAATAGTACGTTTTTTTATTAAACGTCATTATTTATACGTTGATAACTCATCGTTGCCAATTGAGTCTCTCTCAATTAATCACTCGACCAGACATAACACTGAAGAATAAAGAGAGTTACCTCCCCAGACCTTCGCTTCCCGCTAGGTTGCTTACCCAGTGACGTCACTCCTTTCTCAGAATCAGGCTCTCAGACTCGCAGGAGTGGAGGTGGGAGGGGTATAAATTATAAATAATGACGTTTAATAAAAAAACGTACTGTTATCAACCAGCATGCCACTGAAGGAGGCGGGCTGCGAGACAACCCGAGATCATTGGCAAGTGGAGGGACCGAGAAGGTCCTTCCCAATCCTGGCCATGCCTTCCAGAGAAGACAAGTCGCATAAGTAGTTGTTAGCAAACAGCATACCGGACTTCCAAAAACAGCCCGTCATGATGTCCGCTACAGGTATGTTACTATGGAGAGCCATAGTTGCTGAAACCGCTCTTATATCATGAGGGTTAGAGCGAGCAGGAGGAGGGAGGTCTGCCGCCTTGTAGGGGTCCAGGACTGACGATCTAAGGTACACCCCCAACTGCCTCTTGTCTATCTCCTTGACACTTGTTTGCGAGTGAGGCAAAAAGAGCCTGCACCTACCCTGACGTATTGTCCGGGTGCGCTCTAAGTAAATACGCAGGGCGAACTGAACAGAGAAGACGATTCTCCTCATCCGTAGGCAGCCTGGTTCTTGCATATGAAGTCCGGGGCTAAGCCTAGCGTAGCCACTCCCCCGTCCCTCAACTCGAAGCGGAGCAAGTCAGCTTGAAAGGCATGTACTTCCGATATTCTGGCAGCCGACGCCATGAAGGCCATCTTTACTGAGAGACGCAGAATGGTCATCTCAACCAGAGGCTCATAAAAACCCGACTTGAGATGGTTCATCACTAGCGCCAAATCCCACTCTGGCGTCCGTCTACCTGTCGATAGGTCCTAATGATCTCCTCTAGTATGGATATAACTTTAACCGGCTCCCGCTTGTCAAACCCCCTCTCCTCGCAAAAGGCTGCAAAGTCATAGAGCTTCATAGTGGATTTCCTTTGAGCGATGGCAACGGTTTGGGCCACCGCCTCCAAATAGCTGGTGCATCTCAATCCCTTTTTGAGACAAGCCAAGTGTGAAGACAAAGAGCCTGAGGTTTTTCGCTTGGCTTGCTCCTTAGACGTTCCCATCTGCATTGCCTCCTGAGTTGAACGTACCACGGCCTTGCCGGCCACTCCGGGGCTATGAGGAGAACGTAGCGTCTGAGTTATCAGAATCTTGGCAACTACCTGAGTCAGTAAACGCCGGAGGGAGAAAAGCATAGGCATGCATCCCCTCCCAACCCCTTATGGTTATGCCTCTTCTTCTTTTTCCTCCGCCCCGACCGGCGTCAGGTCCCTATCCTCCGCCATGTAAGGCAGGTCCTGAGGCAGCTGATATCCTCTGCACACGCTGTGGGGCAGAGGCGGCAGTATACGTGAGGGTCAAACAAAGATGACTTCCTTTTCCTGCACCGTCCGCACAAGTCAATGTAGGGCGACAGCACACTTTTAAAACCGCTAACTGACACGGGAGATAAGTGCCACACTAACCCATGCATACACACGCAATCAGACGTCGTAAGCAGACAACGGCTGAAATAAAATGACTAAGTGGCAAACAAAGCCTAAGACTTGAATGCCTAATGATCCGTCTGCTCCGTGGGCTGAGGCCTAATACAAATCAAACACAAGACGCCGTCGTCTCAAGAAGGCATCGTTTTGAAATGCTCCGTCCGTCCTATCCGTCAGGTGACGAAGGCTTATAACCCCAAAGGCGTCATCTAAAAACACTGTCGGAGGAAGCCAAACGAGTGGACAGACGACGCAGCGTCTGAAGCGAATGAGAGGCAGTCAGCTGACATGCCTCCAAATGACACTACTAGCGAGTAGCGTCAGTCCTCTGATATCGCGTGACAACAGCTCATTTACGTGTCTGCACGTGCCGCACGAGTTGAAATGAACACGTCTGCAGTCAATACAGTCAAGAGCGCTGACCTAGATAACCCGCTGCAGTGGAGATTACACACTGCAGAAGGAAACCAAAAACCTCTCTCCAAGCCCAAACCGGAATGAAAGAGCTCCAAATATAACATCAAACACTCAAAAGGAGAATAAAACTTAGAAACCTCGGTCGAGGGTATTCAATCAAAATCCACAAAGTTAACCAACTCTGAGAGCAGCATGAACAGACGTCCTAGCTTGAAGACGTCACTGGGTAAGCCACCTGGCGTGGAGCGAGGGTGCGGGGAGGTAACTCTCTTTATTCTTCAGTGTTATATCTGGTCGAGTGATTAATTGAGACAGACTCAATTGGATACGGTGTACTAGTACAGTGTACAGCAACTAGAGTGCGTAAATAGAAATATCAAGATGAGGTGAGTTGGCGTATATAGCCGCTTTCACGAGTATTTCACGGCTGCTAGTATTATGGCAGGAAGAAAACCCGCAATGCCATGTGGTTATGTATTGCAGTGAAACCTGCGAGCATCGGCTGGAACTAGCGAACCATGGGTGGTACTCGGCTGAAATTCATTGTAGCATTGCACCCAAACCTTACTACGTGTAGAACAGTTCTCTACTGCAGACAATGTTGCCGTGCCCATGGCGGGATTCGAACCCCTCTTGATCCGAAGCCAAACGCGCTAATCACTGCGTTATCCCGCCTTCAATAATATCGAAGAAAATTACATGTATTTTGTTTCTGATGACTTAATTTTAGTGCTGTTATCAAAAAAGTTTAATTTATCAATTAAATTAGGATTACCCCGATGATGGGGATGCTCCTGTTGACTTGTATTGCCCTTCTTGCATTTTTTTCCTTCGATGTCAATAAAAACGACTAGAATTAAGTTGTAGTATTTTTTCATGATATTTTGTCCAGATTTCATAAAAAACAAGATGTGTTTGTTAAACACGGATGCCCCCGGATATACCAAAGTTATGGGCAAGGTTAAAGTTTTCTGAATATTTTCCACTGCGACAAGGTCAAGGTCACAAGGTCAAATATGATGACCTCAACTGAAGGTCTCATCATTAGGTATGCACTTTCCAAGTATGAAAGCCGTAGCTCTGAGCAATCGAAAGTTATGGCCAAAGTTAACGTTTTCTAAATATTGTCCACTGCGGCAAGGTCAAGGTCCCAAGGTCAAATATGATGACCTCATCTGAAAGGTCTCATCACAAGGTATGCACATGCCAAGTATGAAAGCCGTAGCTCTGAGCAATCTAAAGTTATGGCCAAGGTTAAAGTTCACTGAAGATGTCCACTGCGTCAAGGTCAAGGTCACAAGGTCAATATGATGACCTCATCTGAAAGGTCTTATCACAAGGTATGCACATGCCAAGTATGAAAGCTGTAGCTCTGAGCAATCTAAAGTTATGGCCAAGGTTAAAGTTTACTGAAGATGTCAACTGCGGCAAGGTCACGGTCAAGGTCGGAAGGTCAAATATGATGACCTCATCTGAAGGTCTCATCACAAGGTATGCACATGCTAAGTATGAAAGCCGTAACTCTTAACAATCTAAAGTTATGGCCAAGATTAAAGTTTTCTGAAAATGTTCATTGCGGCAAGGTCAAGGTCACAAGGTCAAATATGATGACCTCATCTGAAAGGTCTCATCACAAGGTGTGCACATGCCAAGTATGAAAGTCCTAGCTCTGAGCAATCCAAAGTTATGGCCAAGGTTTAAGTTTTTGTGGACAAACACACAGACAGACAATGAAACCGGATTGAAAAACAATATACCCCGGAATCTCCGATTTTGGGCATAAAAATCAACAATGATCAAGAATGTATACGTACTACTATTCATTGAAATATACATGCACAATGACAAGACCCACGATTAGGGTCCACCTCCATATGTGTTATGTACGGAGAGTCACAGAAAACATAAGCTTAATATCCCATAAGCAACAGCTTTTCTGGGTTTTAATGACATTATTTTATCGAAAAATGTAGAAATAACCATTCCTGTTTGCCCACGTGTTCAGGAAATACCTACACGTTATTGGTAGACGTCATCAGGAGAATTATTTATGCATTGCTGAAAGTCATATCTAATAAATAGATTCATCAATTCAAAAAGAAAGAAATATGATATTATCTGTGTTAAGGTCGTTAAAATGATTTAATGGAAATGGACGTACATTAAGGCACATTTATGCCTTATATTTTCACGTGTCTGTACAGTGTCGAAAACAAAGCTATTACCGTAGTATATTCCTTATGTTCTCCATTGCTGAATAAAGCTGTTCCGATAACACCAAATCGCAACACTCAACGACGTTCATTGCTCGGGAATAATACTTTCAAAATGTGTACTCATTTGTAAGTCTTACATGCAGATCATGCAATCTTAAAGACTTTGGGAATATGAACCACTCGATCGCACGTACAATCCGTGCAGGTTTTGGAATGTACAAGGAAACATTGCACGTGCAGCTCGTGCTTAGACTGATTCATCCGCGAGTCTCGTCGTTGATACAGGTCTGCACGTGAATCACGTGATGCAAGCTTTTTACATGTTACCCTGGAGTTTTCTGTCTGTGTTAAAGGCGCTGTAGCACGTTTTTTGCAAATTTTAATTTTTCAAATTTCCTATTTATAATGATAGTTTATGCCATTTATATTAACTTTAGAGGGTAAAACATGTTATAAAACAAACCAATTATCCGTAGTGATAATAACGGTGTTGCGTATAAAGCAAAAATTGCATGGCGGCCATTTAATTGTGAACACAATTTAATCATTTCGTATTACAAAAACGATCCCCGTGGCTTTACCGAACCATGTACACTCATTTTCAATTTGATTTTCCGGAGAGAGAATGGTGTTTTACTATTGGTGACATTATTTTTCAAATACATTTCATCGACTTATTTGAGCGAAAAAACGTGCTACAGCGCCTTTAAGTAACTGAAACTCCAGGCACAGTTTACTCGTCGAAAAGGTTCGCTATATAACTTTTATATGAACTGGGATGACACAAGTATTGTTTCATTTTATTAAATGTTGATATAAAGAAATTATTGTAAATTTGAAATTGAGTTCTATCTTCATGTTATTATACGTATGTAACATATCACATTGTATGAACTGACTTAACACATGCATGTGGTCCATTCTCCACAAAACGCGCATATTGGTTGGTGTAGGTGATTGGAAATAGAATGTCTGATAGATTAATATTTGTATATGGAATCTGTAGGGGATAGTCAGGGGAACAATTTCCTGAAGTGGCTGGATTTTATTTTGGTCAACACTCATATACCCTGTTTTGTGTTTCAACAGATACGTTACTACACTACGTATATAGAATGGGTTATGTATGCACAGCAACACGAATAAAACATATATTATTGTATTTTATTGAAATGTTAACATCTTTTGTCATACAAAAACACGTGTCTGGTCTGAAGATGTCCTGTTTTGAAATATGTTAAAGAGGGTTTATGTAAATAGGAAATACTTATTTCTTAAACATTTACAAACATATAATTTTCTTCATAAACGTATGGAATCGAACACAAGTATGCATTGTTATCCATGGGATGCAGTTTCCTGTGCACAACGTCATCAAAGAACAGAAGACGCCAGTATAAACAACTTAACCTGAAGATAACTGTTGTTCATCAAGAGACAAATAGTAACGTATCTGTCATTTATATGTCACGAATCTAGTTCCATATAAGATTAACATAATTTAACCCCAAAACATGAACTTGTATACTAACATGTAGCATATTAGCATTATATAATGCTAAACTAATGAAACGTTAGTAAACTCTGATAGAATGTGTACTACAGCAATTAAGCAACAGATACGTCAGCAAATGCAACAGATACGTTACCTTGAAAAACCTCACAGTCATTTCGTAAGTTATCAATGCACTAAGCTTTTTACAATCATAAATCAGAGATACACTTTGTATGATATAGTTAATATAGTTAATTACAGCATGTTAAAAGGTAGTAAAATATGATAGAAAATGAAGAACACATTTCTCCATAAATGCAACAGATACATTACCATGAATACATCATGTCCTGTCATAATTAACCACTGCACTAAACTTACTAGAATATAATTTGGAAATAACCTTTGTATGAAATAGTTAACATATAGAAAAACCAAATAGCGTATTTCACAACCTTCACACTTGCTGTTTATGAAAGTTTTCACTAGAGTGAGTCAAAACAAAACGAACGCAGCCAAACACTGCACAGATTGCAGGCGCTGCACGTACAAGGAGTGCTTTCTTATTTAAAAACCTACATGGGATGCACTTGCGATCGAGTGACTCCTTTTCCGAAATTCTTATGAATTATGATCTGCATATGTTATGTTGCATGTTTTTATTACAGAGCAAATTAGGCTGTCAGCCCGTGGTTTAGCCCTGACCAGGTAGCCTTTGAGGCAAAGTTGCGTACATTGCGAGCTACATCACATGTTAGCGAGAACGAAGGCCTTGGAACCTGGATATGGGACACTCCCGGTAAACTGAATGTCAAGGTCGTGAATGGCTGACTAGCGAACCGAGTGACCACTGCATGGCGATGATTGGAGACAAAATGCCGTAGTACAGTCGGAAACATTATATGTAGGTGTTGTAATATGTAATCATTGGTGCTGTCAACATTGCTGGAATTAATAACCGATTTTAAAAGGTGAGTTTTCGCTGATTTCGTGAGCGTGGAAATTGGGTTCAAACTGGGTAGGTAGCAATATACGAACTGTTTCGTCGCACACCTTTTGAAATAATAATCGCATTGTGACCATTTATTAGGGAAATCATCCAACTTTCGTGAGATAATAATTGTTTTTGATGCGAAATATGACTTTGAACGAGCACGGGGTGGTTTCGTCGTTACATCCCTTTCCTTTTATATAGTGATAGGGTAGGGTCTATATAGGTATATGTCTTTCAAACGCTGTTTCTAAGCGATACACGCTGTGCATATGAGTGGGGAGGGTGGTTTTGATGACCCCTCCTATCCACCACCAAACCAAATTCCTGATTCCAATTTCCACCTATATGTTATTTGCCTTTTTTAAATTTTGAATTGCTTGATTAGACATTGTTGACGCTTTTATAACTTAAATTCTTTAATAGACACTTCACTCTCCGATTAAGACATCACATACAGTAAACAGAGGCCTTCTGAATATTCAAATACTACTACTATGGGCAATATGTAAGCAAAACAACACCAATCATGAACATATGTTTACTTTATATTTTTTTAAATACAAATACAAAAATAAATTAATCAACAAACACGATACAAATATTCAATTAGCAGGTAATTCTTATTTACCAATATCAATTTATTGTGTCCTATTTCAAATAAAAAAATAGTTCCTGCAAACAGGAGCATATGATTAATATGTGTTCGATCACAAGCATATATTAACATATTTTTTTAAAAATAGGAAAAAACTAGAACAATATTTGAATGATATGAGTAAATTATGTTTCAGATGGTTTATTGCATTCTCCCCACAATGTCTAAGCATTGGAAAGTTCATCACTATTCATGCAATGGAAAGTTCATCACTATTCATGCATTGGAATGTTCATCTATGTGTCCAATATCATCATAGTTCGGATTGCTCACTCCTTCGATCGGATCCTTATTGACGGATTTGGAGAAGGAGACACCACCGGAAGAGAAATGAAGACCAGATCCGCCGGAAGCTGGGTTATCCGGAACTAGAGTCTCGTTCATTCCTGACTTGCTGAGGCGCATGCGTCGATAGTACAGGAAACCGAGTACTGCCGCAATTATTATCAGTACGCATACGATCGGCACAGCAATGGCTGCGGGGCTAGTTTCATTGTCAGTGTATATCCTCTTGGTGACAGGTCCAGTTCCGTTCGATGACGGGGTAGTGACTGGCAGGACACCTATGGTAGAAGAAGAATCCTTGATTGGCTCAGTCATTTCTCTTGGTTGAGACAATTATTCATAATTTTCAGAGATATTACAGTCAAAGATAATCGACAGATAATTTAAACTTGTTAATTATTTCACAGGCTGCGAAAAGTAAACAAGAAAAGGAAAATCAAAATATATAAACTTGTGGATAATCATCTTCCAAACTTACCGAAACACTGTACCCCTGCATCCTCGCTGTGTCGACAGTTCTCGATGGCGTAGCCATTATGTGGACAGTCAGTGAGGTGGCTCTCTGTTCCCTTGCATCCCAAGTTGTCCATCCACACCGGCCCCGTGCCTTGTCCGTAGGTGGCGCGCATCATGGCTTTGCCTCTAGCATAGCCCAGCATCATACACACGACAGTGGCGTCTTTATCGTCCCAGTAGTCGTCACACACAGTTCCCCATTGGTCAGGACCCTGCAGAAACACCTCAACTCGACCTGTGTTGTTCGTCGGACCGTTAGCCAGGCGGATCTGGGTCACCTCTGAAGGGGAAAGGGGAGTCTTGATAACTAAGGTAACCTAAATGCGTGAAATGCTGTATAGTTAAATCTGTACACTGGAATATTTCACAATAAAACATTAAACATCTGCAACGTCAATAACTTTGTATCTCTTCAATATAAGGAACCCCCCAATAGAATCTAGTACAAGTGGAACAGTATCAATGAAGATGGTACAAACACACATATTGTCCGAACATTGTAATCTTTAGCGATTTGCATATAACAATGTCTATTGACATATAGATGTCAAATCTTTATCCTTCCATATCACTCACCGACTTTCTTCGTGAAGCACTTGGCAGAAGCTGGACCGTAGCTTTTGCAGTAATAATTCATCCATTGCTTGTACACAGAAACCGAACTGTCGAAGCCATCATGTCGGCAAACCGGAAGTGTTGTCTCGTTTCCGTAACACCTGAAGTAATGGAACCATACTGGGCGGTCATCATTAGAGATCCTGTATCTGGCATTTGAAACCGGAAGTCCATCAACCTGTCCAACGCTTCTGCATGCAACACTTGCAGATCTAGAATATCCCGATGGGTCGCAGACTGTTCCCCACTGGTTATCATACTTCATCTCTATCCGACCCTGCATCGGGTTGGTGTCACCAGCAAGTCGGTACTGAATGCCTGAAACGCAAACAAGGAACAGGATTTGAGACAAATTCGAAGATTAAGCAAACGCAATTATATAGTGAAAATCATGCTGTTAATATTTCCGAATGTATTCCTTAAAAGATGCTAATGCATAATGCGTAGAATTGAAGGTGTCTAATATAATCAAAAGAATGCATATTTTTTTCCTTAAGTTATTGTTATTCAATGTCAATATTGACTTTACTGCATACTCACCAAATAACTAAGGTGAACCTTACTCCACCCCACGGATAACAGATTTGTATAATTTAATCGTGGACAAAACCATTTTGTTAAATGTCATTTAGTCAATAGTTATGAATTTACAAATTAAATGATTAACATATTTGGTAATTTTAAAGTTGGCTGTTAGCTAAACACGTTGTTAGCGTCTCCTTCAGGAAATAAGGATGTACCCATCTTTGTGGCAGTTTTGAAATGTAGTTTTGTAATCATGATTGAGATGAGTACACGAGATCGTATTCACAGAAGAAGGCAGTTACAATTATCATCAGACCTCTAATGGAACACCTGGGGGTATGTATGTAAAACACTACTTACTGTCTCTTGCGTAACACAGGACACCTGCTCTTGGTGCATAGTAATCGCACCAGGTGGCCTTGCTGGTGGACTTGTACTTGCATTTGTTAAGAGAACCTTCATTTCCGGTACACTTAATTTCGGTCATCATGATTGGTCTCTTCTCCTTGACGATGGTCTGTGACCGTGTGTAAAAGGGGTTGAGCACCGATGATTGATATGCCACTCCTCCGCGGAATCCTTTCTCTTTACAGACAATATTCGCAGCACGGTCGGTGAATCCGGTTCCGCAGACGCTGCCCCAGACTCCGTTGATGTTCACCTCAAGGTAACCATGGGTGTTGGCTGCAGGGTCGTCTTGTACAATCCTTGTTTGGAATCCTTGTGTTGGAACAGAAAATCTTGCAATGTAACTTGTTCGATGCCAAATGTATCATTTGTATGTAATTTTTAAAATCATGAAACAAAAGCTATAATTTAAATGTAATAGATAAAATGTTGCCAATTATAGATGTCATTATGGTATTTATGTCATGTTACCATTAGGGATCAGAAGAAGACGGTCATAAGCATATTGTCTTCATGGCTACATACCATTGTCAACAAACTCAGTGTTAGAGCAGATCACCGAGGCATATGTTCCGCTTTTGCAAGTCGTAGAGGAAGTTGTCTTGCATTTGCTGAAGTCTGATTCGCGTCCGGTGCAGGTCACTGAGCTGATGCCAATGCCACCGTCAGTCTTTCCGAACAAAGAACCACCCAGGTTGATTCCATATTGGTAACCAAATGTTCTACATACAACAGATGCAGCTTTGTCATCGAACCCACTGTCACACACAGCATTCCACTTGTTGTTAACGTAGACCTCGACAGCTCCCATTGAAGCGTTGAGGCCTGTGTTCAACTTCACTGGAAGTAGGAATCATCAATATGGGTAAATGTTGGAGAAAATACAGCTTCTAGCGTGTAACTGTGGGGCCCAAACCAAATTCACAACAATTAAAGCCGACTTCTTTTGTTCTTTTAGACCTCCGCAACATTATTTTAGGACTATGTTTGACCGTGGCTCTTTTACAGATGTGCATAACTTTTGTATTTCCATTATCAATACAAGTAGTACTGTATCCATAGAAGTAGTGGAATATCATGAAAATGATTAATATAAACCATAAATAAACACAATAACATGAATACAAAGGAAACCAAGTATTCTATTAAGCCAAGCAAAAAACAACATTAGTTTCTCACATTTGTCGACACAATAGACAGAAACGTCATATCTGTGACTGCGGCACCACCAGTAGCTGTATCCAGATACAACTTCGCTCTTGAAACCTGAGTGCGGGCATTGATGTAGGGCCGTTTCTGTTCCCTTGCACTGGAGTCCACTCAGCCACATCGGACCAGTACCCTGACCGTAGTAAGCACCAGGGATTGAATACCCATCTACGTAGTTCATCTGACGGCAGAAGACGGTGGCCTCTCGTCTGTCGAAGTACCGGTCGCATATTGTACCCCAGACTCCACCGAGAGACATTTCCACTCGTCCATAGTTTTTATTAGTCGAGTTGTCTGGAGCTACCATTCTGTATTTTATACCTGCAAAATACAGAGTTTAAATTTATATTTGTTATAGTGATATTTTTATTGGTCAATATGTTCACTAAAGAATACGGTTTACAACAAGTTTTAGTGTACCTGCAACATGCATTTAGATTTGATATAATGATCTTATTGTTCAATTAGTTCACTAAAGAATACTGTTTAGTGTTAAGCCTTGCCTTGATCTCCATTGTAGCAAATGGCTGAAGCTATATCAGCCGTGCTGCAGTTGCCCAGAGTAGTTCTGTTTCCAAAGCTGCAGGCCGACAGTGATGACTCTGTCCCAGTGCAGTTGACTCCGCTGATCCAGAAAGGTCCTCGAGAACGGAGTGGTTGGTAGTTGTAGTTGACAGAGTGGTGGTAGGCGATACCGTTGTCGTAGTTGAGGCCCTTGCAGAAGACTGCTGCTTCAGTGTCTGTCCAGAAGGTGCTGCAGATTCTACCGGTGACTCCGTAGTGTTGGACAGCAACCTGACCACTTTTAGATGTAGTATCATCAAAACCGAATGTGTAGGCTGAAAAATATATCAAAGTCATTAAATGATGTGTATGGTACAATGTGACATGAGCTAGTAAGCATTCTATAAGAATTTGAAATTCCCTTACATTCTGAGATGACATCGGTAGCGTTGAAGCAGATCACAGATGCATAGTTATTGGAGCAGGTTCCTGGGACGATACATTTCATGGGGTCGCTTTGACTTCCATCACAGCGCATTGTCATGTTGGGTAGAAGTGAACCTGGACCGTTTCCATACCACGAGTATCTGACGTACTTGGTACCATACGCAGAGCAACAAATAGATTTTCCATCAACGAAACCGAGGTACTTGCAGACCGTCTTAGCTGAGACGTCGTTGAAGTTGGTGTCACAGACGTAGTGCCAAGAGTTGTTGTACCACGCTTGAACAGGACCTTGGTTGATGCTGGGAGAGAATCCAGATGCCAATTTCACTGAAACAAGAACAGTTGTTTTAAAATAATAGTAACAGACACAATCTTAATATTACAGCAATGAATTTGATTCAGCAGAGAAGAAACAGTTTAGACAAAACGTACCGTCTCCATAACAGACAACTGCAGCATCATATCTATGTCCGGCGCAGTAACTTGTGGTTGCCTGCTTCCAGCCTTTGTGAGGACACTCAGCCAGAGAACTTTCCTTCCCCGTGCACCGGAATTGAGACTCATACACGGGACCAGTTGCATTGGGATACCTGGTGATGTAATCAGCAGTTCCAACGTTGTATCCCAATGTCTTGCACAGAACAGTAGCCTCGTTGTTGTCGAAGTAACTCCGACAGACGGACCCCCAGATCCCATTAACAGACACTTCAACTCTTCCTGAGTTGTCCTTTCCTCCGCTCAGGCGGTAGTAGATACCTGGAGATTTATGGATAAATTTATTAATTTCATACATAACGGAGGTAACCGATATTAATGAATCTATGAAAGTGTCTGGTTTACCTACCAGCATTGTCCCCACAGAGCACGCCAGCCGAATGAGTGCTCTTACACGAGCTAACAGATCCAAGGGTAGTCCTGGAGCAGTCCGACAAACTGTTTTCAGTCCCAGTACAACCAATGTTGGAGGTCCACAGTGGGCCGTTGGTTGCATCGTATGTGTAACGGTAGTGGGTGTATGCCTGCCCCTTGCTGTAACCCCGAGACTTGCAGAACACCGTGGCGTCCTTGTCGTCCCAACCATCCGTGCAGATCCGTCCAGTGATGTTGATGAAGTCCACCAGAACCTCCCCTGTGTAGTTGTTGCCGTCAGCCAACCTCGTGTTTAGAGCTACAAAGCAAAAAAACATTGATCCATCATGGACATGAAGATCATACAAAGAAGACCCCATAACATGAATTGTAATGAGAAGACATAGATATTTTTACATCAGTTTGTACTTACTTGTAGTGTCTGCAGTGCCATTGTAGCAGGCTACGGCAGCGTTAGACTCGCAGTAGCTGGTGTGTGGCACAGAGTGAGGACATTGGGCCAGTTTGCTTTCTGTTCCAGTGCACTGAACGCTGTCCATCACAGCAGAGGCATAGTGGGCTCCAAAAGCTCCACAGCAAAGGTTAAAGCCTTTTTGATATCCCATCTGGCTACATGTCACCGCTGGAATATACATGATGAAGCAAATTAAAAGCATTTACTTTGAAAGTACGAAACACCAACCTCTTACCAAGAGAATCTCAAAGTCTTAGTTAACGTATCCGCCCAAAATAGGTGTTATATTTATACTTTTGAATACATAAACAAGGGTGACAGCACTGAAAATACTTAAGCACTTTAGAAGCACAGAAGCATTACAAGACTAATCATTCAACCAAAATTATTGAAGCACCTAAACCTATTATTCAACCCAAACTACTGAAGCACGTGAAACCAATCATTCAACCCAAATTACAGAAGCATCCCAAGATTATGACAACTAGAATTACAGAAGCACCTCAGGACAATTATTCAAACAAAATTACTGAAGCACTTAAAGCTGAAAGGATAGGGACCTACCAACATCATTGTTGTTCCATCCTGTTGCACACACACTGCCCCAGTTGTTGTTGATGCTCACCTGTACCAGCCCAGTTGAATACTGGTTCCCTCGCACCAGACGGGCTGAATATAGAGGAGTTACAGATATATCCTGTTTAAGTGAAAACGTAAGCTAATGTCTATAAAATTGAAATTCGGAGACAATATCAAAATTTTGAAAAGATTAGTTAAATGTAAAAGGATCCTCTTTCTTCATTTATTTCTAGTCTTATAGTTATTTAATTGTCCATGTTTTTATTTGATACATGGGACTGAATGTCTAACAGTTGGAATAACATTTGTTGATCATATAAATAAAAAGTTCTATTATTTTACCATGTAGGTAGTTGTTATCTTGATTTAATCATATAAATAGTTATCTTAAGTATTTTACCATGCTTGTAGGTGTGGTCTTGATTTAATCATATACAAAATCATCTCAATTATTTCACAATTGAATTAATCATACAAAAGCATTCTCAATTAGTATTTTTTTTTAATCATTCATTGAGTTGTAGTCTGAATTTTGAAATCTGAATTGTTAATCATATAAATAGAAATCTTAAGTATTTTACGATGTTTGAAGTTTTGGTCTTGAGTCAATAGAATATAAAGTAATCTCAATTACATGTATCTAATCATGTTTATATTTGTGGTACATAACGTAATCTCAATTACGTGTATCTAATCATGTTTATCGGTGTGGTACATAACATAATCTCAATTACGTGTATCTAATCATGTTTATTGGTGTGGTACATAACGTAATCTCAATTACATGTATTTAATCATGTTTATCTTTGTGGTACATAACGTAATCTCAATTACATGTATCTAATCATGTTTATCGGTGTGGTACATAACGTAATCTCAATTACGTGTATCTAATCATGTTTATCGTTGTGGTACATAACGTTATCTCAATTACGTGTATCTAATCATGTTTATCGTTGTGGTACATAACGTAATATCAATTACATGTGTCTCATCATGTTTATCGTTGTGGTACATAACGTAATATCAATTACATATATCAATCATGTTTATCGTTCTGGTATATAAAGTAATCTAAATTACATGTATCTAATCATGTTTATCGTTGTGGTACATAACATAATCTCAAGTACATGTATCTCATCATGTTTATCGTTGTGGTACATAACGTAATATCAATTACATGTATCTAATCATGTTTATCGTTGTGGTACATAACATAATCTCAATTACATGTGTCTCATCATGTTTATCGTTGTGGTACATAACGTAATATCAATTACATATATCAATCATGTTTATCGTTCTGGTAAATAAAGTAATCTAAATTACATGTATCTAATCATGTTTATCGTTGTGGTACATAACATAATTTCAAGTACATGTATCTCATCATGTTTATCGTTGTGGTACATAACGTAATATCAATTACATGTATCTAATCATGTGTTTCGTTGTGGTACATAACGTAATCTCAATTACGTGTATCTAATCATGTTTATCGTTGTGGTACATAACGTAATCTCAATTACATATATCTCATCATGTTTATCGTTGTGGTACATAAAGTAATCTTAATTACATGTATCTAATCATGTTTATCGTTGTGGTACATAACATAATCTCAATTACATGTATCTCATCATGTTTATCGTTGTGGTACATAACGTAATATCAATTACGTGTATCTAATCATGTTTATCGTTGTGGTACATAACGTTATCTCAATTACATATATCTCATCATGTTTATCGGTGTGGTACATAACGTTATCTCAATTACATATATCTTATCATGTTTATCGTTGTGGTACATAACATAATCTAAATTACATGTATCTAATCATGTTTATCGTTGTGGTACATAACATTATCTCAATTACATGTATTTAATCTTGTGTATCGTTTTGGTACATAACGTAATATCAATTACATATATCAATCATGTTTATCGTTGTGGTAAATAAAGTAATTTAAATTACATGTATCTAATCATGTTTATCGTTGTGGTACATAACGTTATCTCAATTACATGTATCTCATCATGTTTATCGTTGTGGTACATAACGTAATATCAATTACATGTATCTAATCATGTGTATCGTTGTGGTACATAACGCAATCTCAATTACGTGTATCTAATCATGTTTATCGTTGTGGTACATAAAGTAATCTAAATTACATGTATCTAATCATGTTTATCGTTGTGGTACATAACATAATCTCAATTACATGTGTCTCATCATGTTTATCGTTGTGGTACATAACGTAATATCAATTACATATATCAATCATGTTTATCGTTCTGGTAAATAAAGTAATCTAAATTACATGTATCTAATCATGTTTATCGTTGTGGTACATAACATAATCTCAATTACATGTATCTCATCACGTTTATCGTTGTGGTACATAACGTAATATCAATTACATGTATCTAATTATGTGTTTCGTTGTGGTACATAACGTAATCTCAATTACGTGTATCTAATCATGTTTATCGTTGTGGTACATAACGATATCTCAATAACATATATCTCATCATGTTTATCGTTGTGGTACATAAAGTAATCTAAATTACATGTATCTAATCATGTTTATCGTTGTGGTACATAACATAATCTCAATTACATGTATCTTATCATGTTTATCGTTGTGGTACATAACGTAATATCAATTACGTGTATCTAATCATGTTTATCGTTGTGGTACATAACGTTATCTCAATTACATATATCTCATCATGTTTATCGTTGTGGTACATAACGTAATCTCAATTACATATATCTTATCATGTTTATCGTTGTGGTACATAACATAATCTAAATTACATGTATCTAATCATGTTTATCGTTGTGGTACATAACATAATCTCAATTACATGTATTTAATCATGTGTATCGTTGTGGTACATAACGTAATCTCAATTACATGTATCTAATCATGTTTATCGTTGTGGTACATAACATAATCTCAATTACATGTATTTAATCATGTGTATCGTTGTGGTACATAACGTAATCTCAATTACATGTATCTAATCATGTTTATCGTTGTGGTACATAACGTTATTTCAATTACATATATCTCATCATGTTTATCGGTGTGGTACATAACGTTATCTCAATTACATATATCTTATCATGTTTATCGTTGTGGTACATAACATAATCTCAATTACATGTGTCTCATCATGTTTATCGTTGTGGTACATAACGTAATATCAATTACGTGTATCTAATCATGTTTATCGTTGTGGTACATAAAGTAATCTAAATTACATGTATCTAATCATGTTTATCGTTGTGGTACATAACGTAATCTCAATTACATGTATCTCATCATGTTTATCGTTGTGGTACATAACGTAATATCAATTACATATATCTCATCATGTTTATCGTTGTGGTACATAAAGTAATCTAAATTACATGTATCTAATCATGTTTATCGTTGTGGTACATAACATAATCTCAATTACATATATCAATCACGTTTATCGTTGTGGTACATAACGTAATCTCAATTACATATATCTAATCATGTTTATCGGTGTGGTACATAACGTAATCTCAATTACATATATCTAATCATGTTTATCGGTGTGGTACATAACGTAATCTCAATTACCTATATCTAATCATGTTTATCGGTGTGGTATATAACGTAATCTCAATTACATATATCTAATCATGTTTATCGTTGTGGTACATAACATAATCTCAATTACATGTATTTAATCATGTTTATCGGTGTGGTACATAACGTAATCTCAATTACATGTATTTAATCATGTTTATCGTTGTGGTACATACTCGTGTCATAGCAGACGACTCCAGCATCAGAATAACAGGAAGACCTCCAATTCCAACGCATCGGACACTCAAACAATGACTGCTCATTTCCATTACAATAAAGATAGTTCATCCAAATTTTCCTTCCAGAAGATCGGTCCACTGGAAAGTTGGAGCCATCAGCATATCCCAGTTGTTTGCAGGCCACTTTGGCGTCGTTGTTTGACCATGACCAGCCTCCGCACACTCGGCCCCACTCGCCCTTGTAGGAGACCTCCAGTCGACCTCTTCTTCCGGTTCCGTTCACCATACGGATGCCAATACCTGGGAGAATTGTTTCATGGTGAGTGTTTGACTTGTGTACACGAACTATGAGCCATAGCTTGCTCTTGTAAGATACATCCTAAATATCTATTCTTTCTGTTCCGTTTTTTAATATGACCGAAGGAATGGGGTACCATGTATTTTGTATGAGACAAAACTTAGTATTGGGTTAAACTTGCTTAGATTGTTCAATGTTGATGTTGTTACTTTCTGTAACATTAGTTTAAACTTAAAGCAAGCTTAAATTATGTTGGATGCAGATACCTGCAATATCTAACTGTAGTTCAGATGGAATCTGTCCAGGAATGAAAGATTTTTTTCCTGAAGGTAACCAAATAAGCTAAAGACTCATTTACAAAGAAATAATAACGCCATCACGAAGTCACATGACTTCTATTTGACAATGCATTGTGTGACTACCTAGAGATTTTGTCTCTAAAACAAATCGCAGCCGTCAATAACCTGACAATAAAAGACAAAATTATTTAAGAAAACATACCGCCATCACCAGAGTCCCAGCACAATGCACCAGCACCATCTCTGTACCAGAAGCTGTTGGAATTACATCCGAGGTCAACATTGTCGTCCAGGTCAGAAAATGGACACTGTGTGATGTTGCTCTCACTTCCGGTGCACTGGAACTTGCCAACGACCATTGGAGCCCGTGTGTAGTACTGTCCCGCAAATTTGATGCCTCCTGCATAGCCCATGGACTTACAGGCCACCTTGGCGTCGTTGTTGTTCCATCCCACGCCACAGATAGGACCCCAGAACCCGTACCTGTTCATCTGTATAGCGCCGTAGTACTGTGAAGATGGGATTCGAACTATAGGGTCTGTGGATAACAAAATTCTTTATTTTAGCTCAATGATCAACTTGCCTTGTTGAGAGTAGGCTTTCATGGGAACGCGAGAACATGTGGGTAGTGGCAATGCAAAATTGACTAAAATTATTTCGATGACCAAAAAAGGTTATTACATTGGTATGTAGCGAAATGCATATTACCCCATTTTCCAGAAATTACTAATATAATAAGACAATACTTTCTTAAATGGACATCCAATGTGTTGCTGGGAGTCACATGCCAAATGTTACAATGGTGTTATTTTGTCGAGAAATATTGCCGAACATTACCCTTTTTTTGCTAGTCGATTATGCATAATGACAATATAAAGGCGAAGAAAGTGATATATAATCGAAAACAAGACAATGTTTCTTGGTTGGCCTGTATGGATAATAAAACAAAAAACTTGTTGTGTAATAGGCCCTGCTGTATTCGAGAAAATGTGCTAAATACACAACGTGATGATGCTTAATGGGCTATGACAGGTGATAATCAATTTACCATTGCGTATGATGCTGCTGTAGGAACAGTACACAGTAGCATACTTCCCAGTGGCACATTGACCTGTTCCAACGTTACAATTGAACAGGTCAGTCTCTGAACCGGTGCATCCGTTGATGACAAACGTGATTTTACTGGCGTCGATCTGACCAACGGCGTTACAGCACTGGGACCTTCCATCCACATAGCCCAACTTCTTGCAAACAACACGAGCTGCTGCGTTGTCAAAGTTATGATCACATACCGGCGTCCATTGGTTGTTCTTGTACACTTCTACACGGCCGTAGTTTTCGTTTTGTGAGCTAGCAAGACGAACTGAAAATCAAAATATTGTGTTTATATAGGCAGCGGTACTATTTTATTCAGTTATTTGTTAAGGTGTAAGGCAACGGTAAATCTATGTACTGACTGAAATAGTATACATGTTATTCATATCTTTTAACATATTTAATTTGATGTTTAGGATGTACACAATTTTAACGAATACATCAATTCTACACACATCTTCTTAACGATTTTCATCACTGGCAATGTATTTTATTCGTGTTGACGAAATCATAATGATTCTCCTGGTTAGATTTAAAATATTGAACGTACGACTTAAAGGGGCTGTAGCACGTTTTTTGCAAATTTGATATTTACAAATTTTCCAATTTATAATGATAGTTTATGTAATTTATATTTTCTTTAGAAGGTAAAACATTTTATTACACAAACCAATTATCCGTAGTGGTAGTAACGGTGTTGCGTATAAAGCAAACATTGCATGGCGGCCATTTTTATGTGAACACATTTTATAACTTAGAATTACTAAAACGATTCCCATGGCTTTACCGAACCATGTACACTCATTTTTTAACTTGATTTTCCGAAGAAGGAAGGGTGTTTTACCATAAGTGACATTATTTTTCAAATATATTAAGCGAAAAACGTGCTACTGTGAAAAGGTATCCTCCTATCATTAAAAGGGCTGTAGGCTTAATTTGAACCACGTTGTTTGAATGGAGGCTTTATTTCAACATACCATTAAAGTTGTTTAAGAAGCATTATAAAACGTTGCAGAGATGAAAGAAGCCAAGATACTTATTTATAATGAATGTGTCTCATTCGTTGCAATAAAGAAACTGAAGGTCCAAGACCCTTACCGTTGTCATAGCACATGACAGCATTATCATTCGTATGTCTGCTACAGCTGGAGTAGGGTCGTCTCCAGCGAGACCGGCACTGCTTGATGGAGGCCTCTGTGCCGGAACAGTACAAGGTACTGACGTATACAGGGCCCGACCCGGGGCCGAATCTTCCGCTGGTGAGGCCCCTCCCGTCTGTATAGTTCAACATGCGGCAGATTACCTTGGCAGTCGAGGTGGAGGTGTAAGAGGTACACATCGTCCCCCAAGTGCCGTCAACTCCAATTTCCACTCGTCCTGAGGACCCGGTCTTGTTCCCCAAGCGTACCTGCAAACCTGTGGGGAAATATACATGTAAATATCACCCAATAATATTGCCAACCAACTTGTGTTCATTACACATGTTGCCCCATGAGTGCACACTGTCAATGAGCAAAGACGACTTTTAACGCAAAAAGGTTCCACAAGCTATTTGCACTAAAATCCATCTGTGCACTTGGCAACAGCGGATACTGACTCATAAGTGATATAGATATTCGTATTTGAAACCAGAATGGAAAAACCAAGCCTCTGTGTAATGTTCAATGGGATAAGATTAGATTTTGGTATCATACATACCACTGGTTCTATAGCAATAGACAGCTGCATCGGCCCTTCTGGAACAGTTGTTGGTGTCTCCGTATCTGACGCCGTCACAGTTGGACAGATACGTCTCCGTGCCGTCACATTTAATCTCAGATAGCCAGCGCATCGTCGTGCTGCTCCTATAGGAGGAGTAGTAGTTGTAGTATTTGTATCCGAATCCACCCAGGTACCCCTTCTCACGGCAGATGACCGTAGCAACCTTGTCGTCGAAACCGTCAGGGCAGATGTAACCGTTGATATTCATGTGGCGTATCGTGACACGGCCGTAATACGTGTTTTCAATTGACATCGTATAACCTATTCAAAAATAAAATAATCATCAGATCATGGAAACGTGAAGTAGAATATAAACAATTAATATCATAAAATGGATAGTAATCCTAACAGGTAACAATACAGCAGCTGAAATACAAAATTGCCATATCGCATCTTTCTTCCAACAGGAAAGGGGATGTAGACAGGGAGATCCAATCTCACCCTATCTATTTATCATTGCTGTTGAAATCTTGGGCATAATGATAAGATCACATCTTGATATTCAGGGCATAACACTTAATGTCATGAAAGAAAAGCTGGAACAGAAAAAAGCCTCAATGCTGCAATTGACACACTTAATAAATGTTACCAAACGTCAGGACTAAACATGAAAAAAAGAAAAAAAAAGAATATAAACAATTGCTTTGTTATCAGATACACAACAAATCCTACCTGAACCAGGGACAATGTTGGAGCAGGCGACTGATGCGTACTTCCGGCTCGGGCAGTAGGTGAGACTGACGTCATACGGGCAGTCTGTGATGGAGGTTTCAGAACCTCTGCAGCGGACGTTGGTGTAGCCGATGGAGTACCTCTGGTATCCGAAGGCAGATGCGCCAACTCGGACACCATATCGGTAGCCCATCTGTTTACATGCGACCTTGGCGTCGACGTCGTTGAAGTTGTCGGCGCAGATGAGGTTGTAGGTGCTGTTTCTGTCCCAAACCATGACCGGTCCGTACTTTTGGGTTCCAGGAAGTCGCACTGGAGAAAAAGTCAAGTTGTCACATCAACCCATGTAACATCAATAGCTCAATTTCTTGTGATTTATGAAAGTAGCCATTGTTGCTCCGTCGTCTCGTTATCAGTATGATGTTGTCTTAAGAGGGTTTATCCCTACAAATATCAAGTGATATATCAACATTAATTTAACTTGCGAGGATCTTAGAACTAAGAGCATTCTTTGTAATTAAGATTCACGGGTGAATGATTTTTTCTACTTCATGAAATGTTCTATTAATTCTTAGATTCAGTAACTGCACTTTCAAAGTTATTATGTAGGTTTGACTGTTTTAATGTCAAATTTACGGGAGAACTAGTTTGTAGGCGTAGCAACATATATGGCATAATAAGCATGAGGCGTGGGCACTGTTTTAACCAATCACTAGTTAATATTGATAAGCTAAACAAGCACACACACAATCGAAACTAAAAAAAAAACAATGTTACTAACACGTTGCATTGTTATTAAGTTTATAAAGAGTTTATTCAGCGATAGAACCAGTATTTTACCAGCATTCATATGATAGACCGAAGATATTTGCTTTTCTTTACTAGCCCCATTTTTATCTCATCGAGTAAGGTACAAAGACGATTTTCATGTTGAGCTACTGCAGGAAAAAGCCATTCACCACAACTTTTATTCGATAAAAATAGAATGTTATCAGTACTGTTGCTGGATAATGTATTACACTATGACAACCCATTTTTCACCAGCATTTATTTAATCATAAATGTTTGCCTTACCAATTCCAGTGCACTGGACGGAAGCGTCGTATGAGTGTAATCGGCAGGTTGAAGATGTGTCGTTGAATCTGTTGTATCTGCAGTTCCACAAGGCCTTCTCGTTGCCAGTACAATACAACCTGTAGAACCAGTTCGGTCCACTCCCTCGACCGTAAAAGTTGCTTCCTCGGCTGTTCCCGTCTGGATATCCGAGCTGTTTGCAGACCACCTTAGCATCATAGCTGCTGAAGCTTGAGTCACACACAGTACCCCAGACTCCGTTAATCCGAACTTCCACTCGACCGGCAGTGTTGGACACCTGTCCGTTCTGTATTAACCGCACCTGTGGGGCTGGAGGAGAAACGCATAGAAATTATTACAACTGCGTGTGTGTTAGGCCAACTTTTTCTCAAGGTATAACTCGCACAAGACTTCATCAATTTAGCCATGTTGGATTTTGCCTTTGCTGTATGATTCCTGAGGCACTACCAAGCACGCTGACACGCTGGTACATAAACGGTGACCAAATACTGCTTGATTACCTATTGATAGAGCTTGGGGCGAGTTATGGATTAAATGGGAAGTGTATTGAATTTTTTTTTCGCCTGTGCAAGACTGAGATTAACGTTAAAGTCGAATGTAATTATTTATTGATTTATTGATTGATTATTTATTTTATTCATACAAACATCTCGAATGCAATGTCTATAAATTTGTCGTACGTTTATTATTTACTCACATTAATGCTTGGAGTGGCTTTAGTTAAATATCAAATAATCTGTGCCCAATCCTTTAAAATTATATATTCAAAGAAAATCACCCACCTGTGTTGTCGTTATAACAGTAGATCCGCGGTGCCTTGTAGTACGACGTCCTACATGAGTACGGGACGGTGGTCGAGATGGTACAATCGTTTAGGTCCGTTTCGTTACCGTTACAGTTCACCCCCAAGATATGAGGCACGTTGGACCTAGACACGGGTCCAAACGCGACCCCTGACGTATACCCCTGTGCTCGACAAGCCACCCGCGCCTCTTTGTCTCCGAAGGTGTCACTACAGAACGTGACCGTGAGGCCGAAGTTGAAGACTTGGATATTTGACGGGAAGGTTGTTCCCATTGTAACGTTGTACCCTGGCAAAACCAATAAAAAATTATCTGTTTGGAGCTTTAAATTATTTATCAATGCCCACCTATTACAATTGAATAACTGATGTTATGTGAGGAACTACACAGTTATATTGTGATTTGAATAACCGATGTTTTGGGGTAAATTGCACAGTCAATATTGTGATTTAATAAGTCTAAATAAATGAACAATTAACACAATCACTGTTGTGTGTATTAAATTATTGGTAATTAGTAACTTAGTTTGGAGTAAAAACTTGTTTCGATAACGTTTTGCATTGTTGCAATCCTCTAAAAATTAGAAAACATGCGATGAGAAAAATGAAGAAACACAAGAAATCATGGACTTACTGAAGTTACTCAGCGAGGACTTTGTACACAGAGCCGCGGCGTAGTTGCTGCTGGATCCGTAGCAGGTCCCGAGCCGGTACCCGCACTGGCTGATGTCGGTCTCGCTGCCGCTGCAGTTGAGGTAGCTGATGGCTTGGTACCTACTGAAGTAATGGTAGTTGAAGGATCCAGGCGGGAGCTGTATCCCGTAAGGGAAGCCCATCGTCTTGCATATAACCTTGGCATCGTTGTTGTCGAAGCCGTTGGCACAGATGGTTCTGTAGGAGCCAGATCTGTAGTACTGGACGATCCCAGTAGAAGCGTTCAGTGATCTTGTACCTCTGTATAGCTTCACTGAAAGACGTGGATGTAATGCATAAGGTACCATGTAAGACTAATGGTGTGGATGGCTTCTGTATTATGAGAGTATGCATAAGGTACCATGTAAGACTAATGGTGTGGATGGCTTCTGTATTATGAGAGTATGCATAAGGTACCATGTAAGACTAATGGTGTGGATGGCTTCTGTATTATGAGAGTATGCATAAGGTACCATGTAAGACTAATGGTGTGGATGGCTTCTGTATTATGAGAGAACGCATAAGGTACCATGTAAGACTAATGGTGTGGATGTAATGCATAAGGTACCATGTAAGACTTATGGTGTGGATGGCATGTGTATTATGAGAGTACGTTTAGAAGCATAAATGTGCGTCGTAAAGAGATGGGGGACTTTTTACAGTCGTTATTTTAATAATTTGCCTTCATCCATAATAATTATGTTTGAGGAAGGGCAATTCCGAATGGTAACATAAACTCGTGTCGGTAACTTTAGTGCATTGATATGATATTGTTACCTCATTGCTAAACTTTTTTTTACGCAAGGAGACTAAGTGAATGAAGAGCATACAAAAAGTATGTATTTTTTCCTTCTCGAAATACAAGATTATAAATTCACTTAAATGTCAAATACGCATTCCAAAACAATTTTGAAACAGTGATTTCAGTATTCCATGTGTGCAAAATATAAAACAAGCTCATTTGAAACGCGATTCTTTTTATTAGCATTAATAACACAAACACACATATTTCACAGAACAAACCCTCGAAAGAGAGGGGCTTGATAGAGCAGGAGTAAGCACGCTCGACTTCGAAACAAAAGGTTTGGAGTTTGAATTCCACGCAAATTTAGAGAATTGGAAACTATTCAACAGTGTTATTGAAGGTAGTGTTATGCCAAATATAACCATGTTACATTTGTTCACTATCTAATTCATTCTAATGCATTCAGCCTAGGGAGCTGCGCCAATTTACGTCTATCAGAGGGGTATTGAACGTAAAATTAGCTTTACTATCGATTGTTGTCGAGGCGAAATGGTCGTGTGGTAAGCTGTTGGTATAGTCAATGGTGACAATAGCTGTCTTACTCTGAGGATGTGGGTTCGAATCCCGCATGGGACTCGGCCCGAAAAAGTACAATCATTTGTACTATTGAAAGTAGTGTTATCCCAAATATAACCATGTCAACTATTCAACAGTAGTGCAGTATGGTGTCGGTGCAAAGTTACATCGACATATTGCAGCTCGACCAATCGTTCAATAGTTCCATCCACCATTCACAAATCTCGCCACATTGTTTAGTCACAATGATATTTCGGGGTTTTTTCGTGCAACAATATTTGCTGATTAGTAAAGTGAAATACTCTTAAATATTTGGGGAATGTTAAATCATGAATCCAGTAGAAATAGCGAAAAATTAAAGTAGGTATCGACAAAAGTGAAAGTAGTAATTGAAAAAGGGAAAGTAGGATTCGAGAAAAGTGAAAGTAGGAATCAATAGTATGCTTTTATCTAGAAAGGACCAAAATTGATTTATTAAAAGCGTCTCTCTCTCTCTCTCTCTCTCTGCCCTGAACACAAAACTCACCTGTTCCATGGCAGGTGACGCCAAAATCCAGCGAGTGGGTCAAACATGCAGGGTTTGCAACGCTTCTGAAGCCAGGGTTTGAACACTGGAAAATGCTTGTCTCCACACCAGAGCAGTAAGGGTTGTTCATGTATACCAGTCCACTCCCGGGGCCGAACAGTCTGTACAGAAATAGTTCTATTTGTTTATGATTTTCAAAACCTTTTTGATTGTCTAATCGTATTGCAAAAATCACTTAAAACATCTCATAACACAACACAACTAGAGTAGTCTCAATTTCAGATTGTTCAACTCAGCGCGAAACACTCGAAATTCGAAATAAATGTATTTAAACAGAGACTGTAATTTCAAATGGTTGTTTGCCACAAAAAAGTAGCCTACTAAAATAATGTAAAACCAGTCACAAAATATGTGACATCTCAGTCAACTGTTTTAGGACGTCAGAAACAACAAACGGTTCCGTTAACAAGTTTCTGGCCTCGTGAATTACGTGCCGGAAGCTGTTGGTCAGTACCGGATGCTGTTCACATTACCCTTGTATGTGACGTTGTAATCATAGCAATAACTCATGTGATGATTTTTGTTTCGTAAACTGTATATGTGCTGATGTGCATACATGATAAACATGACACTGGTTATGTTTCACCATGAGGTTAACACCTACTGCCGAGAAATAGCACATATTTTTAGTTTGTAGCAACTGGAATTATAAGCTTTAATTTTCGGAGGTCGTGTGGACATTTTACAGCCTACAAGATCCACATTTTTAGTACCTTTATTATTTTTGTAAAGAAGTATTTTAATATTTGTAAATATCTTGTAAATTCCATAATATATATTTAATCCTTTAATCTCCACCTCCAACTGCAATAAAGGCGTGAATTGTATAGCCGTTGATTAATCGTTAAGGTCAGTTATCGTTTGATGAAACAACAATTTGACAATAAAAACATACACCATTATACATAAATCGAACTTTTATCCTTACTGAAAGAAAAAAATGAACATAAGAAAACGATATCAACAGAATAGTAAATGTGCTTACAGAATAAATTGGAATAAATAAATAAAGAACCGGTCAACGGTTGTATCTTTGAAGTTAAATTGTCTTACACATCTAAACCAATCAAAACTATACAACATCTGAGTTCCTTACGTTGATCTGTCGCCGCCGTTGAACCCCAATTGTCTACACACCACATTTGCTCTGTTGTAGTTGAAAGAAGATGCACAAATAGTACCAGGTGTACCATCATACACCATCTCGACTCGACCTTGGGATCTAGTTCCACCCACCAGGCGCACAAAAGGTGCTGTAAGAAGCAGTTATAAGTTAAGATATTTTTTTAGTTATAAATGGCACTTCAAGCATGAAGTTTTGGCAATATTCCTAAGTATTCCTCTTCTTAATCAAGCTCTTTAGGTTGGCAAAGGTTTTTCGCAAATTCAAAACATTAAGAATCAAATACTTAATGTATTTTTTGTACATATTATTGTTTTTGTTAGGGAAATCCGGATTTTGATTTAAAACATGTTTATTTGAAGAACTATTTTCCTAGATGTGTAAGTACCTTATACAACGGCCATTTTGATAGCTTTATATTCAAATAATAACCTTACTGTAGGCCAGGAAAACTGCTAAAAACATGTGTACAACAAATCGCATTGTGTGAATAGTCCCTACCAACAGCTCTATAACACAGCGCTCCGGCATCTCTGTTTGTGGTGCAAGCGGTACTTCCGGTAGAGCAGTCAAATATGGATGATTCGTTTCCATAGCAGCCTAAGTCGTTCAGAAAGAATGGACCAATCCCGCTCTGTGAATACTGGTAGCTGACGCCGCCCATCAAACCAAGCTGTTTGCAGGTGACGTTGGCATCTCTGTCACCCCAGTAGCTCAGGCAGATTCGACCCCGGACTCCCGCCTGGGTCACCTGCACACGACCCGTCACAGCAGAGTATTCCCTTACACCACCTTGGAGACTCACTGTGGTAGCTGTCGGGGAGAAACGGTATACACTCTATAGTCGAACGTCTCCTTAGGTAGTGTGTGAAATAAGGGCATTCCTTTTAATTGCAGGTTTGAAAAGATTGTAGCATGAACATTTGATAAGGGCCAGTAAACATCATATTTTATAAGCTTCGTGTTGTGAATATTTCAGCTAAAGCATGTTCAAATTTACTTAATATAAAGATATAATTAATAAGAAGACAAATTCAAAGACACTCATTTGACTATGTACAAGGGTACAGAGAGTAAAACCTACTCGTGTTCAAAGTTCCATTATAGCAGGCTACAGCTGCATAACCAGTCCAGGATCTGACGTAGCACGTGCCGGAAGTTGTCGAGCAGTTCCGGATGCTGTTTTCATTGCCTGTACACGTGATGTTGTTGCCATAGTAATAGTAGGAGGAGGTATACAACCGTCCGTAGGAACCTGCGGGCATCGCACGACCACTCTCGAAACCCATTTCACGACAGACGACGGTTGCCTCGACATTCCCGAAGCCGCTTCCACAGATTGGTGCCCAGTAGTTTCTTCTGCCGTATCTTCCTCTTGGTATGAAGATGTTGGCAATGCCGTGGCTATGGTCGCCCTTGGTCAATTTTACTAAAAATGAGAGAACAAAATTGAACACAAAGGTGTCAAATATTTAAGTGCAAATGTTTCTGTGTATATCCGTGTTTACCCGTAGCGTTTTTTTCACGGGTAACGGCAGAGATCACATAGGTTAAATTTAACCTACGTGAGTTTATCTACTATCATCTTGGCAATAATAAGAACGTAGAAACTTCACTAAAGGGTATTTACGAAAATATCTCCAGCTAGTTACCTACATTCCCTACATCAGTAGAATGGCTTACAGAACAATTTACTGATTGCATACCGATATCTTCAGATTTCAAGTATCTTAGGATTGCACAGAACAGTTCAACTAACCGTCGTTATAGCAGATGACAGAGGCATCTCTGGAGTGGTTAGCACAAGAAGCGGGCACGTTGAGCCAGCCCTGGTTCCTGCACCTGAAGATGTCTTGCTCGGTCCCCCTACAGTACAGGCTTCCCATGTAGACTGGTCCACTTCCCTGTCCGTAGTAGGACCCTGTGTATCGAAGATGAACAAATATAAGTATAGTAGAACTTGCCAATGGTCACCTCCACATTACAACTACATGGTCGATCTGGCAACTGCAAATTCAGACCAATTTTACAACATATTCAATTTTAGAGAGCGGTCAATTGCTTGACGCGGCAAGCGGCCACTTTATTTAAGCCCCCGTGAAAGACAAACTGTTAGTAGTGGCATTTTGTAATCACGTGATTATATGTTATATAATACATTAATAATAATTATAATATATTGCAATATGGTATTGCAACGTTTTATTGCCAAAAACAAAAAACATACCAGCGATTACACGTCCATCCGAATACCCTATCTGTCTGCAAATGACCCCAGCATACACTGAGCTGTAGGAGTTATCACATAGTGTACCCGTTACGTTGTTGTAGTTTATCTGCACCAAGCCATACCGACCCTTTGACAAACTCACTGACGGTGGGTCTGCAATCAGAGAAAGAGTAGGTAATGCGCCGTAAAATCTACATTGTAATAAAGATAGAAACATCAATGAACAAATCAGTTGCTTTCGTTTGAATGACTTTAGGTTGAGGGAACTGTTATCGAAAAAGAAGATTATAGAAATTTAACCATTTTTTTTCAATGTCTGGAAACGAACGTCATTCCAACGTCAAAAAAAATTTGGTTGCTCCATGCTCTTACATAAAATCAAACACATTTCTATAGTGAAACTATGGTGTCACTAGTAGTAACTATCTATTCAACCTATTTATGATGTACTCACTGCCTCGGTAACAGAGAACGTGGTTGCTATAGCAATGAGATCTGGGAGCACCGAGGGGAGAGTTGATGCAGGATCGGAGCTGAGACTCCTGCCCCGTACAGTTCACGGAAGATGCCCAGACCGGAAGGTCGAACCGGAAGGATGCGTAGCCGTACATATATCCACCGGTGAACCCCATATTCTTGCAGGCCACGGCGGAGGAGTTGTCGTTCCAGTTGTTAGCACAGATCTTGCCAGGGAGACCCATGTGTGTGATCTGGACAATACCCGAACTGCTGGTTCCGTTCACCAAATTCACTCTGAAACCTGCAGGGGACGAAAATACATAATGATTATGAAAAAGTAGCCAGTCCATAAGTGTCAATTTATCAATAAGAGAAATTTCGAAAAATTGCCACGTTAAATTCCCACTACCAAGTCTTGAGTAAGGGCCTTGTTTCATGCAGTGTTATTGCACAAGCACGTGTGTCATATAGGATTAATCGGTGCGAATTTCACAAGTTCTTTGACAATATAAGGATTAATATATTATCATGAACATTGATTTGGCAGTTAAAGATAACGAGTGAAATGAACAACATGAAAGAGTGTCTATTGTGACGTAAGAAATAGCACGTGAAGTTTTGACAAGGTGTACAACTATGTTATATCTCTTAATGTTCCAAATCTTACTCCACATATAAAATAAAACCCTCTTATTCCATTGGTAAGAGGCACAGTATACTTCCTCAATAATTTTATCTCATTATCCTAAGGATTTTCACAACATTTTTCACGTAAACTCACTCATATCAATCTCATCCTTGGATTTAGTATAGCAGATCGCTGAAGCAACATGGCGCTGTCGACAAGCGCTGTTCCGATTGGTGCTCGGACATTGAAAGATGGAAGCCTCGTTTCCGGTACAGTTCATGTTGTCTCTGGATCTCCGCCAGTACATGTAGGGGTTGCTCGAGTATAAACTCAGCTTGTTGCAGCACAGAGCGGACCCGTCAGTGTAACCCATCGATCTGTGAACAGACACAGCACAGGGATTAGAACAGGAGGGCGGCGGTGAGGGTCACATATTGTAAGTAATGAAGGGGGACTAAATGGGGGTTACCCAATCAACATGGACACTTTTTTTTTAATTGGGAGGCAACCCCGCTGAATCAACCCCGCTGAATCAACCCCACTTCCCATCCCTTCATGATCAGCAAGTGCACAGTTCATGAGTGGGATCTGTGAAGGTGAGATGTTAAAGATTTAGCTAAGGTTACCTTAATGAGGTACACGACTCCTATGGGTTTGTATAATGGAACCCGGTTCTTTGAGAGTAAAGGTTCCCTTTGACTTACGATGTGCTGATTGGTGAACAGTTAAAAACTTTCCGATTTTAGTGAAATGACTGTTATTTTATTAGTTGGACCTACTTTAATTCTCAAAGTGAATTTATCTTTTCAACTCACCTGCATGCCACTTTGGCATCATTATCATCCCATAGGTTGTCACACACCGTCTTCCATCCCGTCGGGTCTCGGTACATCACCACCCCGTAGTTGGTCTTGAACGGCATGCCCCCGTCGAGCTTGACTAGATATGGAAGAATAGAAGAAAGAAGTTTTAGACAGACAGACAGACAGGCAGGTAGAGAGGGGAAGAGAGAGACACATACATAGAGATAGAGAGAGTGTGAGAGGGACAGAGACAAAAAGAGGGGGGGGGAGAGAGAGAGATAGACAAAGAAAGAGAGAGAGGCGAGAAAAGAGAGTGAGTGAGTGTGAGAGACATAAAGATAGACAGATATATAATACCTTCTTGGTATTTATCTCATTACTGAACACACTCTATCTCTGTATCATCATTTTGCATTTTCTCAGTCACAAGAAGAATCCTTATATTCCCACGCAAAACACAATAGTTGCTTCATCAAAGCCTTCAGAAAAGCATGTTCGTCTGATTTTCATTCAAATATCCTTTCCATAGAGCTATACTACTCGAATTACGCTCACATCTTATCGTTATACCGCACATTAAACCGTACATATTTGAACACATTGTATCATATTTAATTGCAAAGTACTCACACGTATCATTCCCGCAGGAAACTCCGGCGTCTTCATAATGCCTGCAGTTATGTACGCCCCAGCCATTGAAACGGCACTGCGTCAGGGAGGTTTCATTGCCCCCACATTCTACGTTGTCCAAGTATATGGGCCCGCTGCCCGCTCCGAAATGCGCGTTCCTGTATTCCTGTAAATAGTGGTAGACTGGTATTGACAAATATAAATAGAAACCGTTAAAAGGGTTCAAGTTTCAAATGAACCAACATTAAGTATCAAATATCTTCGTAATAGGGTTGATAGGAGAAAGGTAGACGACTCATGCATGAAACTTTATCAAATTTATTTAAAATCTGACTTTGGTTTAATTATTTTGCAAATTATCTCATTGATGAGAATATTTATGGAAATAATTCCGTTCACATTGCCAGAGAAACTAACCAATGGATGTGTATTAATGTAAACGTTTCTCAAGGAAGATCAAGACCGAATAAATGAAGGAGATTTACCGTTCCCCTAATCTAATGATAACTTGAAAAGTATGTCATTCCTTATATTAGATAAATAAGGTAAAGGACAATTGATGTGCCATTTTGAAAGTTATCCATAAAGGATATAACACGCTACCGATGTAATTGTATAAACTGTAAACCCAGAAGAGGAGTGAAATGTCGAGGGCGATGATATACATGTATATTGAGATTACAAAACATCTGTCATCCTCCACATTTACATAATATGTTTCTCACAATATGCGTGACTTCATTATTTTAAACAATCATCATTGTAAATGTTGAAAACATATATACCGTGCCCCACTTGTATCCGAGCATGCGACATACGACGGTGGCGTCCTTGTTCCCCCAGAGGTCGTCACACACGGTCCCCCAGGCTTCTGTCACGTTGCTCCTCACCTCCACCCTCCCCTCGTTGGGGGTCGAACCACCGCTCAGTCTCACGTACATTGCTGGGGGAGGGAGTACAGGCATTAGTTCATGGGATGGCTCATTTATAATGTCTTCAGCCCGAGAATAAAACCTCTCCATTCATAAAAGTTATCAACCAATCTCCCCAAAAGGGACACTTATAAGGAAACCATTTTTATATCACGCGTTTCCTATGATATATGGCATTCCTTCGTTATAAGGCATGCTTTAACTCATGGGACAGACTTTATGTCATCGACATGGTTTATGTTTTAAATGATTCCATAATTTGAAGAAGGGTGTCAGTTTTGTCGACTCAACAGTAAGCTCGTATCTATTTACGAAATTGTTTTGTAGAGAGCCATTGTTAAATACACCTATAACGCCGTAAATATGATATTTCATGTTCATGTCTTTGTTATATTACAATTTATGGGAAATAAATCCTACAAAAGTAAATGAAAAATAAGTCAATTTATACTGCAACGAGCTCGAGATAACGATTGCAAGAACCAACGGCAGATTTATATCGTGATCATTGGTTATAAGGTATCAACATAATATAGAATTATTAAGAGGTATTTCTTTCAAAATCTCCATCAATTTAAAGTGTTCTATCAATCTGAGGATTACGTTCACCACATTTCAAACATATTTATACGCCGTTATCTTCTGATGCCACATATATTACAAACCGACACATTTATTTGGTCCCAAATGTTCAAGTTAATCATCTAATCCAACACCATTTAACAAAACACCCTTATAAACGACAATTGCGATGTCGGTCAAGAGGGGAGCTAATGTGTTAATTCTCGTTTGAACAATTGTTTTTTTTTTATTTATATAATAATCACCTCCCCCGTATTATATATGAGAGCATGTTCATACACCTGGCCATCGGTTTCTCTTGTAACGTAATACAGGTGTACAGATCACCCGTGTCATTGTGATAGCGATACCTGTCCAGGTAGCGCGTGACAGGTGAAACAGAACGCCGCCTCATTGATGTTTGACCCTGGGTCAGGTAAACGGACACCTTGGGATTGTCTGGGGCGTTATAAACCTATATATTAATTGAGAACCACCCTATTTTGAAAATGGGATGTAATGTTACAATGGTTTATAAAATAACAACAAGTTTTACCAAAACGTTTCCCAAATGATAAGCCTTAACCAGTGACCGTTTTACTGATATCTTATTTTGATATGAAAAAAACCCATATAATATATAAAATACAATAATAGTACCCTTTCCTGCTTCAACTTCATGATTAAATCTTGTTATCGCATGTCAAACTAACTGTTTTGTTATTAAGGTGAAATTCAAATATGAAGTAAGCTTTAATTATGCATTATATATGAACCTGGGTGTCATCAGATAAGTTTTCCTTTTTACACGGACCACATTGAAATGATTTTTAAAAATCTGTTATAAGTTTGAGTTAACTTTGTTGAACAAAACCAATGACGTTTAGTTAGTAAGGCAACGTATAGTTGGCAAGGCAACGTTTAGTTAGTAAGGCAACGTATAGTTGGCAAGGCGACGTTTAGTTAGTAAGGAAACGTATAGTTGGCAAGGAAACGTTTAGTTAGTAAGGCAACGTATAGTTGGCAAGGCAACGTTTAGTTAGTAAGGAAACGTATAGTTGGCAAGGAAACGTTTAGTAAGTAAGGAAACGTTTAGTTATTTAGGCAACTTTTAGTTAATAAGGCAACGTTTAGTGAGTATGGCGATGTTTAGACAATGTTTAGTTAGTAAGGCAACATTTAGTAAGTAAGGACACGTTTAGTAAATAAGGTAACGTTTGGTTAGTAAGGAAACGTTTAGTTAGTAAGGCAACGTATAGTTGGCAAGGCAACGTTTAGACTGTGTAGAAACGTTTGGTTATTAAGACAACTTTTAGTTAGTATCGCAACATTTAGGCAACGTTTAGTACATAAGGTAACGTTTAGTTAGTAAGGCAACGTTTAGTTAGTAAGGTATTCTTTAGTTAGTAAGGCAACGTTTAGTTAGTAAGGCAATATTTAGTTAGCAAGACAACGTTTAATTAGTAAGGCAATATTAAGTAAGTAAGGAAACGTTAAGTAAATAAGGTAATGTTTAGTTAGTAAGGTAACGGTTAAGTTGTAAGGTAACGGTTAAGTTGTAAGGTAACGTTTAGATAGTGAGGAAACGTTTAGTTAGTAAGGCAACGTTTAGTTAGTAAGGTAACGGTTAAGTTGTAAGGTAACGGTTAAGTTGTAAGGTAATGTTTAGTTAGTTAGTCAACGTTTAGGTAGTAAGGTAACGGTTAAGTTGTAAGGTAATGTTTAGATAGTGAGGAAACGTTTAGTTAGTAAGGAAACGTTTAGTTAGTAAGGAAACGTTTAGTTAGTAAGACAACATGTAGTTAGTAAGGCAATTTGTACATATTTCCCAAAACAAACTTTACCAAACCTTTCTTACAAATATTCATCTATTCACAAAACAATTTACAATACGTTTTCCCCCTTCTTTTAGACAAGGTAACTTATTTTAAGGCAGGGCTTTTTTTCATACATACATACTTGTAATGAAAGAACGATTTTGTGTCGTCTCCAATATGTTTTATATCTATTATCATTTTCGATATTCCATATCAGATAATATCAGTTATTTTGCGAAGTTAAATGAAGTTGTTATCATTAGGTTTTACACTTTAATAACTCTCGAAAAGTGTTATTGTGCCAATGTGTTGATATGTTTTACTATTTTCCCAAAACCTTCTTTGTAAAACTACAGAGAAGAAAAGTTTTTTTCTCAAATAATTTAGTACCCATTTTCAAGGACAATTTTTTAGTTCACTGTACTTCTGTGCTTTTATGTTTGCTTTTATGTATTTGGTATTAAACTGTACAGAGGAGAGACGTAAATAAAAAAAAGTATGTCTGTCCGAAAAAAATGATAACAATACAGGTGTGCTTTATTAACGAACGGGGATAAGGTTCATTACATTTCTTGAGTCATTTTACTCATGTCCTGCTTCGTTTAACCAAACCCTGGTATGGTAATTCAGTAGCTGCAAGTGTACTCCAGTCTGATCGTTTTGTAGTCTTACTACATCTCTTTACAAGTCTTAAATTGCCTCGTTTGTTGGCCGGTAGTATTGTAATGACATTCAAAGGCCATTCTGAGGGTTTCATTTACACCTTTATACTTTTAACCTGTAAGTTATAACAATTTCAGTGTGAAAACGATACAGTTACATCCAAAAAGGCTGTTCACCGCTTTTATTCTCAGATTTGCTTTTTTCTTAATTTAACAGAATTTACAGGCAATGTGTGGCTTTGTTCACTTGGTGTAAATTTACGAGCGTAACATCTGCGATAAAAAAACAAACTAAATAGCTGAAGTGGCACTATTATTGTAATCATATATTGTTTTCTTAAAAAAACAATTATTATGTTGAAACTATTTCAAAACCAAATATAAATTTATTAAAATTCCCTGGTGTATCCTTCAATCTTAAGCAAAATCATATTGAATATTAAATGGCATTGATATCACCATAGATAGTGATAAAAAGGATATTTATATCGCGCTCTGCATGCTTTATCAGGGCGCTTCTCATGTGTTGTTACCCTTAAGGAATCACAGATAGTTATGCGCCTCACGTGACCTAGGTGCGTAAACCCGGTTACCAGGTACCCATTTAAACAGCTGGGTATATTGAGTGTATATGGATAAGAACAGGGTCACAACATTCTGGTTTCTCAACCGGGGTTCGAACTCGTCCAATGGCGTGAGAGGCAAGCATGCAAAGCACGACCACCAACAGTATGTTATTATATATTGTTGGTTCGCATATCATGTCCTGTCGTGTGAAAAATCCAAAATAAGAAGACATTCAAAGTACTTCATTTCCTAAAAGGTAGTATTCTCTACAATCAAGGAACAAACATAGGTGCTTACAACATGTAATTTGACCGTCACATTCACTCTCTTTTTGGCACTAGCTTTATATACCGTACATATCTCACTTTAAACGCCTGATATATGTCTTTTACAGTTTCTTATATAATATATTCATTTTTTAAACCATCGCTCATAATCCGCTTAGTGATTTGTCGTGTAAGTGGTTGTGTATCGTAGTTAACGTTTACCTGTTTACTATTAGTGACATGTTAACTGATAAATCAAACTTATTAAAAATTATATAAGACATGTCTCTCTGTCTCACTACAACACCCCGGTCTGACTGTCGCTTTAAAAGATAAAACACATAAAGGTGTAATGTATCCCAACGTTACTGTATATGGTTTAGTTGTCCATGTTCAGAGGAAAAGGGCATTATTACATTGTGAATGAGCTGTTATTAAGTTACAAGGAAAATGGTATTCGCACGTTAGGAAAATGTATGAAAACAACAATTTTGATACAAAACTTTCTACTCCTCAGTTAGAGAGAGTTAACGTAAATGAATGATACAAATTGAAACGTAAGTATAAAAGAATCCTCTTTAGGATATGATGCTTAGGTGACATGTATTTATGCATACCGGGCCATTCGTTCTTCTTAATAATAGAATCAAAATAATTGATCAAATGTTAATAAAACGTAATCAAAGTTTCATTTATTGCAGTATTGCTTTTACCGTACTTTTATTTGAAATAGTCAGGGCCTAGATGTTAGAAGCTCTCTTAGTGCTAAGATAGTAGTACGTATTAAATATGACTAAAGACTGTACTATCTTAGCAATAAAAGAACTTTTGAATCAACGCACAAAACGTTCTTATCTAACAAAAAAAGCTACTAAGGTTAACACCCTATGTTTAAAATACACTAAAGTTACCCTAGTAACTTACGATCCCCTTTGAAATAAGAGGCCATTGTTGATAAATGTTTGTTCTATACATTACCATGCATTGAATGAAGACTACCTTAGCCATTAGAGAAATTTGGAAATAAAACACATGCGTTCTATCGGGGTATTTTTTGTGGAAACGAAATTCGAGACGATATTCCTGTTTAAACATATATGTTATTAATACATGGTTAAAACGGTCATATTTTGATGACTTTATATTTCACAACTTGATAAACACAAGCGTACATTTGTTGAAAATAAAAACAATGAGAACTGAAGCCATTCATCGGCGCTGCGAGTTGGGAAAACTTCGCTACAGCATAACAACTAAGTGTTTATTAGTTTTATGACATGTTATATGTTACTATGTGAATACTCTATCAGTGTATGTCTTTAGTTGTTAAACAGTTGCAAAATAAGGTACAATATAGCGTGTTTTCATTTTACGTAATGCAAAAAATCCAAGACTTTCCCTTTACCTACTAAGGTTAATTACCACTCCATGTTCAACATAACATTAAGGTTACGTTAGTCCTCAGTGACTTACGATCACCTTAGTGCTTTGAGACACGAGTGAGGGAGTTATTGTTAAACGCTGGTTGCAACAGTGCAGCCATTAGCAGCGAGATGATAATGGGGGAAAAAACGGAACGTAATAATTTTGATGCAATGGCATATTTTGATACAGTTGATATTAAAATAATAAAGAAAAGAAACAAAAGAAATAAAGAAAATGTAACAAATAAATAGAAAATAAATAAAATAAATACATTCTAAAGTATACTTACTGGTAGGTCTTTGTGAGTTGACAGAAATTGTCAAACACATCATCACAGACACCAAGAAAAGTAACTCCATTTTGGAGTCCTCGGTGTGTTGGAGTCAGATCAACTAATAAGACAATAATCGATCATTTAGTTTTAAATGAAATCTAAGGGTTTCTTGTCATGCGCGGGAACGCCCCCAAAGTGAATCTATGTACCTGACGGCGGATTCTTGTCGATACTTAACAGGTCGAGATACAGCATTAGTATCCAATTTCAAAGTGATATGCGAGTAACTTTATGCGACGTTGTGGCCGTTTAAATAGTGATGATAATATGTAGTGTTATTGTGAAAAATAGGAGATTGTTTGTTTCAGGTCGTTTCATAACATAGTTATATTCACTGAGTTATTCTCCAAAGGTGAAACACTTTGATATAGTGTACTTGTAATCATGTTGATTAATCCATTAAATAACAATTATTTGTATGTGTTTATTCCGCTAGCTACGTATTAGCAGGCAATCCTAGATAGTTATGCTTATATAACAAGCGTTGAAAGATTAGGTGAAAGTACAAAAATACCATTTTTCAAAATGTTTAAGAAACTTTTTTGCTTTCCTTATGTACATTAGATCGTTCGAGCGAAAACATTCACAAAACTATAAAACGTAAACATCAAAAAGCACAGTGTTACATGATTGAAAAAAGAGAAGAAACATCAGATGGTTTTGACTGCATCAATCTTCTCATATCCCTATTCCTAGTTCTGTATTTTATACACATTACGTTTTTAACAAATTTAAGTTATGTATTTCGCTTAAGGGGGGCTATCAGTTTTCAGGAGTTTAACATGTGCATTTTACAGATAGATGCCAGTTCACGAACATGCGTTCCTCTGCATGCAATTACCACGATGGCAATTGTTGAAATAAAAGTTAAACACACGCATTGAACTGCCTAAGATATGTTTGAAAAACTCAAAAAATTATCATTGATGAATTTCCTTCATAGAGCTGTCGTTGACTTTCAAAAGGTCATAAAATAATTAGCTCATCAGGCCTGAAAGCCCCGATGGACTAATGGCATGATATGGCGTCCGGCGTCCCTCCGTCCCTCCCTCCATCCGTCCACCATTAAACTTGTCGCTATTTCGACTTCTTCTCCAGAACCGATAACTCTAGAGAGCTGAAATTGTATGTACAGACTCCTTGGCTGAAGGGGATTCTAAGTTGTAGATTTGGTGACCCTGTGGCCCCAAATAAGGGACTCACAGGTCATAACCTAAAAACCTAGTTTCATCTCCTTCTCCATGAAAGAAAAAAACTTAGAAGGCTCTAATATTGTGTGCACACTCTTCAGCCATTGGGGGATTCTAAATTGTACATTTGGTGACCTGTGACCCCAAATAAGGGCCTCACAGGTCATGACCTAAAAATCTATTTTAGTCTTCATCATTAAAAAAATATAAACTCTAATGAGCTACAGAGCCTATGGTTCTATTTTCTTTGAATGTCCGGTGTTTTCATTTTCATGGATTTGTTCATTGGTTTTAATTACGTTTTCATTGTTTTGTTCAGTATTTCAATGTTCATGGTTTAGTTTACGTTTTCATTGTTTTGCTTGGTATCTTCGTGTTCATTATTATATTTACGTTTTCATTGTTTTGTTTTGGAAATATTTCCAAGGTAATTGAAGTGTCCCAATGTTCATTATTTTCATGTTCATTATTTTGTTTTCATCTTCCCGTTTTGCATTTTCAGCTACCACATTCAATCTTCCTTATGGGCACAATGTCAAAGGCTTAAATTTCCGAAGGGCTCATTGCGCTTAGATAGTCATAGCTATCACACGTTAGTATTTATGGAAGGGGATTTGTGCCGAAAATGAAGACATGTTGACTTGTAACTTGTAAAGTGTAACATGTCGTTCTCAACCATACAAGTCTCGAAAAGACAAGTCCAATCATACAAAACTAACATTTTAATTCTGTCAATCGTAACTTCGCATTCTCAACTTTACAAAGTTGAAATGTAATTCTAGAAATCGTCAAAGTCGAAAAATCAACTTGTCATTTTTAATTATTAAATCTAAATAATATGCACATTTAGTAATGTTACAAGTTACGTTTGACAAATGAAAAATGGAAAATGAGGAGTTGCAAAGTCAGCTTTGTAAAACCGACTTCAGCATTTCGAGACTGACACGACTTGCAAAGTTAACATTTCGAGACTGACACGACTTGCATAGTTACGATTGCAATGTTTCAAATCACATCTCTGCACGATTTCGCATTGACCATATTTGGAATATTACGGAAATTAGCGGAAAGGAACGAATAATCCCGATCCGATAAACACAATGTTCAACAATGACTTCTCCCTTGGCAAGCATCTCCCAGCAACTATTAACACATATTTATACGTCATATTGATTAAAGTAATCCAAATATACGACATCGGAGTTTCAGCAAATGTGTTTGTTATATGAGGAAGGCCAATCTACATTTTCACGTGGAGGAAGGTACTGGTCAAACACAAAAAGGAAAATAAAACATTTGTTTCTCTACATTATTTCCAGGGTGACAATAAAAATAAGTATACAGTTCAAAATGCAAGTAGAATCAAAATAAATAATTGAACACATTTAGAGAAAAGTTGTGTCTGTTGTGTTGTGTTGTTCATTTTTCTAAATAACATAGGAATAGTTAGACCACATTTTTAAGAAATATGCTTCCTAGTCAAGATTAATATATATGTATTTTGTGATATTATGTATGTATTTTTTTTAGTACACAATATAGTTGGAGTAAATCGTTTCTTGCTACATGCAGTTTTATATGTATAAGCTAAAACACTCCCAATCCAGATCAGTGTATTTCGAATCAGTGACGTATTCCCATTTATGATAGTAAGTTAGTTTATCTAAATGTGTGAGTCAAGTAATAAATCTTACATTTTTTTGTGACCAAGAAGGGTGTTGAATTTATTTTTATTTTGCATTTGATTGTAAAAGGGTATACAGGATTGCACAGTTTACACTCGGGTATAATGATACCTATAAAGAGTTGGCATAATATAAAACTACATGTTTAATGCCTTCATAAGGAAGACACTCTGTATCAATTGGGTATAAAGAAAACATTGCGTCTTTTGTAAAAGAAAAAAAAACAAACTAAAAAACAGTTGGTCGGGACATTTTTTCACATTCGATTTTTGTTAGATAATTTATCGACATTTTTAAAATAAATACATGATGGTAAAACGTGTAACTTTTCAAAATAAACCTTACGTAATTTCAAGTGGTTTCGAAACATAAATTACTGTCAGTGTCACGGACTGCTTTGATTTGGGTCTACAAAATGATTGTCATTTTCCTGTCTCAGCTTTTGGATCGACGCAACACTGGTCACAGTTCGGTATTTGTTTAGGCAGAACTAAAAATCCGTAAGGTATAGCTCAATGAAACATTATTTTCAAATGTTTTCTTAAGTTTCACAGGTATACAGACAAAAGTGAAAACATAAAGGATGTGCAGAGCTAAGGAACAATTTAAAACCTGGAAATATTGTTAAAAAATTCTATTTCGCATGGAAAGAAGGCGTTGTTTAATATACGAGCGAATAATGTTTGCAACATTAGATACATCCTTGACAATATTTACAACACTTTCTATGGATATTTTAATTTTTTGGAGGTACTGTAATGATATGATAATATCAGAGTATATATCGAGAATTTCACCCAAATGTCTTCTGATATCAAATATATCAACACGAGTTCATTAAAGTTACACATTAACTGTCATTAACTGATTATATAATAGGATTATGAAGATTTGATTTAAGCGTTATTTACAATGTAGATATCGCTTGTCGATGTCGCTTGATCTCACACAAGCACCATCTACTTAGGGAGCCAGTTTTGGGTGATAAAAGACGAATGTTCATGGAACTTTCGATTCCCCCAAATTCATTTACGTGATTACATTTATGAAAACATATTGGAAACTTTCTGGTTCAGATTTACAGAAAGAACAAATATTTGAATGACTTATTTTCAGCAGCTCTCTTGTGTAGATCGCTCTATTTATAAATATATACTGAACATCTAAAATGTCACACTCTTAGTACAGTTTCTGGACTTTTCAAACACACTAATCCTTGAAATATGTGTATAAAGAAGCCCATTCTGCAACTTCTAGCCGGATTGTGTTGTATTTTTCCTTGACAACACATTAATTGAATTAACATTTCTTTTCTTTGAACTTTTAAATTAATAATTTGATATACATTTCTACTACAATGAGTTTGTTACATTAATGACTAACAAACAAAAGTATTAATAGACACGGTAAAGACGTATGTTTAGGGAAGACATTTTGTTGTAAAACATAAATTATCGGAACTATTATCTAAATAAAAATTATCATCGTTTCATATATGAATTAATAAAACACATATTTGATTTATTGAAAACAATACGCATGTCAATGTATTCATGAATGGCCATTTTAGTGAAAAAAATATTGTTATACCCTGTATAAGTTACAGTCGATTACATTTTTAAATTCAACAGTGCAATTATATTTTTGAAATTACCAGTGATACAATTCTATTTTCAGTTTGCATTCTATATTCATAATTATTTTCATATTTTGGCATGTAGAAGTTGAATGTTAATTGTTTAAAGTGTGAAACAACAGATCTAGGCTTATGATTTACATTTCATACTTGAATTCAGTAATGTGATTCTTTATATAGAATTAATGGAATATTAATCATGGACAAATATATTTCTGTCCCACAACAATACACTTTTCACTGCTTCAATTACTAAAAAATATAGTTTGCTTGATAAGTAAATGAAAATAGATAAATTAACATATTCAAAACCAATAAATAATTTAAACTAGTTGAGAAAAGTTTGTAAAATAATTAAAAGAGATAAATTAAGCTCAGCTAAAGAACATTTCCCCTTGATTATTTGTCTGTACGAATAAGACGTACTGACATTCAGAACAGTTTTCAGTTATATTTAAAGTGCAATGCATTCTAAAAAAAAATTTTTAAACAAGTATGTGAAGTTCCCTGATTTAATTGCTTTGTGGTACATTTAAAATATTCTAAAGTTAATAAAGTTATCAACACTGGCTTATGTATTTCTTTCAATTTCTTCCCCACTAACGTTTATTTACTTTCAATATCAGGATTTTCTTTATCAAAACTTGGATATTCATTTCTGAATGCAAAAGACTTTACTGAATACACGTAAAATTGGAGTATAAAAAAGTGAATGTTGACATGATTGAACTGAGAGAAGATAATGTGTAAATGATCGCCCAGAAAGTAATTATTTTTTCGGGTGTAGGATGTCTATATAAGGTTTGTAAATCTGCAGTTTTATATGTAAGTGAAATACGTTTTATGATAACGGATCGGATACATTTATCATAGCTTCAATGCCATTCAAGCTATGCGATCCTTTATGTCTGTCAGTGTCATCCCACATTTACATTACTTCCGCATTCGTTTTGCGTTGCAAAAAAAATAATTATTTGTCAAATTTCCTTAAAATTTATTGAAATAATAATTAGAATACCTAAGAATTAATTTTCAATTGGTATATTCGTTTGACATTTAATTACTAAGCGAATCTATCAAACGGAATGTAAGTGACAGTAGCGCTCCGTGAACTAACAACGTGCGTTTGTTTGTAGGACATAACAAGAGTTACGTCCCTTGATTTTCAGGGGGCGTGGTCAATTCGTCCAGCGTTGGGCTCAAAATAGACCAAGGGATTCCCCATCTGGGACAGCGGCAAGGGAGGTCTAGTTTTTTCGCAAATGCCTCTCGTCCTCGGAAAACATCGGCAATGTTCGGGAAACTTCCAAATATGGTCAATGCGAATTCATGTAGAGATGTAATTTGAAACATTGCATTCTCAACTATGCAAGTCATGTCAGTCTCGAAATGCAAAAGTCTTTTTTACGAAGCTGACTTTGCAACTCCTCATTTTCCATTTTTCATTTGTCAAACGTAACTTGTAACATTACTAAATGTGCATATTATTTAGATTTAATAATTAAAAATGACAAGTTGACTTTTCGACTTTGACGATTTCTAGAATTACATTTCAACTTTGTAAAGTTGAGAATGCGAAGTTACGATTGACAGAATTAAAATGTTAGTTTTGCATGATTGGACTTGTCTTTTCGAGACATGTATGGTTGGGAACAAGTTACAAGTTACAAGTCAACATGTCTTCATTTTTGGCACAAAATCCCTTCCATAAGTATTGGCGAACGACTTCCTAAATCCTATATGCCGGGTCTCGAAAACAACCCGGAATGTGAATAAAGCTCAGGTCTCGAATATGAATTTAAAGTCTACTGTATTGCCGTGAATACAACTCAGCCCGGAATAGTGAAGGGGTTGCTGAAAGAAATTGAACCCGGAGTAATTTCATGTTTTTATTATTTTCATTTTCAATCGTCATATTCAATTTTCTCTTTGCTTGCTTGTTGTTTGTAACCATTTGTATTTTGGTGAGTTTTTATATCGTAAATGTATTATCCTTATATTGAATAGAGACCTAGGCCCTTAATTTCGAAACGAAACGCAGCCTTAAGAATTTTTAACTTTGATCGTATCCCATCTGTTAAGAATGGGCCTAAGACGATTGGGGACATAGAGTAATAAAAAAAATTAATGGCAAACAATATTAATGGTTTCCTATGTGTTAACATTCAATATTCTTCTTTTTTCCATTTTACGTTTTCATTATTTATGTCAATGTTTTATATTCATCGACAACGTTCGCTAATTATTTAATTGTAAAAAAGATTTGTTACTATCAACAGCTTCTCCTCCAAAATGTCCTACTTTCATTTTCATTTCAATGCACTTCACCCTCTGAAAACGGAAGACCACTATTGAATTTTCGATCATTTCTGTAAACAGTATCTTAACAAACAAAATTATTATTTCTTTGATTTGATTTCAATTTGCTCATCTACATGTCTCTATGTAAACAGTGGTCATTAAAAAAATCTTAATATTTTGTTAACAAAATATTTCATTTCTAGTTTTCTTTTCTTCTTTCATTGTTTTTGTTTCCACTATTTTGTTGTCATCTCACGGTTTACATTTACAATAAGCTCGACCTATATCCTAATGAAATGAAAAGTCATGTTGATCACTAAGAAATTCCTAACAGGCTTATATGTACAAGTACCCAACCGTCTCTGAATGATACGGATGTCGCCGGGTGTATCGCATTTCACCTGAGTATAATTTCACCTGCATATGTAATTAGCGGGACGCTCAGGTATATCTCAGGTAATCTCGTCGGTTAACCTTGTGATTTGTCAGCGAATATCAATTAGCAGATTGATGAATGTATTGATATTTGATATTTATATATGTTATACAAGGTTATGATTGTTGTTTTGTCAGATAAATCTATGTTTATCATGCATTAATTACATTGCAATGATTACTTTCTTTTTTTATATTAAATCGAGGTATATATTTCAAGGTTTATGTATGATTAGCAGATCTTCATACCCCTTCAAAATAGTTAAGTAATTTTGTCTATGAATCTTTAACAATCCCGTAGATATTTAGCAGATTTGTAAGTGAATACACAAGTATTAACATTATTATCCTTATCCTTCAACTGATTACATTAACAATGATACACATAAGCGTCTCTAAAATTCATATAAGACGATTAATAAATTTGATAAATCACCCCTTAAACGAACAACACATTGGTTTATCTGGTATGCAAAAACAAGACCATCTTACAGTTTCCCTATCTAAGGTTTGTTTAGTATGGTAAGCATCTCTCTAACTATTGCAACTCTTCCTTGACTTGTGTCTGTTGCAGAGCCTAGAACATCGTATTATCAAACGGTTTGCTTCTTCGCAAAAGTCGTGAAAGCACATGGATTTGCCCAGGTAATTCACACTAAATACGGCGAACAACATCTTATGTTCATGCTAATGTTCATTATGTGAAAAAGGGGAAGCAGATACAAATTCGTTATACTAAATGACATATGAGTCTATTATAAATATCGACGGCAAATTTACTAGATTTTAATATCGAGCTCTCGCGATTTAGAACAATGGTAAGTACCTATTCTGGCAACGGTTAGACGGGAAACGCTCTGATGTTTTAAAACTTATTCTGGATATATAAGTAATGGATCAAAACCGTGTCAGAGGCTTTTGTTTGTGGAGTATGCCCGCGGGGGAGGGAAAGGGGAAGGGCCGATAGGCCCGCCCCCCTTTCCCGACCCCAAGGGCATACTCCACAAACAAAGCCGAGGACGAGGTTTTGATCTTACTTATGAACCGACAGAAATTATGATTTAGATATATTAGATAATATTTTGTTTTCACGTGGCTTCATTGGCATATACTGACGCGAATCGCTAAATACGCGGGAAGCACATCCGCACGAAACGCACGTGCTGCATGCGCTATCTGCCTCGTGGAGTTCACATGATTGTCACTGTGGAAAATACATCATTGTTCTGTCGGCCTGTATAGCCGAGTTGTCAAAGGCGCCAGTTTAGTAACCGGTGGTGCAGGGTTCGAAACCAGGTATTCAAAGCTTATGTTTGTGATTTGTGATTTGTCAAAAATGTGATATTTTGTGATGGTATTTATTCGAAGAAGGACTTTGAATCAAAGTACTTCAAAACGTGTATAATTCCCAATCAAAATAAATTTCCGATAGATTCTAGAGTAAGCCCCGGGCATTCCTATAGAATGCCCCGGGCATTCTTGGAGAACGCCCGGCAAACTGACAATAGAGGTTTATACGGTAAAAGAAGAACCTAATAGAACAATAGAGTGACGTCACTAGAGGTTTATAATGCTATTTAAGTAACACATACAGCTGTATTCCGAAAGTTTTGTTCACCTCTTTGTGTATCTTAGTTCAAATAGTGTAATTCGGCATTTCTTTGAAGCATCGTATCAAAGCGAAAACCAGACCAATCAGTTTACATTTTCGCATCATAAGAACACTGTAAAATGTGCCATAACATAATCTCAATGTTAACCCCATAGTAAGCAGTTACAGTTTTGGCAGCTCTTTGAAGTGACCAGGGGTCAATTATTTCAAAACTACGGTTTGATTTTATTCTGGGAAATGTCAAATAAGTAATCAAATGGGTCATACGTGTGTTGTATCATGTATTTTCTCATAATCATTCAATGTATCTGTTATGAGTAAGATCTCATTTTAACAATATAAAAACTTTTATTGGAAATTTAATTAAATTTGAATTTTCAAAACTTGACCCCCTTTGTCCTTTTCATTTTGCCAAAGTGCGAAAACAACATGCACCACTGACGTGACGATCAGAGATTATGTTTCAGAATATTTAATTTACACTGGGATTCACTGTCATTGTATGTGATGTATTTTATTGCATTACAATGTACGTCAATTAACATATTTGCACGGAGGCACCCATGCAGGTGAACAGGCGGGATTCAGCTGTATGATAGTTTGCAACAACGAATCAATCTGATTGAATTACTGATAAAATCAGAGTAATAACAAACGTTTTTTTCTTCTAGCTATGTTTATTATCAAATTCGACAACTGTTTAAATACTGTATAAATAATTCATTGCAAACAGACCTCAAGTCAATTTCTTGTGATATATCAACAATAGGCGAGACATTTGGACATTCTTTGTTGATGGGATGAAATGATGACCTGCTATGAATATCCATGAAATAATGAACGGGATATAGTTTACAGTTTCTTTCAACACCAGAGTTGTTCCTCAAAGCACATGTCAAGCTGTGCTGCTTTCCTCCACGGGTTCAAGTTCATAATTGGGATTGCTTTGACCCTCCACTTCCGGTTTGGGTTGTTTCGGAGTTTTTGAAAACAGTGCCCCGATGGAGGTGAAAGTTATACGTGAACGCGGCGACGCCGGGATATCGGGAACTAATCCCGCTGTCATATCCGGTCGAAGTTGTCTGATTCGTCGGTAGTACAGGAAGCCGCACACGGCTGCTACTATAACAACCACGCACACGATCGGGGCTGCAATGGCGGCGACTGGAGTTTCCTCTTCAGCAATCACCCTCTCAGGTCCTGCAGCATCTTTACCAGACGATCCGTCAGTGACACCTTTGTCTGGGGTGACCTTTGGTTTGGAGGTTGTGGTGGTTGTGGTGGTTGTCGATGTTGACGTTGTTGATTTCCGGAGAGAACCTGTAAGAAGGTTCGAGGTTTAAGTATCAATTCGTTGGCGTATTATTTGAAATTCATAGACGCATTATGGTAGGTAGAAGAAGAATCTTTGATTAGTTTAGTGGATAAGATGGCTTAAATATCGGGTATAGAAATGATTATTTAAACTTCAAAATATGTTGATGAAAATCTTTCAAACTTACCAAAGCACTGTACCCCTGCATCCTCGCTGTGTCGACAGTTCTCGATGGCGTAGCCATTATGTGGACAGTCAGTGAGGTGACTCTCTGTACCCTTGCATCCCAAGTTGTCCATCCACACCGGCCCCGTGCCTTGTCCGTAGGTGGCGCGCATCATGGCTTTGCCTCTAGCATAGCCCAGCATCATACACACGACGGTGGCGTCTTTATCGTCCCAGTAGTCGTCACAGACGGTTCCCCATTGGTCGGGGCCCAGCAGAAACACCTCAACTCGACCTGTGTTGTTCGTGGGACCGTTAGCTAGGCGGATCTGGGTCACCTCTGGAAATGATTGGTTAGTTCATAGAAGACATACATTCATTGAGTTGTGTCCTGAATTTGAATCCTGGTTTCTGATTGGATAAAATGTCATTTCTGCAGAAAGGTGCCTGACTGTGGTTGTTCGTTTGAGCCTGTGCAGATCTAGAATCGTCACTATAACTGATAGTATGATCCCGACATGTCAGTTTTCTTTTGAAATTGTGTCATAATACCTTCGTTTAGACTGTAACATTTAAATGTCTGAATCTGCTTTTAAGTCTCTAATGTCATAACATCCAAAACGAAGATAAGACTGTTTACAATGTATTAAGGAAAATAATACAACGAAGGTTTTGTATCATAATTGTGTGGAATTAATATATAAATACATTGTGTTTAATCTTTAAGAAAAGGTAACTCTTCATTCAACTAATACGAAAGGTAATGACCATCTTCTTAGTATGTACACAATAAGTAATAACTTACTGACATCCCGATCAAAGCATTTTACTGCAGCCTGTCCCCTGTTCCTGCAGTAGTAATTCAACCACCATTTGTATACTGACACCGAACTGTTGAACCCATCGTGTGGACAGACTGTCAGTCCTGTCTCGTTTCCATAACAACGGAAGAAATGGAACCACACTGGTCGGTTGTCGTTAGGGATCCTGTACCGCACATTTGAGACTTGTAGTCCGTCAACGTGTCCCATATTCCTGCACACAACGCTGGCAGCATTTGCCACACGAGCAGGATCGCAGACTGTTCCCCACTGGTTATCGTATTTCATCTCTATCCTACCCTGCATCGGGTTGGTGTCACCAGCAAGTCGGTACTGAATGCCTGAAACGCAAACAGGGAACATGAACTCAGAAAAATATGATGATTTGGCACCGCAATTCTATAGTGAAAATGTTCTTGTCGGCAAAACGGAAGTGGTGTCTCCTTTCCTGAACACCTGAAGTAATGGAACCATACTGGCCGGTCCTCATTAGAGATCATGTATCGGGCTTTTGAACCCGGAAGTCCATCAACCTGCCCAACGCTCCTGCATGCAAAACTTTAGAATATCCCCATGGATTGCAGACTGTTCCCCACTGGTTATCGTACTTCATATCTCTATCCTACCCTACATCTGGTTGGTGTCTCCAGCAAGTCGATATTGAATGCCTTGAATAAGATAATTAACATTTTAACATAGAGAGAAGATGTCATATGGGTGCCCATGCCCATCTCTACACGAATGTCTAAATGTTGGTATACCCCGAGCGATATCGAGGATTATACCAATAAAAGAGAGTGTTATACAAATCATGTTATAGAAATGGATAAAATGTTCTATTTATTAACGTTAAGTTATGAGATTGGGGAAAAGATACCAACACCTATGTTCAAACATAGGATGGGTAGCTGCCGTCGTCGCCGCAATTAGCATTACATTATCATTATAAATAGTCATAATAGGGCCATAATAGCCACGGAGATACCAAGAGAGTCCCGAATATAATACAACAGGAAATATATTTGATAGATGTGTATATATTATGAGGCCCTCCAAAATCCTGACCATTCTCTAAATCTTAAATAACAAAAGAGCTTAGACTCACTGTCTTCTCGGTAACACAGGACACCTGCTCTGGGTGCGTAGTAGTCACACCATGTGGTCTTGCTGGTGGATTTACTCGAGCACATCTCTAAACTGGCTTCATCACCCATACATTTGACTTCAGTCATAAGGATGGGTCTTTTCTCTTCCACAATATTCTTTTTCTTTCTCATGTATGGGTTGGCGACAGCTGACTGATACGCCACGCCTCCGCGGAACCCTTTCTGCTTACAGACGATGTTGGCAGAACGATCCGTGAACCCAGTTCCGCAAACACTCCCCCAGATTCCGTTCATGTTCACCTCCAGGTACCCATGGGTTTCAGATGAAGGATCGTCTCGCACTATTCGAACTTGGAAGCCTGAAATCCAAAACAATCAGACCTCAACTACACGGGTATACTGTCGTGCGAAGTACAATTCCTTCTGGGTAATGATATATGAGTTGCACCTTGAGCAATCATTCGTGCATGGAAGAGTACGCGATACAAATATCCACTTGCATAATTAGTATTAATTAACTGAAATTAAGGGAACATGTTTTACATAATGTCCAACTTTCAATTAGGCATCCATTACAGAAATGTTCAGTTGGTCGCTTGTATTATTTCAGTGTCATTTTATAAACGCAGAGCAGTCACGGTGCTATTGATGCTAGTGCTGTACACACATTGGGACGATAAACGAGAAAGTTAATACTGTTTAACTAAAGCATCAGCAACCCTATTCTCTACCCACAGACGTTACCCAAGGCAATTTCGTTGACTAACGTGGGGAGAACTAACTTGAGTAACCACTGTGGGGAGAGAAAGCAATAACACAAGGATGTACCCATATAAACCTTGCACTGCAACCTACCTTAACAGTGTCCAGAACTTCTAAATTCAAATAGGACAAAAAACCCGTTCTGCATCAAACTATCACATGAGCATGGACAATGATATGGTAATTACTGTACCCAATAGCGATTAACCCATTTCTTCTCCTCTTACCATCATCAACAAAGTGACTGTTGGAGCAAACAACCGAAGCGTATGTGCCGCTGCTGCAAGTTGTCGATGACGTCATGGCGCATTTGCTGAAGTCCGACTCACGGCCATTGCATGTGACTTGGCTGATGCCGAGATCGCCTTCAGCTTTTCCGAACAGACTGCCACCGAGAGAGGCCCCGTAACCGAATCCTAGCGTCCGGCAGACAATAGAAGCAGCAGCGTTGTTGAATCCACTGTCACACACAGTGTTCCACTTGTTGTTGGCATACACCTCCACTGCACCCATTGTGGCGTTGGCGCCCGTGTTCAACCTCACTGCAAAAAATAGCAGCTGGATTACAAGTCCATTTTGGACGGATTGTTACTAATGGCTCTGTTGAACCTATGTATTTGGACATGCTCGGTGTTTTCTTGTACCGGTGTGAAAATACTAAAATGGTCATCACTGTTCTGATTCTTAGCATAAACTTCCACCTCGCCCAAAGAAAGCATCAACTCACTTTGCAAAAGAACAGGAACTTGATTTTAACTTTACTTTGGACCATTTTGGATCTTACTATTTTGGGATAGATCTCCCCCATCGCCCATTGGAGCATTCACTAACTGTGCAAAAGAACAGAAACTGGATTATAAATCCATTTTAGATTTATTTGAGAGTAAGTGGTAAATGAATGTTATTGAAACGGGGTATGAAGAAAAAACATTGGCTTCATTTATTTCAACTTTATTTTGGAGTCAATGAAATCATAGCGTAAGTTTGGCATAGTTTTCACTCAGCCAAATGGAAGATTAACTTTTTGTGAAAAAGTACATTAACTATAGCATTATAGGAGTATAATACCACAGGGGGCTAGGGGCTGTTTCTGTATAGAGCAAACTATCCAAGAATTAGACAAAGTTTTGTATTGCCATATATTGCTTTCAACTACTATATATTTCTATAAGCAGATAAAACAGTTTAGATAATATGCATTGCAGAGCTCTCAAAATACGGAACATTACTCAAATTAATAATTTCGATGAAGTACTGATTCCAAAACAGTCACTGTAACTTGTATTATAGCCCAATAACTGTTCTTGCATATCAAAGACATTCTTTCTGCACTTAAAACCTTCAACTCTACATAACAACAAGATATACTTACGATATATCCATATATTTCACTTAAAAATGTTTGGTGCAATATATTGTTGAATGAAAAAAAATACATATTGCAATAATTAAATTGCACAATCTTTACCGGCATATACAGATCTGGTGGTCAAATGCACTAAACTTGATTAATGGTGTTACTTTATCGAGAAGTACGGACTGATAGTCGACTCAGTATAATGACGATATATAGTAAAAGTACTCATTTCTGATCGAAAACTTGACAATGCACTGCGAATAACGGACAGGAAAGACAAATTTGGGTTAATCATGATTAATAGGTCATATAACTACTGTGCATATAAATGGGACGTGTAGTTTCGGTTTCTGCACATATACAGTGATGTTGCTCGATTTTCAAAGGAAACTAGTAATTATTATATATTTGGAGATTAGGGATGAAAATACAAGTTGAGTGAAATTATTTGAACTGGAATCAGCACATATCGTATGTTGGCACGTAATCCCCGTATTGCCAAATAAGTTACTATGAAACACAATGGATGCATTTTTAACAACATAAACAGCAGTGAAGAACGTCCAAGATATGTTTGAGTTTCATAATTTCCTTCTTTTGGAATATTCCATCTATTAAAGGAAATGATAGATTCATAATAAATTACTCAAGCATCGACCAAGAGCCAAACTGAATCAGAAACAATAATTTTCAAAACACCAATATCTTACGTTTATCAACACAGTGGACAGAGACATCGTATCGGTGACTACGGCACCACCGGTATCTGTATCCAGATACAACCTCGTCCCTGAATCCAGAGTGTGGACACTGATGTAGAGCCGCCTCTGTTCCCTTGCACTGGAGTCTGCTGAGCCACATGGGACCAGAGCCCTGGCCGTAGTGGGCGTAACGAATAGGATAACCATCTGTGAAGTTCATCTGACGACAAAACACTGCCGCTTCGCGTCTGTCGAAGTAGTTCTGACATACTGTACCCCAGACTCCACCAATAGACATCTCCACCCGGCCGTAGTTCTTATTCGTTGTGTTGTCTGGGGCTACCATTCTGTACTTTATACCTGCAACACGCAACGTTTCATTTGTGCATTTATTACCAGATGTTTCAAAATGAGTTAATATTTTCTATCATGTCTCACGTTTGCCTTGCCTTTCCATATTTCGTCGTTGGTGACGTCATTAAACAATAGCGTCATTGTAGCTGGCCAGAATTGGGCCGTATTCTGGTTGTTTTTATGTAATTCAAATGAAATAGATGGGTAATGAAGATATAATTACAATCTTAAGTGTGACATGGCAAGGCAGGCTGAAGTTGGAAAATTATTACTTATTTGTTATCAACACAATCATTCACACTCGTTTCGCATAAGCCATATGACACTTTTCTCGGGTAATCTCCATCAATCCACATCATAAACCATAATTTTATACGTGATTTTGATACTTTCGGCAAACTATACTTCTGGAACGTATGACGTACTGGTCTGGGTGGCAACCAACGAAGTCGGGTACAGATTATTTGCAAAATGTCAGAAAATTGTGTTACTGTAGATTCAGCAAAGACTATACCATTTCATTAAAATAACAATATGCTTTAGACTTAGGTTTCTGAAAAGACCTAGTTTCAAAGAATATTCATGAAAGTCACTGTATAAATGCATAAAAGAGCATTGACACTTTGAGTTAATGATCTGCATCGGCTGGAACTGCACTGAAATTCAGTGCAGCATTGCACCCATGCCAGACCTTACCGCATGTAGAAGAGCAAACAAAGTGGCCGAGTCCCTGGCGAGATTCGAACCCGGACCTATTGATCCTAAGCCAAACTAGTGTTTCCCCTAGGCAGTTTTAGCAGGGCGCAGCGCCCTGCCCATTTGCACATGCGCCCTGCCCTGTCTCTGTCCCGCCCTGTCCTTTTTTCCGACCACCCTGCCCTTTTCATAGTTTCTTATCGGTCTTTTCCACGACTTACAAGTTCATTTCAAGCACCTTATAAAGTTGTTATATTTTCACAAATGATCACAGTTATGTGTGAAGTTATCATCTTTGTATAAAAAAAGAAAGGAAATACAAACATATCAAGAACGTGTCTGTTGCATCCCTCTTTCAACAGGATACACCTGCAGACCACATGCTTAAGCTTGAGACAAGAACAATAGGGGGATTACTGACGACTGATGTCTGCAGGCGTAATATGGTTTGATAATCTCATTGTAATTGCGTAGCAATTGAATTCATTTATTCTTTATAAGGTAAAATAAACCTGATGTTTTTATAACAATTATTCTAAACATTCAAGGGGAAAAAAGCAAATCACCTATGTGCAAAGTGAATATAAGTTATATTAACTAATCGACAAAATTGTCATAATACAAGTTTAAAGAAACTGTTTTATTTTCAGACTTTAAAAACTTCCACTTTTGTAATGACTTACATGTATGAAGTGAAAACTGTAAAGACAAGTGTTTGCAAAAGTATTTACTCTCAGTGCTATATTAGAAAAGTGCCTGCTTGTAGTTGAGTACATATAATATCTATATACGTGCCCTTTTTGGTGAAGAAATGCCCTTTTCTCAATGTAGTTACCCTGCCCTTTTTTCAACCTGGGGGAAACACTACAAACGCACTAACCACTGCGCTATTCCACCCCCGCTTCCACTGTGTATCATCTACCTAAACAATCAGTCACCAATCTACCAGAATGTAACCTTTAACAATAAACTAACTCTTCAACGCATATACCTTGATCTCCATTGTAGCAAATGGCTGAAGCTATATCAGCCTTGCTGCAGTTGCCCAGAGTAGTTCTGTTTCCGAAGCTGCAGGCCGACAGTGATGACTCTGTCCCAGTGCAGTTGACTCCGCTGATCCAGAAAGGTCCTCGAGAACGGAGTGGTTGGTAGTTGTAGTTGACAGAGTGGTGGTAGGCGATACCGTTGTCGTAGTTGAGGCCCTTGCAGAATACTGCTGCTTCAGTGTCTGTCCAGAAGGTGCTGCAGATTCTACCGGTGACTCCGTAGTGTTGGACAGCAATCTGACCACTAGATGATGTTGAGACATCGAAGGTGAAGTTGTAGGCTGGAACAGTTCAGTTAATCCAAGTGAGGAAACTGTTATAAATTTATACATCAACCAAGTTCCCTCATTTACGATTCCATAGTCTCCATTGTAACTAAAACGTGGTTTTACTTGTGAAAACATACGATTCCCCTTTACTAAATTCGCCTCAGAAACCTCCAGTCCAAAGTGTTACTATGAAAATTGAAAAATACAAAATGAAACAACTTAACGCCAGAACAGGCACATTTACATGATACGAGGCAGTTTACCAAAGTTAGTAATGATGGGTTCTATAGTTCTTTAGTTATGCTCCAGAAAAAAATGTACCCTTCAAAACGACGAAGTCCAAATTGTCTCCATGAAAATTGAAAAGACACGATAGTGAACAAAATATGGTGAAAAGGTCAAGTCTAAGAGTTATACTCCAAAAACAAACCGCACCCTTGATAAACACAAAGTCGAAAATGTCACCATGAAAACAGAAACATTATTCTGAAGAAAAGCTCAAACCACTAAAAGACACATCTACATAATATGGAGAGACGTACACAAATGTGGTGAGGATTGGACAAGTAGTTATAGAGTTATGCTCCGGGAACGATGTCCACGCCAACGAACTCAACCAACGACAATGTCTCCCGGCCCTTTGGAGTACATATACAAATATGTTCCTGCAAATTTATTTTTAATCTAATAAAAACCAAATTTACGTGCATAACATCCTGCCTTCTTAACTTTTTTAGATTACGTATTTCTCTGTTTTTGAACTATTGTTTTCTTGAGTATGAAGACAAAGCTGCAAGGCCTTCAACATCATTATGTATGATATACCGTTTGTTCTACCTCTGAGACAAAAACGAGAAACATGCTTACTGGAATACGCAATCACCACAAGGTTTTTGAAACATTTATCCTTGAGAAGTAGATACAACAGAAGATTACTTACATTCCGAGATGACATCGGTAGCATTGAAGCAGATCACAGATGCATAGTTATTGGAGCAGGTTCCTGGGACGATACAGTTCATGGGGTCGCTTTGACTTCCATCACAGCGCATTGTCATGTTGGGTAGAAGTGAACCTGGACCGTTTCCATACCACGAGTATCTGACGTACTTGGTACCATACGCAGAGCAACAAATAGATTTTCCATCAACGAAACCGAGGTACTTGCAAACTGTCTTAGCTGAGACGTCGTTGAAGTTACTGTCACAGACGTAGTGCCAAGAGTTGTTGTACCACGCTTGAACAGGACCTTGGTTGATGCTGGGAGAGAATCCAGATGCCAACTTCACTGTAACACGATTGTGCAAATTGTGATTTGTCTTAGGAATCAAGGGATCTCTTTTGGGAAAAAATTCAGATGCCAATTTCACTGAAACCACGATTATGCAAATTGTGATTTGCCTTAGGAATCAAGGGGTCTATGCTGGAAGTGAATCCAGATGCCAATTTCACTGAAACCAGAATTATGCAAATTTTGATTTGTTTTTGGCATCAAGGATAATTTCTGAATAATGTCTTCTGTTCTTCTGTTCACAAAACTAAGATCAAGGTGTTTAAATGTTCTTTTCGCCGAATAGTTGAAGTTGAGCACTTTACCCCAGCATATATCTATGTTAGAACATTAATACAGCATTATTTCTATGAGTTTTATCTTGAATGTAAAAAGACATTTATCAAATAATAATCACGATCTCCTAAGTATTTTACTGCCGCATCGTATTAATGGTTGAACTTTTCTTAGTATCATTTCTTTTGTAGAACTTTATCGTAGCATTTTATTGTAGCATGTTACTGTAGCATTTTATTGAAGTATTTTATTGTAGCATAATTTCTATGATTTATATCTGGAATTTAAAAGGACTTCTACAAAAGAATAATCACCGTCTCCGAAGCACTTCACTGCAGCATCATATCTGTGGCTCGAACAGTATCTATACGAGGACGCTCTCCAACCAACATGAGGACAACGTGTCAGAGAAGACTCGTTTCCAGCGCAGCGGAATCGGGCCTCGTAGACAGGACCGGTGGCGTTTGGATAGCGGGCCGAGTAGTCAGCTCTGCCTGTGTTGTAGCCAAGCGTCCTGCACAGAACCGCTGCCTCTCTGCTATCGAAGTAACTCCGGCAGACAGATCCCCAGACTCCATTTACGGAGACTTCTACCCTCCCTGCGTTGTCCTCACCACCGCTCAGTCGGTAGTAGATGCCTTAAGGTAACTTGACAGATTAATGAGGATGTAAGGTAAATTGTGAATTAAAATTAATTTCTTAATCATTGGAAATTGTTATAATATTCGGCAATGTAATGTATGGAGTTTTGAACATTGTATTATGGATAGATAAATTATGTAATGACACTTTGGTGTTTGATTGAGCACTGTCCTGACTTAAAAGTTACACTACAGCAATGAAAAATAAGCAAGTCAAAAAAGGGCAAAAGAGCTCATTCAACATTTTAAAGGGTTTAGATTTACAACGCTCTCTAAGCATAATAACACCATAGGACCATACATTAACATTCACATACACATATCTTAATGATAAGAGAGCACAGTTATCCAAATGCCCCTACCAGCAATGTCTCCACAGAGCACGCCAGCCGAATGGATACTTGTACACGAGCTGACAGATCCAAGGGTAGTCCGGGAGCAGTCCGACAAACTGTTTTCAGTCCCAGTACAACCAATGTTGGAGGTCCACAGCGGTCCGTTGTTTGCGCTATACGTGTAACGGTAGTGGGTGTATGCCTGCCCCTTGCTGTATCCCAGCGACCGACAAACAACCTTGGCGTCCTTGTCGTCCCAACCGTCCGTGCAGATCCGTCCAGTGATGTTGATGAAGTCCACCAGAACCTCCCCTGTGTAGTTGTTGCCGTCAGCCAACCTCCAGTTCAGAGCTGATAATAAATAAAGAACTTGACTTCATCGCTTGTTTCCAAAATTGGGCACGCTGTGTTTTGCAAAGAGCTATGTATTGCATAGAATTACATCAACACCTCAACCTCCTGGTTCATCCCATAAAGGATAAAGGACTGCTTAAAAGGACATTGGTCCATAATGAAAAGGAAGATGATATTCAACAGACTCCATAACATATGGTTTGATGGAAACAGAGCTGATAGATAAAACAAAACTTGACTTCATCGCTGGTTTTCAAGAATTGGCACGCTGTGTTTTGCAAAGAGCTATGTATCATGCGGAAATACCTTAAAATTTCAACTTCCTGATTCATCCAATAAAATGATGCATATTGTCAAGGCAGTTCTTTTGTAACATCATTACAGTTATTTTGTAACATCATTGCAGTTATTTTGTAACATCATTTCAGTTATTTTGTAACATCATTGCAGTTATTTTGTAACATCATTGCAGTTATTTTGTAACATCATTGCAGTTATTGTGTAACATCATTGCTGTTATTTTGCTAAATATTCATTGAAATACACCGATCTGAGCCATAGCATACATTTAGCGAATGCTAAAAAAGTGATCTAAAGTTTGAGATCGAACTGGAACGACCCCCTAGGACCCCTCAGATTAATAAGGTCATAGGTCATATTAATTTAGGTACTTGATAACTGTTGTATAATCCGATAAAAGGAAATCATAGCCGATCATAGCCATAGCATACATCTTAGCGAATGCTAAATAAAAGAGTGATATAAGATTTGTGATCGCTTACTGGAACCCTGATTCATTAGGTCATAAGTCATATTAATTTGATTACAAAATAATTTATTGTAACTGTTGTATAATCATTGGTTTTGCAGCAGGGACGACATTCAGTTTCAGGACCCGGAATGATACATTTACCTCCCTACAAATCCTTACTTACGTGATGGTAATCTCATTGATTTTACTTCTCTTTTTATCCCACCGGTATGTAATACCGTATGATATAGTCGTCTCCCTGTTCGTCTATCCCTCCCTGTCCGTCCGTAATCATTTCGTTTCCGGAGCAGAACTTAAAAAACTGTTCCTGATATCTTTTGCATGTGTATTACTCACTAACAAAAATTGTGCCTTTTGATATTATCAGATTTCTGATTTTTTTGTTACTTTTATCGTTTCCATAGAAACGCGTTTGATTTGGACCTTGTTCAGGGATAGGCCCGTTTACGGAGCAGAACTCCAAACCCTTCATCATATCTTCCTGAAACTTTGCATGTGTAGTACCCACCTACTGAAGTGGTACTTTAACAATATATAATTATATTTCAAAGATGTGGTTTACAAATCATGTGAGACCGGCGGGATACGTCGTATTTTAATGCCTCTTGTTCTTACTTGTTGTGTTGGCAGTACCATTGTAGCAAGCCACGGCAGCGTTCGACTCGCAGGTGTGAGAATGAGGAACAGAATGAGGACATTGAGACAGACTCGTCTCTGTTCCTGTGCACTGAACGTTGGCCATGTTTGCTGAGGACCAGTATCTCCCCAAGACTCCGCAGCATAACTTGTACCCATTGTTGTAGCCCAGGCCTCTACACGTAGGTGCTAGAATTGCAATCAAGAAGCTCAGGAGTTGTGAAATAGACAATATCATGTCACTAACGTCGAAAACGAAAATGGCATAATGTTTTAAGTTGTTTGGACCAATTGATTCAATTAAAGCCTTGTGTTCTCACTGTATTTCTTTTGAAGGTAAATAACATATTAAATGTAGCAAATTCATGTTTTAAACAATTATTTGACACACAACAAGTAGAGTCGCTGTAACACTGTTTCTTGAAAGTCTCAGAGAAAACATTGAATGAAAATATAAAATACATTATTAAATTTGCCGTGTGAGACAATGTAGTGTTAGTAAAGTCAAAAACTAAAATTTAAAAAAGTTAAAATGTTTAGTTGTGAGGACCAAACGATTTCTTTTTTGTTACATAAATGTACAATATGCAGGACATTGTATGAATATTCAAAATATGTACGACATTAAAAGAATAAAGATAAGTGAATTTCAAGTTACACTGCGGCGTTAAGTTGGTAAACCCGGTTTCATAAAATCTAAGAGAAAACATTGAATGACAATTGAGAATACAAACATTACAGAGTTCATCTACCTATATCATTGATGTCCCAGCCTGTGGAACATGCGCTGCCCCAGTTGTTGTTTATACTGACCTCTACGAGGCCCATCGAGTACCTGTTACCACGAGCTAGACGAACTGGAAGAAGATCAAAATCTCTTTAACAATCTGCATCTTGTGTGTGAAGGACAGTGTTGTCGCATCATTATAAACGGTTTTAAAACTTGGCATTTGAGAGACATGTTACTTTAACTTAGCAAAACATGCCTGTCTGAAAATAGAAATTGTGAAATTAAAAGTGACCATCATTGTAGAAATTGTTTTAAGTTACCATTATTGAACATATTTTCAAGTTAAAAGATACCATCATTGTAGAAAATTTTTAATTAAAAATTACCATCATTGTAGAAAATATTTTAAACTTACTATCATTGTAGACATTTTGAAATAAAAGTTACCATCATTGCAGAAAATTTCAATTCTAAGTTACCCTCATTGTAGAATTTGTTTAATTAAAAGTTACCATCATTGTAGACATTTTGTAATTAAAAGTTACCATCATTGTAGAATTTTAGTAATTAAAAATTACCATCATTGTAGCAGACCACGCCCATATCAGAGTAGCAGGTTCTGACATCCCATTTGAGTGGACATTCAAACAGGGACTGTTCTGTTCCGTTACACCTTACATGGTGCATCCAAATACGTCGTCCACTCGATCTTGCCACTGGAACATTTCTTCCACCGGAGTAACCAAGTTGTCGACATGCAACCTTAGCGTTTTGGTCACTTCTATACCATCCTCGACACACACGTCCCCAGTCGCCCTTGTAGGAGACCTCCAGCCGACCTCTTCTTCCGGTTCCGTTTGCGAGTCGGATACCAATACCTTACAAGAGTTGTGTAGATTTGTTATAAACATATCAGAACATACATTTGAGCTATTGAGAAAAATAAAAGAGACATCTCAAAATATAGTTGAAGAAACGTTGCGATGCCCAGGTTCATATGTAAAAATCATCATTGTGTCATGGACAGAAATAGAATTAGATTTCAGTCCTTAAAGGTTTGGTATTTTGCTTCTCCGTGTTCTTAGTGGGTGAATGAGTTATTGTTTCACGCTGCTTTGACACTCTATGTTTAAAGGAACTTTAGCACGTGTTTTGCAGTTTTTATATGTTCAAATTTGCGATGTATATATAGGGTAATGCAGTATATCTTTATTTAAGAAGGTAGAACAACCAATTGCACAACCTGATTATTGATAGTCGCAGAAAACAATGCCACGCATAAAACGAAAACTGCTTGCGGACATTTTAGTGTGAACAACTTTTAAAAACTCGAGGATTGGACCTGAGTATCTTATCCCAACTAATTGATTGAAAAAGGTTGTTTTGCAATTGGTGACATTTCTTTTCGTTTTTGTGAGATCGCTTTTTTCCATTAGAAAATGTTCTATAGGCCCTTTCACTCTTAGGAAAATGCATTTTGGCGTTAATAAGGGAGTGGGGAAAGTCTGGGACTTTCAACCATTTCTATCTTGTACCGGACAGCATTATTAAACATGACACAGATTATATTACCTCCATCCCCGGTATCCCAGCATAAAGCTCCTGCTCCATCCGGGTACCAGTAGGAAGAGGACCTACATCCAAGGTCAACATTGTCGTCAAGGTCAGAGAAAGGGCAATCCGTGATGTTGCTCTCACTTCCGGTGCACTGGAACTTGCCAACGACCATTGGGGCTCGAGTGTAAGACCGTCCGTCGAACTTGATGCCTCCAACATAGCCCATGGACTTACAGGCCACCTTGGCGTCGTTGTTGTTCCATCCGACCCGACAGATAGGACCCCAGAACCCGTACCTGTTCATCTGCACAGCGCCGTAGTATCGGGAGTCCGTTGGAAAACGAACAATCGGATCTGGAAATGTCATTCATATTTAGAACTGCAGTATTTTGTCCTTAACATTCCATCTTAACAAAAATGGTTTTAAATATTATATTGCATTTTGCCGTCTATCTGTAAGAATTAATCATCTCACCATTCATTCATTCACTGAGGTCAGTCTCCCAGGCATTGGCACTGAAATTTTGCATTTCTTTTTTAAACTAATTGAAAAGTACAATGAACCAACAAAAAACATTTATTTAAGGCACAGAGCTGAAACATTCGTCTTTATAACCTTTTCATAGCTGAAGCCATTGGTAAATATAACAAAACAGAAACTTGCCAATCCGCGAAACAGAACTGGTTGTATCAACATGATTGTTTATCAATTCACGACGATAATGCAGAAAAGATTCATAACAACACATTGAATTGTTATCGTTTTAAAGTATTAATTATGCAAAACGTCAACAAACTATTCAGCAATAATTTTGTAAAAGGTCAACAAAATATTCTTGACATTCAAACAAGTGTATTCCATATCTTTGATTTAAAGATCCACAAACCCCGAGCATGTCACTTTTCGGTTTTTATTCAAGCATATTCCAAGATGACGAGGATTTCACTTGATATTTGTCAATTCACCCAATAAACACCTTTTATAACGCCTTTTTAGAACGCCGCTCAATTACGCCTCATAAAACTTTAGCCGAGAGCGAATTCCGCTTGCTTGGCCTTGTGACGTAATACACGGGAGTCGTTTGGCGTCTAATGACAGAATCCACTAGATTTAGCCTTACATAACTGCCTAAATAACATATTTACCTTTGTCCTTAAACAACAAAATTACATATATACACACCCCGTAAAACGTACTACAAATCGCAGCAGATGTCAACACTGTTTAGTACTGGATGTGAACATTGCGGGACCCGTAATTCTGCAATGTGTTTTGGAACAATTCTTATCGTTGCCCAATATGGCAGCGGCCCGCATGTCAGATGATGAAGATGTTCAAACGTCACAGAGATCTATTACACATTTCATACGGATTATAACGGTGTTAACACGCCTCATTCGTGTTGAATAAAAAAAAGTTCACATTCGTCCTTATGCAAAATAACAAAATATATTTCAGTATTTTTGTTTATCAATGTAGCGATATGTAACAAGTGATGTAGTTGCGTTATTGACACTCTAACTAAGATAAATATTAAATAAGAGGGAAAATCTACACGACTGAACTATAGCCGGGGTAATATCTTTTTTAAATAGAGAACTAAACAACACATGTACACGCGGTCATGGTAGGTTGATCAAAGTTCTATAGTTCCAATACTTTCATTTGAAATTGGGAAAGATACATATTCAATATTTTTATCCGAAGTGATTTAAACATTATTTTATTTCCACAAACATATGAATTGACCATCAAAAACTACATGTAATATAAAATGCAAGGCCTTTTATATAACATGCTAGGAAATGATAGTGGTATTACACTGAATCTAAGTAATTGTTAATGTATACGACTATAGATTTAAAGATAGCCCGAATATGTTCTTCTAAAAAGTGTAAACCAGTAACTTTGATGAAAATTATAGGATTTTCTTAGTTGTAATGAAACTATTCTATTAGCAAAATAAAGTGACCATGAGAAATATTGACGCAGTAGATTTCAAGCTATAGACACTCTTCAAACACAAAATCAAGCACATCAAAATAATTAACTAAAATGGCGTTTATGATATTAAAAAAATTGCATGATCTTTTTTATTTTTGAATTGTCAGTTATTCATTTCAAAACATATTGTAGCTTATAAGATAACATAACACTCCACTCGATTGGGAAAAGAACAAATCTAAAATCAGCGGTTGAATATCGAAAAATGCTCTTAAAACTCCGAAATTACTCCCTACGGACGCACAAATACCCATTCTATCGGAAACTTGTTATGTCAAAACGTTCTTATTATGTTTTAAACGAATTATCAACGAAAATCGACAAATCGCCTAAGGATTTCATTAAGCAACTCCTGTGTATGACGTCACATCGCTAAGGTTATGCTACACTGAGAGGCCGCGGAAAACTGTTTCAAGAATGAGATAATGAGGAGGCAAAATTTACTCACTTTGAAGGGCTATATCTTGACAAGTATGTGACGCTTCGAAATAATCGTTTGTGTTTTGCTTACTTGAAAGTATTGTCTGTATGAATAAACGAATTAACATCGAAAAAAGAAAGAGATGATATTATCTTTAAGGCAGAAAGGTGCAAGTGCAGTCTCATATTATGAAATACACATTTTGAATGTCATGAATATTTTATGGACGTTTCCCAAAATATATTATGAATGTTTCCCAAAATTAATATATATATATTGAAATAACAACGCTAACAATTCAATGTGCATTATAATGTATCTTAAACATGTACATATTCACCATCATATTTGCACCTACCAGATAGTGTGAGCGTTGTATTGGAACAGTACACAGTAGCATACTTCCCAGTGGAACATTGACCTGTTCCAACGTTACAATTGAACAGGTCAGTCTCTGAACCGGTGCAACCGTTGATGACGAACGTGATTTTACTGGCGTCGATCTGACCAACGGCGTTACAGCACTGGGACCTCCCGTCAACATAGCCCAACTTCTTGCAAACAACACGAGCTGCTGCGTTGTTAAAGTTACGATCACAGACTGGCGTCCATGTATTGTTCTTGTACACTTCGACACGCCCGTAGTTGGCGTCCTGTCCGCCGGCGAGCCGAACTGTTGAAGTTGTCAAAGGGTAACAGATTTACAGGGGGTCGACTCGTGTGATTTACTTACTTTCAGTTTATCTATGTAAGTCTTCATTACAGTGTATAAACAAATGCCTGTCCGACAAACTGTTATGTGTTTTTAACTTTTTGAGGTTTTTGCTAAATTTTACCATGAACATTCATACAATCATAGCGCAGGACGTGTAACGTTTCAGGCTTGAGTCATACAGTCCTTCACTGTGTGTTATATTCACCCGAAAAAGACACTTTTGCCTTTATTACCTTTATTTTTTATCAATGTGCATAATACTCATTTGATGAAATTGGGGATGGTAAACTTGTTTGTTCAATGTGTTCTGTTCAACGATGACATAAGGGAAGGATGACACAGAAGCAATGAATATTGGGCCAAGGTGATTATATACACTTGTACACGTGATAAATATGACACCAGTTATGTTCATACACATCATATGTGTACTAAATTAAATATTATAAATACATATAATATCATATTTATAAAGGAGTGAGCATATATTCCCAAACGTTGTGTATCTACATAATATACAAGTTGTTTTCCAGAAAATTCGGTTTCTTGATGATATACAATATGTCCATACACAACATATGTGTAAATTACTTAGCACGTACCAGTGTCGTAGCATATGACAGCATTATCATTCTGATGGTCGTCACACCTAGTCGAGCTCTGTCTCCAGCGGGTCTTGCACTCCGTGATGGAGGACTCATTCCCTCGACAGTACAGCCCCGTCAGAAGGACAGGACCGGTCCCTTGCCCGAACGTACCCTTAGGTAGTGGTCTTCCGTCTGTGTAGTTCATCATGCGACAGATCACCCTGGCACTCCACATCGAGTAGTATCTACGCCAAGAACGAGCACACATGGTACCCCAGTTCCCGTCAATACCGATCTCTACCCTCCCAGCAGATCCCGTCGAGTTGCCAAGACGAACCTGCAAACCTAAAGATTCGGGGAACTTTTATTGATAGTTTTCTATATTCAAACACCTGTCAAAGTGTAGTATCTACGCCAAGAACGAGCACACATGATGCCCCAGCGGCCGTCAATTCAGACCTCCATCCTCCCAGAAGAGCCCGTCTGGTTGCCCAGACGAATCTGGAAACTTCAAGATTCGGGGAACCTTTTGGTAGTCATCATGTTTAACAAAGAAATACGCAACTAGTCGTGGCGAATACCATATGTCTTGTTCGAGTTATCCAGTTCTATCGTTTAAACTAGTGGACACGTTTACAACAATTCACTGTCAAGTTTCTAGGATTCGCTGTTATTCTATAGATTCATCTTAGCATCATCTCGAGTTCATATTTTTTCAGCACAAGCATTGTGGTAGAAGTGCCCTCTGTTAATAAAATGGCGACAAAAGAACGAAAACGTTAAGCAACCTTGACCGATTACACTGCCACTGTTCACTTGAATACTCATTTGTGTAGATTTTGCTTTGTCCCTCGTACCGGGTGATACGGTTTAGAAAGGTCGTTTAAAGTGTCACGTTATATGGCTAGTAGGTTGATAACTGAGACTATCAAATTAGTAGCCTGGAGAATTCTATTATTATTTTCTACATCAAGAATCGGTGTTAAGAAAGATAGGAAAATCGGTCTTATGGCATCACGCTCAGTTGCGCACGAAAATCCAGAGGTAAGTTCTTTGAAGCAAAATTACCTAGACCTGATATGAAAATTATTTCTGATTTCTGATTTCTCATATTAAAAAGATTCATTTTTGTCACTTCATTATTGTGACTTTTCACAGACAGATTACAAAACGATTCTTTATCAAATTTTAAAATCAAAATCAAATGTATACAGGTGCACAAAGAGTTTCTTACCGGTGGTCTGATAGCAGTAGACAGCCGCTTCGCCGTAGAACGAACACCCTGTGGTGTCCCCGTATCTGACGCCGTCACAGTTGGACAGATACGTCTCCGTGCCGTCACATTTGATTTCAGACAGCCAGCGCATCGTCGTGATGTTATTGGTCCCTCTGTAGTAGCTGAACATACGAGAGTAGTTCAAGTATCGGTATCCGAATCCACCCAGGTACCCCTTCTCACGGCAGATGACCTTAGCAACGTTGTTGTCGAAATCGTTGGGGCATATGAAGCCGTCGATGTCCATGTGGCGTATTGTTACAATGCCGTGGTCGTTGTTTTCAATTGATAGTGTGTAACCTGCACAAATATATTATATATAAGTTTGCAAATAAACAACCCCTTGGGGAAGTTTATTGATAAGACTAAAGTCCTGGGTATGTTAACCCTGAAGCTTTCTACAAGAGCGCTTGTAAAATCTCCAAAACTAAGTAACTTAGTTCACCCTGAAGTACTTGTACAATCTCCAAATTAAGTAAGTTCATCGTGAAGCGCTTGTAAAATCTTCAAATTAAGCAACTTTCCCTTGAAGCGCTTGCAAAATCTTCAAATTAAATAAGTTCACCGTGAAGCGCTTGTAAAATCTTCAATGTAAGTTGTTAACCTTGAAGCGCTTGTAAAATCTACAAATTAAGTAAGTTCACCTTGAAGCGCTGAATAATTGAATTTACTTGGAAAACAGTATGTTTGAAACTTGCAAACAAAATACAAAACATACAAATACTTTAACAGAAGTTAACTAATATTTAAATAAAGGTCATATCAATGTCACGAAGCGAAGGAAACTTGAAATGTGAATATAGTCATTTATTATTTATTTTCCTGTTAACACATACACAAATATAAGATTCCGAACAAGGAACGATATTTGAGCAATGAATTAAAGCATTAGAGACATAAATTACCTGATACAGCATATAAGAACAGCACCAGCCTGAACTACGAAAACATTCAAGAAGACTACAGACTTTTAGAACAATTGTGTACTCAGTCTCAAATGTTGCTTTAAAGCTTCCTGGCTCAATTTTTTCAAAGATCGTTTACAATAAAAAATCATAATGAACAACAAATTTTACCAAGATAGGTATATACCAATTCCATTTTCGAAGCAGTTCAAATCTTTAAACAAATCCTACCCGAACCAGGGACGGTGTCGGAGCAAGCGGCCGATGCGTACTTCCGGCTCGGGCAGTAAGTTAGACTGACGTCATACGGACAGTTTTTGATGGATGTCTCGGAGCCCCTGCAGCGGACGTTGGTGTAGCCGATAGAGTACCTCTGGTAGCCGAAGGCGGAGGCGCCAACTCGGACGCCATATTGGAACCCAACTTCGTTACACACGACCTGAGCTTCAACGTCGGTGAAGTTGTCTGCACAGATGAGTCGGTATGTTTTTGTGTCGTCCATAACTTGAATGGCGCCGTACGTGTTGTTGACGTGAAGCCGAACTGAAATTGGAGAAAATTGTGACTGTATAAAAGTCGTATGTGACTCGATGATGTCCTTACTTCTTCAACTCTTCGCTATAATGTGCAATGTCAACCTACATCATTGTGGATAATGCAATTATTTCTGTATTTAGACTAAGCACCGTAACATAGTTTTCTCTATGTGTTCATGTTCACCACTGGGACCACAGTTTCCATCTGTTTACGTCTTTTGACATGATGACGTCAAATCCATCCAGCCCTGAACTTCTGTGTTCAGGACAGTTTCGCACATCAATGTACTGTTCCTCGTTATGATTTATCGTTAAACGTAACCAGTGCTACAATATTAAGAATCATTTTACAATTGCTTACTGGTACTATACCCATGACAACAACTCAACTTCAGTCACTGAAATGAAATCTTGTAAAATTTATCCAAATAAAATTGGGTAAAGTTCTGAGATTTTTATATTAAGCTTTCTAGATTTTTTTTGATTTTTTGGTTTTACTTTATTTTTTTTATTTGATTGAGGGTCCAGACTGCGGACGAACTTAATAAAATCCAACCCAACTTTCGTTCCTCTCTGCGTGACATTCTGACTACTGTTCGACACGGATCATGTCTCGTCCCCTTTCATTCCAGCCAACCAACGACGAGGCTAGGAAATTGTCGGTACGAATGCGGGTCAGTGATTGGTTAAAAGTTTGGAAGGTCAGGGGTCACAGTAAAGGGATAAAAACATCGCTACCGAGCAGACGTAAAATCTAATGATCGAACTCCCAACACCTAAAAACAAAATAAATATATTTTAAATCTATTACAGGGGACACAAAAAACAAGAAATACAGTCTTCATACCTAGCCCCGTGCACTGTACAGACGCGTCGTATTGGTGACTGGTGCAGAATGACCTCGTGGTGTTGAAAGAGCTGTATCGGCAGTTCCAGATGGCGGACTCATTCCCAGTGCAGTATGTACTGTAAAACCAAGTCGGGCCTGTACCCCGTCCATAGTAGCTGCTTGGTTTGGCAATGCCCCCGGTGAAGCCCATTTGTCTGCAGACCACTTTGGCGTCGTTGTTGCTGAACCTGTAGTCACAAATGGTCCCCCAGACTCCCCCGATCTGGACCTCCACTCGACCCGCGCTGTTGGACACCTGTCCGTTCTTGACCAGTCGGACGTTCAACCCTGATGGTGGTGGAGACTTTCAATGTATCTTTCAGTTGAGATGTTACATGTACTTCAATTGATAATGAACCTTGGGCAAGTCATACATGGGTTCCGGACAAAACTTTGCTTTTATGAGGCACAACCGCGACGTTTTTTGGGGTGAGGGAATGTTGTTTTACACAATGGAGAAGTTGTTGTCCAGAAACCTTGAATGTATTCGACTTTTAAATGCTCTAAATAAATATACGTGGGCTCGTTATCAATTTGAAAATATCCAACCCAAGGAAATAGGACTTTCATCAATGAAATGTAAACGTTTTTGTACTCTTCATCTGTTCCATTATTATAAGCATTTCACGTTAAAGAGAAATTCTTTTCGCTATATCCGCTATTCGCGTTTGGTATATTATATAAAGCTTTTGATGGCTTTGTTCGCTATATCTGTTTGTTCGCTTTATCCGTGTTCGGTATATCCGTGCTTTACTGTAGTGGATATGCCTAAAGTACACATTATTCATGAAATTTTGTCTAGTTTATTAATTTTACGCTAATTTCAGATCACCAAAATCATATTATTGTCGAATTTGATTATCCTATTTCCCCCGTCTTTGTCACATATTTAAGATGGTGTAAGTCAAAGGAAGCTATTACCTCCGTCTTCATTATAACAATAGACCTGCGCTGCTTTATACGAGGAGGTGCCGCATGTTGAAGGAACGTTTGTGGACACTGTGCAGTCGATCAGGTTCGTCTCGTTGCCCACACACCTAGCTCCAAGTACAGGGGGAGTATTGTATGTATATTTGGGCCCAAAGGCGACCCCTGACGTATACCCCTGCGCTCTGCAAACTACCCGAGCCTCTCTGTCTGTGAAGGCATCGCTACAAAACGTCACGGTCAGGCCGAAGTTGAAGACCTTTACGACAGCAGGGAAGTTTGGCTGAACTGTGACATTCCATGCTGGTAAAGGAAGGGGTAATTGTGAATTAGAAATACGCTCAACTCTAAAAACAATCCTTATATTGACGTTAAACATTTGACGTTTTATTCAAAAAGTTTAGTTCAAAATACACTGTTAATGAAAACACTTTTAATTTTACCTGTGGTCCTGAAACATCAGTTTACTTTCCGCGGCAATATTTCTATTATCAATGGTTTCTGATAAACAATGAATATGCATGGTGTGACTTTGAGTTGTCTTTATTTTCAACCAAAAGCATCAAGCTGTAAAATATCCATCCCCTTATCTCTATGGCATTTACACAACATAAGTCCGTTTAAAATAATAATCGACAAAAACAAATATTAACATGTAATATGTAAAATAAATATGACTCACGGAAGTTATCTGTGATCTGGACATGCGTGCAAAGGAGAGCTGCGTATTTCCTTGACCGGTTCGCACATGCGCCGAGGCTGAATCCACACTGGTTGATGGCGGTTTCACTTCCGGTACAGTTCAAACCATTGACGGAGCTGTATCGCATATAAGAATAACTGTTGTATGTCACAGATGGAAGCTGTTTGCCATAGTTGAAGCCAAGTTCACGACATACCACGGTAGCATCGTTGCTGTCGAAGACGTCGGCGCATACTTTCCTCCACGTGTCAGACTTAAAGAGCTGCACCACCCCGGAGGCTGCGTTCTGGTTCGTCATTCCTCTAACTAATTTAGCTGATTGAAGAACATAAAGTTGTTTAAATCTTTCATAGGCAAATTGATGGTTAAGTCTGCTTTAGATTATTTTATTAATAAGCTCCGACATATTGCCAAACATAATAAAAATGTGTTTATTTTTAACGCAAATGTCTTAATGCAATTTAGTCTTAGAGAGCAATTATAACTTGCAATTTTGATAGTGGATCCAGTTATGTTTCATTATAGATTGCGAAAGTTAAATATATAGATTATCTTTCCAAGAATAGACAGTCGACAGAGGACCACCCGAGCACGGGTCGATCTATTGCAACGTTGCATAAGTTCATTTGAGCTTTTTGAAATTAATTCAATGACCGTATTACTTATTTAGATGAATTAATTGTAAATGTCCTAATGGCTGTTAAACTCATTGACAGAAATACCGTATTTCCTCTTATAGGGGCCTGAGACCTTATTAACATGTAAGGGCCCGTCTCCTATTAGAGAAAATACGGTACACTCGATGATTGTGTGTGACTGTTTCTTTAAATTTACTGCATGAAAATCAGCATGAAAATTAAAAAGTAAGAACCGTTTCCATAGCAGTCAACACCAAGATCCCTCGAGTGGTCCTGACACCCATACCCGGTGTTCAACCACCCACTGTTCCTACACTGGAAGATGCTCGTCTCCACCCCGGAACAAATAGGGTTGGACATAAAGATACTCCCTGTGCCAGTCCCGAACTCTCTGGAGGTTTGAAGGGATACAGAATGGTCAAAAGCAAATATTAATTTCGGATAGATGTGTTTATTAATCAAGTTCAATCACAATTATACATATAAACATTGCGATGTTCTAAGCATTTTATATTTAGACATTTATCGTACTTCTTGGTCGGTTATCAAAAATTTACATATTGATCCTGAGAACTCGATGATTCTGTGTACTCGTATGAACGAACATCCTTGTCACCAATGAAGATGTTGCAACGCTTTTAGTACACTTAGAAAAAAGATGTTTTGAGATAGTTTTCAATATTTAATTAAATATTTCTTAAATTAAATTAAACTTAAAATAACAGAAGTCAACGCCTTTACTTAAATAAACCATAAATGATGTTGACACCAGCTTTGCTGAAAATAAACTAGGAATGAATGAAAAAAGCACCAACTAAACAAAACAAATGGTTTAGAAAAGCCACCCGCTATATTGCAAATAAATTAGGAATGATTTACTGAAGGCACCAGCTATACTGAAAATGAAACAGAAATGGTTTATAATAGCCTCAAGCTATATTGAAAATACACCAGAAAGAATAATTAAAAAACTACAAGCTATACCGAAAATAAACCAAAAAAGATTTACAAAAGCCATCAAATATACCAAAATTAAACCAAAAATATTTTTTTTAAATAACCATCTTTACTGAAATTAAACCAGAAATGGCTTACCTAGACACGACTCCATCGTTGTAGCCAAGCTGCTTGCACACTGCTCTGGCTTGATACTGAAACCCGTACACAGAACAGATGGTTCCTCGTACCCCCTCGTATGTGATCTGAACCCGACCTTGCAGCGCTGTGCCACCCACAAGCTCCACTTGTATTGCTGCAACAACGATGGGACAATAAAGGACGTAGGTAAAGTATCATTGTCGTGGCCAATATAAAGCTGTGCTCAGTCACCATTTCGGGCGCATCTTTCATTTACATTTATTGACAGTCAATATCGTTATGGTTAACGAAGTTGTCGTGACCATAGTCGCCCCAGTCGTTACAGTTGGTGACATTTTTATTTTTAAAAATCTCTCTTCCTTTGTCAAATTGTGAACACAAAGTGATTAAAGTTGAAATATCCTGGGCTTGTTGAGGATATGATACGTTAAAAACAAATGATCATACATTTGATTGACATTTTACATTGTATTTATCGTCAGAAATATCATATTATTAGTTTCCCATGTAGTTTCCATAACATTGTGATATCATTATGATCAGGGTTTTTACGTCACATGAGTCATGTTCTTGATGTATTGTGACGTAGCTGATGCCAGGGCAGATACCGTAAATCCTTAAATAATCGCCCGGCTGTTACTAATTTCAAACGCAAATTTGACCCGGTGATTATTCAAGGCAGGCGATTGTTTATTTCGAAATCATAATATCTATATTATATATATACCATATAGCAATTATTAAGAAAACATCACATCGGATTTTAAATATGTGAATATTGTAAACAGGTTCTTGCCATCAGGTCTAACGTTGCATAATTATGGCTTCATACCGAGTATTTAACAAACAACATTTACATTTGCTAAATTTAACCAGGCGATTATTCAAGGCAGGCAATTATTTAATTCAACTAAATCTTAAGCTGCGTTTACATGACACCTTTTTGTAAAGGGTAAAGGGCAAATCAATTTGCGTTTACATGGGTTTTAAGACATGGGGGTAAATACAGTGGTATTTATCATTATCAAACCTTTCTATATACTGAAGAGTCACGTTGTGCTATCATCCCATCAAGATTTACCATGATAACATGGTCACCTCGACAAAGCAGCCAAGAGTGCTGGGGTAATCATGCAAATTATTTTTTTTAATTATATATTCGGAAAAAAAGCTCATTTTCTGAAAATGGTGGTCAGATTTAAGCTCATCAGGCCAGAAAAACCAACGGAATTATGGCACAACATTGCATGACATCCTGTGTCCGTCCGTAAATCATTTGCATTATCAACTTCTTCACAAAAACAAATAGCTTCAGAGTGCTAAAATTTTATGTAAAAATTGTGCATTTGGTTACTCTGTTGCCAAAAAGAAGGGTATCAGTTTTAGACAACATGCTTCTTTGAAATCTGCTCTTCACTAACAGTAACACACACAAATGTATGTGATAAACAACTGATGTTTCATTTCGGCCTAGAACTTGAGATCTGCATATCCTATTGGGTTGTTTATTCAAAGTAATATAGTACTGTGACCAATAAACTTACTGCAAATTATAGGAATCTATTTCCCATTAAAAACTCTCAAATTTCAGGTATGTGTTACAGTTCAATATGATATAAAAGTTGATAGTTTACTACAAATACACAGGTTTCGACAAGGCACAGAACGCATATTTCATGGCCAAGAGCTTACAAACTGCCACAGCTCAGCAGCGAAAGAATCAAGCTGAAATTGCTGCAAACTGAGTGATTACTCGTATTAATATTTTTATTATGCGACAATATTAAGATTAAAAACAAGCTATATATTTGTCAGAAATTAGTATTGAATATACTGTAATGAATATGGAGGGTACCTACAAAGCGGTTTACTCATGCAAAATGATGTCTCCCCTTCCTTCAATTCAAAAGCAAAATAATTCAATCTTAAAAGTTATGTGTTGAGCACAAACCCTACCATTCGAAAACTCTAAATTCAAAATTATTGCCACGGAAATAGAAAGAAATAGAATTGACAAGCAGCTCAATATCCCACAAGGCACATTTATAGTGAAGGTGATATGGAGATGCAGGATTCACAATTTGCTAACGATTGGTCAGGTAGTTTTAAAGTTAGATTCCGGAAACAAACCCTAGCCTTCAAAACGACCAAGTCCAAATTGTTTCCAAGGAAACAGAAACAAATTAGATTTGAAATAGCCATACGACACATATATATGACATGGGGAGGCATTACGATTGGTTAAGTAGTTATAGAGTTATGCTTGGGAGCGATGGGAACGCCTACACTTACGCCAAAGCTGACAGAACCTCGACCAAATAGAATGTCTCCTGATCCGTCAAAAGGGGACATAAGTAGAGCACTATCTGCAGCCGGGCACCATGAGTAAAATTAGGATTGTGAATTTGAGGCTTGTTTTTCAATTTGTACACATGAAAATTATTTTGGATAAGAAAAATAGTATCCAACAAGGTGCTGGAAATTGCAAATTATCTGTCCCTTGTGAATAAATTGTGTCCAACTCATGTACTTGTGCATTAGTGCAGGTGCAGAGTTCTGTGTTCGCATATTGGAACTTGATTTGCCCCCTTGAAAATGTGAAAAGAGCGTCTACATGACACGTTTGCCGCCAGGGGTATATATACCCCCGGGGGTAACAGATTTGCCCTACCTATCTAGGTGGAGCAAATTTTGCCTCAATACCACCCAGGGGGCAAATATTTACTCCCTGTGTGTACCGTTTACATGACGAAAATTACCTCCTGGAGGCAAATTTGCCCCTGGGGGTATTTTGCCCCAGGGGGCAAACGATGCATGTAAACGGGGCTATAGACCTGGCGTTTATTCGAGGTGGGCGATTATACAACGCAGGCCTGTATTCACTGACGTCACTGTTGTAGCCATTATCACCATTGTTTTTGCCGGTGTGAAGATGTTTCTTACACTTTTTTAGGCCGTCGCCATGCAATACT